>CACRXP010000114.1:1345681-1369197 GCA_902702965.1 Spirometra erinaceieuropaei
TAATCTTATAACGTTTCGGATCTGGCAGGGTATCCGCTTTTGAATAGACTGTTTTTCAATCTCCTGTAGAAACCGTATTTGGTAAAAATGGCTACTAAAGTAGCATGCATTTTTTTCATTGATTTTCGATTCTCTTGCATATAGAAACCACGAACTTTAATATGCATTCTTTCAATCGTTTGATAAAGAAGCACGTCGTTCTTATATTTTATACACATGAAGGGAGAATAATTTGGTTTTTAAAAAGTGTTCTAGTTGCCGAATAATTTGGAGCCTGAACATTCGTTTCATTAGCGCTTAATGACTTCGGTTTACATGGTGCATGCGTTCCGCGTAAAGAAAATCACATATGTTTCTATACCATTAAAAAGACATCGTACAGAGTCCATTAAAATTTTTCAACGGATGCAGACTATGTTGTACATTTCATGAGGAGCTGTGGTAAACGGCGAGGTACGATGCTATGTGAATGGGCATTGTGGGGTCTTAAAAAATCTTATAATTAGAAACTTTTTTAAAAATCTAATTATACTCCGTCCTTGAGTATAAAATATAAAGAAAACGTGATTCTCTATTGATTGACTGAAAGAAAGCATATTTTTGTTCATGATTTCTATAAGATAGAGTCAAATTTGCAAGACCATCAAAAATCAATGGGAACAATGCATGCTACATAAGAAGCCATTTTTTACCGATTACGGTTCCTACAGGAGTATATTCAGAAGCTAACATCATGCCAATTCCGAAATGTTATAAGATTATGCCACAAGATAATCGGTATTACAAGCGCATCCAAGCAATCTTTCCAAATCGAAAAAGCATTTCAGTATTTTGGCCAACATTTCATGAAGTTGGTCACTCACTGTAGCATTGCGACTGGGAGTACCATTAATCGTTGCATCAAATCGCAATATTTCCAAATGACTATTCCCCGCACTCGGTCAATTACCAAAGGATTGCTGAAGTTCAGACGAATATTCTTCTGAATTTCCACGCAAAATAAGAGAATCCACAATTGATGCGGATGAGATGATGTTATCCTTCGATTTTATCTCGCTATGCACGTCCGTATCATTCGATTTGACAAGGCTCCTACAATCCTACGGCATAAATCTGTCTGCATCTCATCTGTTTGAACTCTTTGGCTTGTGCCAGGAAACAAACTCTTCGTTTGCGCAGGAATATTATCAACAGCTGAAAGGAGCTCTTATTGGGTCACCTATTTCTGGTTACGCGACTGAGATCTTGATGCAGAAGTTCGAGGTTATAGCCTTACTATTATTTGAACCAAAATTATGAGTATGGTATGTAGATGACACCTTTGTCATCGTCAAGAGGGATCAACTGCAAACGCTTTACAGCGTCATGAACTCAAAACTGCATGGTCTCACCTTCACGCTCGGAAAAGAACTTTGACAGCAAACTCCCATTTCTTGATGACCTAGTGCAGCGCAACACTGACGAAACATTCCACAAATCAGTGTCCCACAAAGAAGATTATGCGGAAGTAATCTTACATTATTAGAACAACCACCCTATTGGTCATAAATGGAGTGCTGTTAAAACCCTTCTTAATCATGGAGAGACATACTGCTCTGAAAATGAAGGACACAACATAAGACTTACTAGTTTGTTCAACCTATTTTCTCAAGATGACTACCTTACTGATTTTATACACAGATGCATAGGTCAACAGGAATCAAGGAACTAGATTGTTTTAATCAGGCACCAAAGCGACAGAAAAACTGGAAAACACTTCCGTGCATTAAAAATATGTCCAATCTAGATGAAAAACGCCGGAGAAAGTACCAAAATATAAGCGACGTACAAACCGGCAACTACACTACGCAACCAGTTTGTACATCCCAGGGATAGGGTTTGCTATGGAGATGAAACGAAGTCGTCTATGCGACTCTATTTGTTTCCTGTAATGCAGTAGATTGTAGCCAGAGTGGGATAATTCACCTCTACACGCCTACCTGAACACTCCTTGGCGGTAAAGGGGCGAGACCACTTAACCAAAGTTGTTTTGTATACGCTAGAAACTGGGCACAAATATGCTTGGGATAATACGCGTATTCTCAGTTTCTGACCATATAAGAAAGATGGGGACTATCTGGAAACCATTTACTCTGATGATTCTTGCATCGATCCTCACATCGATCCGGGTGCCACGTACACGGATCTCAAAGAAAAAGTGAAAGATGTGTAAGCCAATCTAAACGTGATAACCACCCACGGAATCGACCCGCTAGCGGCACTGACAAAGTAATATCGATTTTCAGACAATCTTAAATTGTAATTATTTTTCTCGATTTCTACACCTCTGACGACGATCTGGGGAATTAAAGTCGAAAACTTAGGAAATGAAATTTGCTCAGTTTCTCAGAGCACTCATTTTTCCTGGGAATATTATGAACCCGAGCAAAAGACGAAGGCTTAAGCAGTAAGTCTTGGCATAATGACCATGCGAGAAGCATTTGTTAATTTTCTTTCAGGTTAAAGGTGTTAGAACTATCGATTGGCATAACGGTTAGCGGTAGCGCCATTTGCTAATTTGACCGCCAGGCACCTAATGCGCATGCATTTGACACATTCAAGGACGTTACTTTGTAGGGTAAGTGTGTATGAACCTAGTGAACCGCCTTTCCACATAGTGCCCTTTTGTTTAATAAGACAAGCATGCAACGTAATAACGATTTTTTGGTAGATCGTTTTACGGGATTCACTCGTCCCGTTGAGGATGACTGGATATCGCCTGCATACACACAGGGATCGGTTCTGCAGTCGCCGAAGCCAGGATGACCGTTGTCAGTCTGCGTGTCTCTCGTCGGTGGCGTTTGTACGTTGGTGGCCATCATTCGCATCCGCATGAAAATCAGTTGCCACCCTGAATCGCTATTCGTGTTTGCCTTCTTCTGACAGGATTTCTCATCCTCTGTCGAGAAGTGATTGTTGCAGTTGCATTGATAACTGCGCTTTCGTTGGGTTCGATCTAGAGTGAGGCTACATGCGTGTCCGTCGTAGGTTCGTCGGTGTTCGGATTCACGTTTGGTCTAACTTCGTGCTTCTTCTTTTGTTTGTTGAGCTGGGTTCGGAGGGCTTGGTAGGCTGACGTCAGGGCGACAGAATGGTTTATCTTGCTAGACTCGGCGTGCTAGGCCTCGATTGTTCCCCTGGCTATGCGGTCATTTCCTTGACTCAGGATCTGGGCATTCTGAAAAGCAAACATATGTCCGGAGTCTGTGCAGTGTTTTACCACCAGAGACAATAGGCCCATTATGAAGAGGGAAACATGATCGCTAAAACAAGAACTATCGTTTTAGCGGTCGTGTCTCTGTCTTGCGGCTACTTCGTGGAACTGGCCTATTTGCTTCTATTAAAAAATGAATTCATTTTCCCCGCTGCCTTCAGGGCTTCGTAATCGTTTGCCGCTCTGTCCGATGTAGTTTGATTCGCAAGAGTTACACAGATCCCAGCAGATGATGTTTGTCGTTTTACCTCGCGGCAGGTGACCCTTCGGCCTCATGGGTAGGTTTCAAATGGTTGAGTTTGGCCAGGTGGCGAGTCCGACCCCCAACGGTCTTAGGAGGCGGGAAACCGTTCCAGAGATGCCTTCAATTTATGACAGCGCACGCAAGACATTTAGCTGCTCTGTCACCGACTTTGGCTTGCCTTGTCGCGCTAGATTAAATTACAGAGGTATACGTTGGTCATGAAGGGGCGCTTAAATCGGTGGATTTATGTCCTTTTGTAGTTCGGCCCACTGCACTGTTTTTGTCCTTCTTTAGAAAGATCTCACACGGCTGCGTTTGTGGCATAACTGGTCCTCAGTGTGGTTATTAAGGGTTTATCGTGCCTTGGTGGCTTCCCTATTCACCGTCGTTTTTGTGTAACCGCTGGGTTTTTGATGGACAAGAGTATATACATCTATAGCAATGTTTTATGAACGTCAGTGGGCTGTTTTATGGGAACCCTATGATATATTCATTTGGATCGTCTGCGAGGATAGAAGGTTGCGGAAGGGGTGGAACATACGCTAACTGGGAGGGTCGAGAGCTTCATAAACCACCGTTATTAGCTTGAAACGAGAAGTCGAGAGTCTTAACCTCTTGCATAAATAGAAAACTGCTGAATAGGAATAAAAGTTCATGAATTTCATTAGTTTTAATGTCATTATTTCTTTTATTCTGGGCGTAAAATCTCGCTAGCGCCTCACACAAGCAGGCACGAATGTGTGAGAAAATTGTACAGAGGTATCTTTCGTATACAGAAAAATTTTTTCGCGTTTCACATAAATTAAATTAAGCAGTATGCTAACGCATGTGTTCTCTTGAAGAAATCAGCGCTGCTTTCCACCCTTAATTTTCGGAATCGTAAATATATAATCAGTGAAGAAGAAGAGTCGGGCACCGGAACAATTCGTTTATTATCCTGAGCTTTCAGACCCAGGTCAATCGATTTCTCGATCTGGCGCCAGCGTACAGAGCCCTTCGTAGTCACCTCCAGTCGTGCGACGTCGGTCGATGATTGGGCCTACGTGACTTATAACTGTCGCCTATCCTGTTTCTGGCACTACCTCTGACGATGGACTCCTGCACGAGTCTGAAAGCTCAGGATAATAAACGAATTGTTCCGGTGCTCGACTCTTCTTCTTCACTTATGCATACACCTGGAACTCGAAATTTCGCCTTCATTCATATAATCAGTTGTTTACCAGCCACTATGATCGATGTGCACATTGAATGACTTCTGTGCGGTTTACTTTCAGCTACTACTTATTTCAGAAGCAGGATTACAATCATGTTTCGCGTGTGATGCAAGGTCAAACTCTAAATTATTTATAGCATTTCAGAGCAGACATAACAAGAACTTTCCATTCAGTGAGCAGATAGCGTCAATACCAGTGCTGTTGCCAAGTTTTTTCCTTCACATCATCTTGAAAAAGAATCCAAAACATGAATATTCAATTTAAAAATGTGTCAATATTTTTGGACTGGAAAACAGCCTACGATGTTTGCGCCTTAATTCGCATCACGTTACGCGCAGAGCTTCATTGTGTGCAATGCCCTTTCCTCAACAAGTACAGCCCGCCCTTCGGTCAACATAGAAGCGCAGTTCTGATAAACTTGTGAAAAATGGAAAATTTACAGAGCCACGCCACTGATTAGGAAAATATTAAAAAGCAAAAGCACGGGAATCGCCTTCTCCGGAGATTAATTGAAAGCAAAATATTTCGTGGATGTCTTGCGTCTCCGCCATCTTTCCATCAAA
This sequence comes from Spirometra erinaceieuropaei, assembly GCA_902702965.1. NCBI lineage: Eukaryota > Metazoa > Platyhelminthes > Cestoda > Diphyllobothriidea > Diphyllobothriidae > Spirometra > Spirometra erinaceieuropaei. The sequence goes on from CACRXP010000114.1 coordinate 1,350,956, forward strand.
AATTAGAGCATACCTCATGAACTATGATGATGCAAACCTAGAAATTAATCTAGAGACAAAGCAAATGTTGTGTGGTTCCAGTACTTTCCTTATCTATTCCGGGAAATGTCACTTCCTTGTGTCAAATCCGACTGGAAGTGATCATATCAAAAAGCGTTTGTAAGCGTTGGCGGCCTTGCGTTCGGACAATACAACGATGTTGGCGCCTGTCCTAGACCACATTTCTGCATCAGAGCATATTTTTATTAGGAGATGGTAATCTAAAGAGAAAAGGTTTACTAAGCTAACTTTTACCCGCTGGAAAATTGTTTTTTGAACATAGTCAGTCAGTCATGGAACGATGTGATTACGCTTGCGATTTTTGAGAAAAATAACATTTATTCATCCCTAAAATGTAACATTGCAAATATGCGTGAAATTGTTTCGTAAAAAGCAGTACTAATGTGTACAGATAGCCTTTTGGTTTACCATATCTCGACTTACCTGGCATATGCAAATGTTCCTAAGAGATCGCGGAAATGCCACGGCTAAAGGACCATTTTAAATGTTAGGGTCTACAGTATAGTAATTATTGCTAATAGGTAATTGGTAGACAGAAGTGGCAGAGCATTTGCTGTTTGGTCTGCATTTCAGCTTAAACACATTCTCTTGAGTCAGCTGTGGTTATGTAATCCCAACTGAAGTAAACAAACCAAAGCCACCTGTACTATGGGACCAGTGGTAATAGGGTTTTTTACAGGTGGGGCCAGTGAACGTACAGGCGGCGAGGTCAAGAAATCGTGTGCAAAAGAAAAGCTGTTGGGGATGCGTGGTTGAGTGGTTGAGAAAACGTTGCCCAAACCCTACCCTTAACCCCTGACCCTAACCCCTTTCCCTAAAGCCTAACCCCGACCCCAACAGTATCGTGTCCGTCAGGTGGGGCTACGCAACCGCATCTTACTTTCTCTTGTACGGAAAATCGTTTTTTCACTTTGTTGATATTGCTCAAAATTCATTCGTCATTGATCGGTCACTCGACATTGGATCGTACAAAAACCTTTTATTCCCTTGAAGCCTCTCTCATTGGAAGCAAGCAAACTTCTCTGTGTCTTATCAATTGCATCTCGAGCGATGCCGAGTTGGGAAATCCTTGTCAAATTATCCTGATTGCATTTCGTAACACAACATTCATCAGACTGCCTGCCATATCCAAAGTGTACGCGGAATTCATGGCGAGTATGCACCTCAGCTTAAAATAAATTGGATTTTTAAAAGTTATTCTGCTTATGTTCTTTTACCGACTTATGCATTTGCCTGAAGTAAAACAATCGAAACAAACTTTTGCGGTTCTGGCATTACGGCTTTTATTATGATACTTGCAATTTCCATCAAGGGAAACATTACGTTTAATACTCATTTTGTGTTTTTATTTAATTAAGGGTAAGTCATTTTCCTTTACGGGTTTTTGTCGTTACATTTGAATGGGTTTACGATTGACTGAAGACCTTTTTATCTGCGCTAATTTCATAAGATAGACCATCGATTGTGTTTTATAATAGAGATTGCCTAATCTCTTACAAAAATGGTCCCTCGACACGCGACCCTATATTAGTCTACGCGCAGTATACGTTGACCTTGCTGTTTTACATTGATTTTCTCTGTCGAAGTTCAAACCTCTGTAACTTTCTCACTTGTTATTTCCGTTATGCAACGACAGGCTGCAGTTGAGAAGTCGTCGCGAAATTTTCTGGTACCATTAAATTCTGCTGTGCTTGCTTGCCTTAAATTCATTCCGGGAAATATTGCTTCAAGTTTCTATTTCAGGAGATCGTCTTTGATCTGTCTGATGGAATCTAGGGCAATGTAAAACGAAGCATTTTGATTCTCATTCTTGCTCATCTTTTGGAAATATTTCTTTAACACTATTCACTTGACTGGTGGTGCTGCTGTATATTACACCAGTTCATGGGACTATTTGGTCGCATACTTATCAAAAAAGTCTCATATATGCAGTTATTTTCAATTATCACCCATTTCAGAAGTAGAACCACAACCACTTGAACCGAATCATATCTATTTGGTTGATTACATGGTCAATCTTTTAATGATGATCAGAATTAAAAAGCCGAGAAAATTTGTTACTTGATGCGCGAATGATATCAGCTAAGCATGAACGTGGTTCTAGCCCCATGTTACGCGGGAAAGGTAAGGATAAGTTCCCACCTAAGACCACCTTAGTGTGCTCCTATGGAGCAGATTATCGGGTTCGCACGAGTCGCCGTCTATCCAAAGGAATAGGGAAACACTTCCCAGTATGGCTGGGAAAAGGCGAAATTAGGAGCATTAAACAGCGCCATTCCCGCACATTACTAATTCAAGGCATCGTGTGGATCCCAGCGAATCTTTTCGCGTGATTTATAAGGTCCTACCGACCTATTATAAACTACTGGGTCAGCGTCTGTTAGCAATAGCATAAGCGATCGCACGTAGGTTACGAATGCCGGCCTTGTGTGCGCAGAAGAATCTCCTTCAGCCTACGCGTTTACCGTGATCAAAGATCGATCGACTACATGCAAATCCCGCGCCCTTTCGTTCCCACTCTGCCTATGTTTTAAAACGAACTCTAATCGATTTTTTTAATCACTGACTTGTTTTACTTCTATCCGGTTCCCATGTCAATGTACTGGCCTGATGAAAATTTGTTAAAATCTAACGTATGCTTGCCCAATGGCCTTCTGAATACTGCCATTGGAATTCTTGCAACTCTAAAACAGACCGAAAATATTTTTGTTCCTTTTCTTGTCCATGATACTAAAAAGGCAAGACATTATCATTCGCCTGTAAAGCACTTACTGAATATAATCGCCATCAAAACTAGGCCTTATTTATATCACGTCGATTACAGAGGTCCGCTGTAATAATACATTTTCCACGTCGATAAGAGTTGAATTTTAGATAGGCTAAAATGTACGATGCTAGACAATACCTGAGAAATGGCCGTCTGTAAGATCGTGCCATTTATTTCGATAGTTTTAAAAACCACAATATTTCGGGACTAACGTTCCCGGCGACCAGCTGCAGACGACAAAAACAAAGGATTAGCTATTGCTATTTTCTTGACGTCGTAAATATAATTTAACGAAGCTGTCGACAGAAATGTTCGCATTTGTCCATTATGTTGCAGACTTTGTTTATTCCCTAAGCGCACAACACGTGATCCTACTGTCGTTTCAATTTTTATGAAATAATTAATCGACTGCATCCGATACAATGTAGGAAAAAATCATTTTGAGTCGCGATCTTGCGAATCCTTTCAAAAATGTATCTATTCAACATCAGACCATTGAATGGCTACTTCTTGAAAGAGACGTTATTTAATCACTTGAAAGAACTATCGTACCGGTGCTGGCTCTTGCTCGTAGGTTTCTACATTGTACGGCGGATATCGGAGCAATTTTAGTTTGGAATCCAATTCGAGAATCTGTTTAGTCAGGCTACCCAGTTAAAACCTGCCGAACCTAAAGAAGTTGATGATCCTAAGTTGACTCTGGTTAGTTGCCAACAAGAGTATTTAGGAATACTCTAGGAAACAATGTTCTCCTCAAAGAACGGCATCTTGGTAGCCTCCGGATTCTTCGCGAAACCTAATGTGCTAACCAGGCCTGATAAGGATTTAGAAATAGTGATAATGAATAGGTCAGCTTACGTCAGATTGTTGGATCGTACTAAGTTCTTGAACCCGGAAGGGACAAGGACCACACCTATGCCATAAAAGGTCATTCGATGACGGTTCTTAAAGTTCTCTACATGAAAGGTCATTTGTCTGACAAAGAATAGGACTGACTGAGATTTGTTGGCACGACAATACCCAGAATGAATTGTTTTCCAAAAATTTACAACTGCGAGTTACCCCAACGTTCAATCTTGCGCATGAGGAATTTGCTCACTCACATCATTGCCAAATGGCTGGTGGAAAAATCAAAACCACCGCACAGTTATTTGTGCCCTCGAAGTTTGAAGGACTCCTTTGAGTTTGTCGGGGCTATCAGAAAAATTAACGCTGGCAGAGGAAGGACGCTACCGTTAGATGTGTCATCAGTGTTTGTTAGCGTATCCGTAGCAGAAGCAATAAACCACCCGATATGCTTGTCGGTGAGAACGCTAGGAGAATAACTGCCAAGTCGGACACACAATGCTCGGTTTCTTTGCGATGACCAACTATACAGGCAAAGAGACGACATAGCGATGGTTCACCGAAGAGTCTGTTCCTCGCAAATGCTTTCATTAGCAAAGTCAAGGAGACGAGGTTACAAGATGCCATTGATGATCTCGACTTCTACGGTCGGTACGTAGACGATATCTTCTGCACGACGGATCTTACCATCGAGATCGACGCCCTAATCCAAAAGTGTAGCAATGCGCCCCCCTCGTTAAAGTTCCCTTCAGAGTCTGAGGCAGAAATCGAAGTCGCTTTCCTCGTTGCTCTTCTAGACAGAGTAAAGGTTCGACCTAGCCGGCGTAGGTTATTTCGAGAGGAAGCCTTTAAAAGCCAGTGCATAAATGTTTACACATTTGCTCTCCTAAATATTACATGTAATCTAATCCAGGGATTGGCAGTTAGAGGACGACTCATCTGCTCACCTAAAACTGCTGAAGGCGATCTTCAGCAGCTGTGGAACATGCTTTGCAGAAACGGATACCCAGAGAGATTTATCCGCCGAAAAGACGTGTGTATAAGACTTTCTTTTCTGGGGGGAGGCAACAAGGTACCTCGTAAGACGGCGTCTTAGGACAGCGATCACGAGCGCTTTCCCGCGACGGATTTACGCGAATATTTTACAAACTCTCCCCTGCTACGCTTAGGAGATAAAGACCGACCACCGCTGCAGGCCACATCGATGTGTATTTACTCACTAATTTGCTCCTGTGGAACGGGACGCATCGGCCGTGCAACGAGACACTTGAAAAGGATGGTACGTGAGCACATACTGGCCTGGCTAGGCAAAGGTGAAAACAGATCGAGTTCGAGTTCTATTCTCGCACATCTTGTCGGTTAGGATCACCGAGTCTACCCCAAAGAAGCATGTCGGATGGCCTACCGGACAGCCAAAACAGTCACTGTACAGTTAGCGAATGCAGTACTATGTTGTCAGAAGTTGACACGGGCGTGGCCAAGGCCCGCCGACTCCCTAACGACAGTGATTTCTACTCCACTTGCACGAATTACAAACATAGCTCACAGCCTATGCTGTCCTCCCCCCCCCCAATGCCCACAACACGCCGACATCATCATGCGGTTGGCATGGCAACTGAGTGTTAAAAACCCCAGAGACACTTCTAAGCCCCGCCAACTGTATGGGCTTCGTGACGAAGTCCTGAAAACATATGCTTCTTGTTTAACTTAAATAACTCACAACATGGAGATCACGCGAAACTAAATGGGTTAGACAAGGAAATAAGTGGCAATACTCTAACATCAAAATGAAAGTGAATAAAAAAAATAGAAAAAAGGCTAGTTCAATAATGTTAAAAAAGCCAGACCATACAATCAGTCAAGTTCGCAAACGCAAGAATAGGAAATGCTTTCAAAAAATGTATTTATACGGAAGTCCAACGGATGGATGATGCAAGCGATTAAACATTCATTAACTATTTCTCGTAAGCTCAGCTATAAACACGTGGTTGATAGAAAAAGTCCAGTGGGACCATCCTTCGCACCCGTGCGATGTGGGAAACGTGGGGGAGGGTCAAATGGAGACAATTTCTCCGCACCTTCCTCGCCTTCACCGGACACGATACTTTCTGGCCCTCCTCCTCCATCTACGGTAACCAACATCGTTTGACAAGACTGGGGTTCACTGCCTTTAATTAACTGCCCTATTACCCAGATTCCACTTATGTGATAAGATGAAAGTTACTCTAATTATCTCGCTACCCGCATGCTTTTCTTTGACATGATGAGAGTCTACCGAGAACAAGCGTATGCTTGCCAACCAGTCTTTTGAATGCTTTATCAAAAAATTTGTAAACATAAATATATATACTTAAATAAGACCACATACGTCCACACGACAGTTAGACAAGTCTTTTGAATGCTTCAGTGACCATTTTTGAAAACATACATATACTTAAACATTTCAACTACGCATTTTTCCCGGGTATGAATTGAAAACAGGCCTGTACAGCAGAATTTATTGCGACCAATAAATTTCGTGACGGCTTTTCAACTACAGCCCGTCACTGCATAACAAGTTACTCTTCCTAGACGTCCTCATGTTTAGAGAGGATGATGGTTCAATAAGACGCTCCGTCTTCCACAAGATTACGTGGAAAGGGCAATACTTACATTTCAAAAACTTTGAGCCAATTCAATGGAAACGAGATCTAGTGCATACTCTTTTTCAAAGAACGATAAATATTTGCTCCAGGGAGACCATAAATACAGAAACTGCCCGCAGCAAAGAGACCTTACTTGATCGTGTTTATCCTGCACGCTTCATTCAGAAGTACAGAAACCATTTACGGCCAAAGTTGACGGAACAGTCCGTTCCAAAGACGCCTGTTATAAAATACCTACCTTTTAAGGGGGACAACGTCTCAAGCACAATCAAGCGACACTTGCGTTGCACTGTAGATAGAACGTACAACGCAGCAGAGCTTATCTTCATCAGTTCTACAAAAAGCCTTCCAATCAGCGGGGCAAATGATGCCTTGCCAATGCACGCCACCCCAAATTGCGTGTATGAATCCACATGCACTTGCGGATGCAAGTACATCGGGCGATCGCAAAGGCAAGTGACAACCAGGGTCGCTGAGCTATTGTCTAATTAGCTTTTAAAACAGGAAAAAAAACCCCGTTAGTCTATGACGGAACACCTGTTAGATATCGGTCATGTTGTCGACCCTAAGACATCTTTTCGAGTACTTGTCCTAGCGCATACAACTCAAACCTTGCGTTATTTGGAAGCAGCTTACATACGGAGGGAGAAACCAGACCTGTGCAAGCAGTTAGACCACGTGATCAATCTGCAATTGCCCTGGTAACCTTCACACCTCAAGTTACTCCTGACTGTGATTTGTTGTTAAAATTCTGCCTCCCTCTTTCCTATATGATGCTTATGTGAACGTCTTTCATCTGATTATTCATTGCCTTTTCCTTGACCTTGCTCTTATGCACTGCCATTCTGTACACATTCATACTGCTGTGCGCTTCCATTCGTTACCTATGTTATGCAGAGACGGGCTGCAGTTGAAAAACTGTCACGAAATTTATTGGCTCCAATAAATTCTGCTGTACATGCCTGTTTTCATTTCACCTACGGTCACACGATAGTTCGACTGTCGTTGCTGACGATTTCCGTCGTGAGCTCCACAGCAGGGTGGGAGTAGCGACGGTGACTTGTGCGTGAATTAGTTTATAATGATGGTAGACTTGCACAGCGTCTACCGCACGTAAAAGCACATATGCAACTGCAAACTACCTATAAACCGAGCATATGAACAAATGCAAATTTTAAGGTTAACCATGCCTAATTACGGCTCTGGCAAGTAATAAGTGTCTTAAGTAAACCTGGTTATTAAAAGGTATCCAAAAAGGAGATAGTAGAGATTTAAACAACAATAAAGGAGTTCTTCTCAAGTAATCTCAGAATGTTTTTTTCGATAAACCGAAGGTACCTATTACAGAAAAACACAGATATAATCACACCCCATATTGTAGCGGTCAAAGACGATGAGGTTGACATACACACACACACACTCACATACACACGACAGTTCGACCGTCAAGTTTCGACGATGTCGACCGTGTGCCCCATAGCTGCAGCAGCGGTAGGAGCAGGGACGATGACTTGCGTAGGGGTTTATAATGCCAGTAGACTTGCTTTGCATCGACGTACACTCTCTCCTCCTCCCCCGCCTGGGTCCGGTGTCAAGACAGAGTCAAGAAGACCGGAGACGAGGGAGGCCACAGGTGGATGGCTCGGACGGATCCTCACCTTGGCGTTCCAACACACCCCCTGGTTCACACAACAAATAACCAGGATTTGAAACAACACAAGACAGATTTGGAGGCTGGCACGGCCAAGGCCGCACCTAGGCGTGCTGCCGACGCCTGGCTCGGCTCCCACACTGTGGTGGAAGTGCCATAAAGGCCACATTAAAAAGCAGCCATTGCAGCCTGACTCTCAGACCGCCTCCAGTCAAGGAGGAGGTCCAAGTTATCCCGTCAGTTGGCAACATTCCAAGCCACGGCCTTTAGCGCACCGTGATAGCTTCAAGCGCGTCAGATTGTTTATAGAGAGGAAAATGCGCTGAGTCGTCAACCTCACTCTCCCTTCCTATCCTCACACCCCAGCCGCTGTCCGAGCCGGTCAGCAGGCTGGAGTGGGAAATGGGCGCGGTGGCTGTCATGGTCGACCGACCACGACTGCGCGCCACAGCACGATCTGGCCCCCCATACACACAAACACCAGGATTTCACACAACGGTGGTTGGTTAGCGCACACACACACATGCAGGTAGTACAGCTGCGTTCTTTTCCATGTCCACCGGAATACTGGACGGAATTGCAGGCACCACGCCGAACACACATATCCAGAAGTTATATGAACAAGTAGTTGAAATGTATGAAAACTATGCCATGGCAATAGCCCTCTAAATGTGAAATAGGCGTAGAGTATACAATAAGAATAAGGAGTGTTACAAGTGCAGTAGTCCGGTTTGAAGTATGCAGTGTTCTGTCGTGTCTGTTAAATCGTCAGTGTGGAGTGCAGCGTTAGGGGCAGCTGCAGGGAAGGGATTTGGGCATGCTGACTTTGAAGTTAGAGACAAGAAGACGATCTGTCATCATCTTATAATTCAGCGCAAGGCCACCGGTTATACGGGGGTACTTAGCCCCGGCCTCAGGGGATGCCAGCATCTGATATGTCAGGATTAGCATGTCCTGGCCCTCACAGTCTGGAATGCGCTGGCATCTACCTGGTCCCCTGACGATAGATGCACTTGCGCTACCGCTGAGTATCCGTGTGGTGGGCGTGGCTGCCCAGACATCATCCTCGTTCTTCTGACCCCTGTTGGGGTTTTGTCTTCGTCGTTGTTGGTGTAACATCCTGGTCAAGCATATTTTGAGGGTGTAGTGACACGGTTAGTTGCGGACTCTGCCGCGCCATCCATCTGCGCCGTCTCGCGCCTCCGGTCTTCTTGACTCTATCTTGAAGACGGATCCAGGTGGGGAGGAGAAGAGGGTGCGGGAGAGGTTGCGCAAGTCTAGTGGACGCGGAATGACAGAGAGCGCTCACCAATCGTCGACTCGTCCCGTTGTGCTTTAGTGCACTCTCTAGAGACCAACCAACAACCGCACAGCGGCGCATGATATAGGAAGAATAGTATTGCCGACAAAGGCAGGGCAGACTGGAACGGAGCGAGTGAGTGTCATAAAAACGACCGGCGAGCGCCCCTCAATCACTGTATATTTCCGATCGCGTCCGGCAGGACAACGAGCCCGTGGCTCAGTGCTTAGTGGCGTTGGAATTCTAACTCACAGGTTTCGATTTCGAACACCCGACGTTCCACACTTCGAGGTTGGGTATGACCGGCTGACAACGGCGAAGGAACTAGAAATGGCCATTCCAATCTTTGGTTGAAAATGCTATTCTGCCTATATCACGCGCAAGTCATCGAGCCTGCATCGTCAGGTACGACAGTCGAACTGTCACAGTCCTGTGTTAAACCACATTTCCCCAACATGCGACTCAATCTACTAGTACGCGTGGTCTTGCATGATGTCAGTACGACATCGAATGGAAAGGGGACAAACGTTCAGGCAAAAGCGGATGAGAAGGACACAATTTCCAAATTAAGGCAGACGTATCTTAAATGAAATGAAACTAATTTCACTTCTACCCGTCATCTATGCAATGCAGGAAGCCTCGCAAATTAGGTGGCAAACGCACAAGACGGTCTAACACAGCAATCCAAACTGACTGCGGAAAGTACAGTAGGTGGGCTAACTCATGAAATGCCAACCGAAATTCCGAAATGCGTTTTTGTTTTGAAAAGATTGATAAAGTAGGGTTGTAAAACTAGTCAACCTGCAACATAATTTTATAATATTTCAATTACCGCAGGATGCCGGTTTTCAAACGAACTTCTTTTCGGCCGCATGTAACAGCTACACTCTGTAAAAATGACTACATAATTCGGTTTCAGAAAGTTTATAATTGTGAGATTTTTTAATGCCGTGAAATGGCCGTTCATAAATCGCCATGTATCTACATTTACGAATGTGGCTTGTAAAGTTAGCAATATTGTTCAAATCCACTGTTTAATTTTATGAACCCCATATGGTCTCCTCTTAACACCGAAGAGAAATGCATGATTTTCCGGACACGGAAAATATACGATTTGTAGTTTTGAAATCCTGGATGCAAGTGTAACAGCAGGTCGGGTTCGAAATCATTCGGGAATGGCAAACGCTTTTTTAGAACCGTATTATACTCTTCTTTCGAGTATAAGATTAGAAATAAAATTATTAATATTTTTATGCATATTTGCCACGAAATATAATTGAATTTTCAAGAGCATCGAAAATCAATGAGAAAATTGCATGCTACGCATGTAGTCATTTTTTGCAGAGTATAGTTCTTGCATGTTGTCGGAAATAAGTCCATTCGAAAGCCGACACCCTAGAGTAACTGGATCATTATAGAATGATGATTAGTTTTACAACCCTACATAATTAATCTTTTCAAAACGAGAACGCATTTCGAAATTTCAGTTGACATTTCAGGAGTTAGCTCACCTACTGTAAGTAACAACAATGTCGGTATAAATTACATGGATAAGGGCGGTTATATTGCACTCTGTCCTTATGCGGCTTGTCTTTGAGGGGGTGAACATTACCGAGACCGCTGGGTGATATCATTCCAGCTTATGTTGGCATCGCGTCAGCCCCGGCGAAAACGCCACGCTGTGCCAATCCGCATGCAAGGCGAGGGGTAATAACCTTCTCTGGTGAACCTACGCAAACTCCCCTCTTCGGTACCTTCGGCATGCCAGTTTGAATAGTGTTAATGGTACATCCTGCCACTGATATTAACGTCATTCCAAGCCTCCGCGCGCGCGCGATCGACGCCACTGCGCTGTCCTCTTCACACTGAACCGACGACTGACCGACGCATATTCGTTATCGCTGATTCACCGAGTGCGTTCCTTCACGCGGTCGCTTACGGTGCGTAAAAGTTATTTCTGCACACTTGTGTCCGCCGTATGCTTGCAGTGTGTAATGGTCGATAATGACGTCTTTTCCGGTATACAAGCCGGAGGGAGAGAGAAAAGTGCAAAAAACAATACTCACTGAGAAAGGATGTAAAATCTGGCTTAGAGGTGTTAACGAGCCGGCACCTGGATGTACAGTGCAGAGCAGTAGTCACTCGAGTCAAACAGAGGTGGCCAATGTTTGTGAAATGCTTGAGAGTCAGATGTGGTTACGTGGCCCCACCTGAGGTAAAGAAACCCCGGCCGCCTGTAATACGGGACTGGCGGAAATCGGGAGTTTTTCAGGTGGGGCCGGAGAACGCACAGGATACGATGTCAAGTAAATATACGCAAAATACAGGCTATTGGAGATGCGCGGTTGTACTTTGAGTGGTTGAGAAATAGTTGCTCTAACCCCTAACTCTAGCCCCTAATTCCTTTACCCTAACCGTGACCCCTGATCATAACCCCTAATCACAATCCCTGACCCTAACCTCTAAACCAGGTGGGGCACCATAACCATATCTTACCCGCTTGAAAATTGGGCCTACGCTCAACCACTTCAGGCTTTACAGCAGCGTTAAACTCTAAATCAGATGACCAGCATGACATACATATCACCTTCGACTGGTGGAGGCCTTCTGTACTTCATTCATGTTCGAAAACTGCTACCTGAGGAGGAATTCGTAAACTCAGTCGGCATACTCCTAAATAAGTGCTTATGAAGGAGGCAGTAATATAACTCTGATGCACTTATGAAGCTGTGGATAAGCTCTGAGAAAATTAAAATTGCAAGAACAAAGCGTACAAACTTCGGGAGGCATGTGGCGTCAACAAGCGTTAGTTATTTTTCAGGTAGAGAGGGAAACGTTACTAGCCGGTGTGCGCAAGGTGATTCCACGATATGTATCACAAGTATGATCAATAATCAATGCAAGAATAGAGATGGGAGATGTTTGACAGTGAAACAATATCTGCCCAACAGCAGGCAGATATATTGACCTTCTATAGTTGCTACATAAGGCTATAGCTGAGGATTTCGACAACTACCTCTCTCTTGAATGTATCACACCATCCGATCCGGATTCAAATCCCCCTACCCCTGAATGCAAACCTCCATTCAGTACCTACTCCCCTGTGGTTAGAACCAAAAAACGTCATTCTGGAGCATTTTGGGTACGGGCATTTCTCTGCAAGGCATACTTCTCAATAGCTGATCTGGACTCCACAAACCGTTTGCATACCTAATGCCATATCAGCGTTCCCCGTTTAGTTCAGGTTGTCGATCATGCGACGACGAGCGGCGTTTCTGGGCCGGTCGTCATAATCAGCCAGAGATGCTCCAAACTCCGGACTGCACACTCAGGATTCGAAACCTGGCTCTCCTTAATATGAGACGCATCAAGTCGACTAAGGGAGTATTTAGTGAAATCAGAGTGACGCGCATTGATCTATGTAGGCTGTAGGAATCAAGTGGGCATAACCGCTTTGCCTTGTTGTCAGTCAGGCACTACTGCCTGACCGTACGGTCAAGACCTGAAGCCCGAGTCAGCTGAAAATTGATGAGCGCTCTCGCTACTGTACTCACAGATCCACCGCGCCATGTAGACTAGAATGGGGAGTATTTGTTTCTCAGTGGAGCTGAGGACTTAGAACCCACGGTGGTCGGGTGGTGGCAGCCTACATGGTTGTCACCTCTAACGAGAATTTCGGCCTCGTCGAATTTGAATGTGCGGCCGGATCTCGGCGAATGAGCCGCAACTTGAGAGCTGGCGTCATTTATCCGCATGACTTCAGCGTGTTCGGCCATTCGCGTTCAGAGCTGTCTTCCGGTTTGTCCGACGTAGATGATTTGTTCGCAACTGCACCAGATCCGAAAAACGACTTGAGACGTTATTTGCCGTGGCAGAGGGTCTTTTGGTTTCATCCAAATGAAGTCATGGTATCTTTTGATGTTACGTCCCTTTTTACTTCTTTTTCGCAGAACCTGGCGATTGAGACAGTCGAGCTGCACCTTCAAACACGATGAAACGGAAAATCGTCTTGGACACGCCCAAGTCCTTCACCTCCTGAAGTTCTGTTTCAGAAGGTACTTTACCAGACCATCTGTAGTACTTGACTGATAGCAATCACCTACCTACTGTCCCCATCCTGTGCAGACTCACATTTTGCTGTATGAAATAGAGTCAGGGGAAGTTGTGAAAAGTTTCACCCGAACATCTTGCAGCTGCAACTATCTATCCCTGTAAAAGAAAGCAAATGAGCATTTTCGTTTTGCAGCGGAGCCGAGGATGTAGAGTCTACGGTGATCGAGCGCATGATGACCAAGTATCAGTAGTCGAGAAGAGTTCACCGAAAAGGACAGGAAGAGTTGAGTGGCCATTTCTAGCTTGTTAGCAGTCTTCAGTCAGTCATGCTGAACCCCAGGTTTAGTTAACATGTGATTCAAGTCCGGCCTCTACAACTTCTGGGCGTTTAGGCAGACCTCCCAGAAAGCCACGAACTCATTGTCTTGAAAGTTGAAGTAAGCGTTAGGGTCCAAGCTAGGACACGATAAAATAGAACGCCTCAGAAATTTAGCGCGGGACCACCTGTAGTACGGTGTGAGGTCCATCTTCCGGTGTCCGACCGATCCTTGTAGGATTTGGGTACGAGTGGCTGACGACGGCTGACGAGCCAGAAGGGTTCACTCCGGCCCGTTCTCTTGGAATCCAATTCAACGACCAGGGTAAATTTTATGTTCATGTGTTTGGTAAATGATGCTTAAACTCCTGCCCTTCTGGACCCTTCGAGCATTTAAATGGAGAAATGCCAATTTTGTTGATCTCCTACCCTCTGTATGACACAGGTGCGAAGACTTCTGCTCATCAGTGGGCCCCCCCAGCGTCCGCATTGTGCTTCCTGGCGCATACAACGAATGTACTACCATATAAAACGTTAGCCGAAATTGTGAAAAGTATTTTCGATTGGGGGCAGTTGTTTAAGTAGGTTCGTTAGACTGACTGTCGAGCAGCATGGCCACAAGGTATTTCAGTCACGGCAGGATGCCGAATTTTGGACGATCTTCCGGCTGCCTGCAAGAACTAAAAAGTGGCTGCTGAAGTAGTTTGGCTTCTTTCAATTCATTTTCAATGCCTTATTCATTCAAACACATCGTAGTTTGTAAAAGACCACGTCCTCTATAAATCTTATACCTGAAGAAAGGATATATTTCGCTATTGAAAAGCTTCTAATTATTACATTTTAGGACCACAAAATGTCTACCAATAGCCCATCGTATCTGTCCACTTATTAGTGCTGCTTCTAAAGTATGCAACATAATTCACGAGCCCTACGCGACGCATCGTTGGCACTTGCCCAATAGGGAAAGGTCGCAAATTCCTGGAAATAATGCACTGAGATGAGGCATGCATCAGTCGGCATATCGATCCAGGTGCCAAATACAAAGTCGTTAAGGATGAATTCAAACTGCCTCAATCTAGACTGACAACAATCACCCGCCTACTCCCCACGTTATGTACAGACTCACGTTTTGCTGTATGAAATACAGTCAACAGAAGCCACGAAGACGCTTTACCCAACCATTCATTTAAGCTGTGTTCACGGGTCCCAATTGCACGACCGGTGGTACATTCTATGTTCATGTGTTTGGCGAACGTTCAACCCTTTCTAGGCAATGGTCGCATCATCAGTGGAGAAGCGTCAGTTTTGCTGATTTTCTGTCACTGAATGGCGCGACTGTGAAGGTTTCGACTACTCGGTGGGCCCCAAACGTTGCCATTTACCTTCGTGATACCTGCAGCAGATGTGATATCTCGTGAAGTGTTAACCGAAATTTTGACATTTATTTTCCAATTGAGAGGGTTGTTTAAGTAGTTTCTTTCGCCGAAAACTATCAGCATCCGTTTGATGAATGCGGCCCATGACTGGTAGTAGACCAAATAAAGCATGTCGAACTCTGGTCCCTGAACTCCCAACCAACAAGCCTTTCCGCTGGTCGAATTTCATGGAGAAAAAGCTTCGGGGCAGGACACCAAATTGCACTGTCCACCAACTTCGACGGTTCAGGATACAAAATACCCCATGGAACTCGCCAAATTGTCGAACCACAATTTAGCCGCGTCCTCACTTACCTCATGGATTAAATTCAGTCCGAAGCACTGAAATAAAATTTGATTTGTTTAGCCCGTGAAGTATCCCCGCCGAGGACAAGAGAAGCCGAGATGGCGGTTTCCGCGCCCTGAAGTCTTCAGTTGGATATACGTCAGGACTATGTCCAGGAAACATGGATCGATTTACCATTTGACCAGGCGCCATTCCAATGCCAAGCTTGTGGGTCAACATTAAGAGAAAAATTAGGTGCAATTGTTGTGGACCGACTACGGGCTCCTATTGCAACGATGCCCCCTCGCGAGTACTTCCACGTGTGCACCAGCCGCGATCTGCCTCTCAGCCAATCACAGCCGTACATGCCAGCCAATCACCTTCAAGGTCAACCCAAGCGTGCTCTCGCTCGCGGCGCATTCGCCACCCCCGGGACGCCGTTCTCACGGCACGGGAAGTGTTCTCTCGTCCGACTGCCAACTTATTCCAACAAGTTCTAAGCGTTTCTGTACAGAATACAGCACCCTCTCCACTGGCGTCCAGCGATCCCCAGTTGGCGCATTAATTTCGGAGATTTAAGAGCTCGAATTGCAAACTGCGTGGTTGCGCAGTTCGATGAGCCCTTAAGAGGGATACGTCGGCAGAGAAATGGACCATCACAAAAAATGAGTCAATAGCTTTTACACAATCACCTCAGTCAGATCCCTATTCAACCGCCCTGTCGCCCAGGTGAGGGGAAATACAAGCCGACATACCGTGTCCAACATCGTCAAACGCGATCAACAGACTTCAAGTTCGCCCCACTCAACGCTACTGTGGGGGCGAAAGAGCAACACTGAGGCCTAAGGTAGTCGCCGTGTGTGCTCCCAAGATACGTGCTGTTAGGCGCGCAAGCTTCTGTGACGCCCGTACGGTTTCGTATGGGTGACCTCCATGTGAGTTGCGTTGGGAAGTCATTGAAGTCTGACCCGCAGTCCGGGGGAAGTCCTCAGAACCACGGCCTTGAACACGCCGCAACGATTACAGGCGTAACAGGTTTACTATGGTGGTGTGGGCGTGTGCCGAGCTGTCATCGGAGGAGGGGGTGGCACCTCAGCACTGGTTTTACCCTCTCACCCAGAAGCTTCTGCGGCTCGTTCAAGACTCTCGACCAATCGGTGTTGCGGCGAAAGAGCAAAGACCTACAAACGCATGCCATGTGCAAATGCAGCCTTCGTCTCTTAATTGAAGGAAAGACGCGTAGGCCGTGTGGGCAGCCCTCTGCGAAAACAGCATGCAATGAATGCAATCATGCGTCTAACCGGAGGCTAGCGACAACTTTAACCACGAAATTTTAACCAGAGCACAACTGCCACGTTTGATGGACCTCCCAACTGTGTCATGTATACGCACGTCCTCTTTCGCTCCTCCCAAAAGTGCACGCTCTCGTCCCTGGAGTAAGCTCTCCGCTCGAGCATCCACCACCGCAGGCGAAGGAAATTGGGCTAAACTCTCAAGGGAGGGTTTACTTCGCAGTAGTAATTAGTACATGCTTGGTTAGGTTTGTGGGTGATACGCCTGGACACTGAGGGACTAATGCTCTCGAATCAACATGTGGCCTCGAGAGAAATCATTTGCACTGGGAGACTTTCACCACATAAAGTACTTCTAGGGCACACACCACTACGGATCACGTCTCGACGAAACAACCACATAATGAATACTCTAGTGGGTGCATTTGCAGTTCACGACTAGCTATCGAGTTCGCTGATTCTCCGGGCCACTCACCTCAAAATAATCCACCATTACGACCATCACCGCCAATATCGAATGTCATTAGAAGAACGTTTCACCGCAGGTAATGATGAGATCCCACAAAGGATGCACGCAAATTCACGATTGCTGTCCTTTTTGGGGTCAAGACTAATATACTGACTGCTCTTTCGGACCGAACAAAGGATAGAGCAAAATTGGCAGGTGGCCAGCGTAGCGAATCGGAAAGCGCGCCAAGAAGTGACCCCCGCTCGGCTGATGATCTAGATTTCTAATTTTTTGCATTGGAATTACGCAGTTCTGGCGTGATCGACCGCAGTCGCACTACCTCATCGCACGGTAGATGTTCTCCTATGATCGGAACTACAGGGTCAAATTTTTTTCCGTACTGAGTCCTGGCGCCCAAGCGGCTGGTCGGTGAGTAACCAGAAGCGCCTGATAGCCCCACTATTGCCCAAGTTATCAGAACGTGGGGTAGAGGCTAGCTGAACCGTCCCGCAAGTGTGCTCAGTTGCCCATGCGTGTGGCCGCAAATGACAGGTAATACAAACGGAACGCCGGCGATTACAAGCTGAGCTACCACAACCCTGACGTGGTCGAACAACGTCCTAGGACTCACATAAATTCCCTCATCAGTTTTATGCGTGCAAGGTACTGTAAGACGACCCCAAAGTGTAAAAGTGGCAACCGGTTTCGTACGGTTGGTTACAAGTCGCGGTTTTCATTGTTTGGCTTGACAATGCGAATGGCCCCACTTCACTGCCCTAACGAAATAGATGTGTCTGCACACGGTTGAAGATCAATGCCCAGACCGTCCGTGCGGAAATAAGGTTGGGTGGTTCATGCTCTCAACAGCGGCTGAAGACCTAACAGCAGGTAGGCATTGCTGGAGAAAAACAGTGCATAAACAACTGGCCTAAGCGGTACTAAAAAAAGACAGACATAGTTTTCGGATGGGAGTAAAGGGGGAGGGGGCAAAACTAAGGCATTTGTCACAAAAACAGTAAGTAGGAAAACGTTGCTAAAAGACGCATGGTATCCCACACAGAAGAATAATCCTTGAGAAGGTGCAGATCGGGAAAGGTAGCCGCGGTTTTCTACGCCGACTTGGCAGCCTCTATCAGCTCCGCCTCTGCCTTTTCGGATCGGAA
>CACRXP010000115.1:0-13478 GCA_902702965.1 Spirometra erinaceieuropaei
ATGCTCGCGCCCCGACCGAAGCTGGCCTCTGATTGGTTGGCTGCGGTCTATAGTCGTCAGCAGGGTAAGAGGTAGTTCTTCGGTTCTAGGTAAGACCTGCCTTACATGTATACTTATGAAAATTATTACAGGGGTCCTCGACAGCTGGAACCGAGGGCAGCTCTCCAACCGTCATCAGTTCTGGAGGGCTCTTAAAAATGCCTTCAAACACGCATATGACCGCTTATTAAAACTCGGTATAAAAGCCCAGACAGACAGTGACTTAATCATTACTATGACCTATAAGCTAGACATAGCATGCATATTTGTACTCGATAAATATTATGATCAGGCTATGCATATTTGTTATAGTGTAATTTTGGAATTTTATAAGCCTAACACGGTTATCATATGGATATGAAAACTTACAGCAGAATTTCAGTCAGTTGATGCAATATGTTTTTAAGATTGCTTATCAGTACGCTTTATCCATGTTACTCGGATAGTGCCTAATGTTCGTACATGTTTCCCATGCAGACTCGCAAAATCGCAATGGTGACAGTGGCCGTTCACTCAGCAATGAATTCCTATTTTTGTACATTTTAAAAGTGTGCATTTTAAATAATTTTTGCATTTTCTAAGACGAATACCTTTCCTGCAGTGCAAAAACGATATTAGCTATATGTATACTGTGCGGTAAACGGCAAAGCCGAGGCGGTCGAGTCTGTGGGTCGCTGATAACGGATATAAGTAGACTGCCATTTGGATGGAAATTTGAGTTACGAATCGTCGGAGCCGATTCGCGCCAGACCGATCGAAACTGATGGCTTGATTCGCTCTCAATTCAGATCCGATTCGTAGCTCATTGCTATTAGGGTTCTCCTTCATTTTACTCACGTATACACCTGAAATTCGAACATTTGCGCACATTCGTAATCAATAAATTGCTTGAGAGGCTATGGCGGTGGGAGATAAGAAAAAATCGTTCAGCTCAAGGACGCGTAAATGACTAACTTATGTGAATTGCCGGTCGATTTTGAGCGCAAACCGCCTCGGCAACAGACGTCCGGCCAAGCTCTACGAAACGTAAGCAACACTTCAAACTCCTTCCAGTGGGCCACTCCCCCATCACGGGTTATCGCCAAGCCCCTCCCAACTCTCTTGTTGAGGAAGTGCAGCGCGTCTTTGACTTTGGTATCCAAAAGTACTGCTTGAGAGACATATCTTGTCTGACCCAGCGCTAGATATTCAGGCTTAAGGCATTCAAGGAGAGGGCACTTCGTTGATAACCCTTGTCCACCTTCTAGTTCCTCGTATAACCTCTCTATAACGGGGCATGTCGGTCTGTTCAAACTGACAGATGCTAGTGATTGACAGAAAATCTACAGACACAGACTCCCGTGGACGTTAGGGTCTAGGGTATTTACACAATCTCTACTAAACTACTGCTTCAGAAGGTGAAGCATTTTTGCTGCGTATCTACTCAGGCGTGCAAAAGATCAACTACTGCATAAATCAATTTTATCAAAGCCGTATTGTAAGTTCGAGAAAATCCACCCATTACACGTTATCCATACGCCTTACAAACAGCATTCTTTTATCAATTCTAGGGTGGAATATTCCGGCCGATCGGTTAGCTGTTCTTCAATAGAGTTTGACCGGTTTTCCACCTCTGAGTGCAATCCTTCTGCGACCTAGAGACGAATTCTGCACCCCGGAGTTGCAATTGTCCGGTAGCGCGACTTCCTCACGCGATTGCAGTCGATCCCACTGCAGCGATTGAAGAACATACCTTTCTGTTCGGAAAGTATTCATGCCACCTTCTAAATCAGTGATACTGTCATTTTGGTAATTCAACTACGCGCCCCGCATCGGGGCCCTTAGTTCACTGGAGGTAGTAATTAACCCGACTGCGACTGACCGCTAGAGAGTCTAGGGCAAAATTATCGAAATATTTCCCCACACTCTTCCTTCGATTCCCCGAAAGCGTTTCTACCAACAGATCGCAAAGCTCAATTTCACTTTTGAACCCTTAACACCTCTTTCTTTGTTATCAGGTATTTCCTTACGTTTCTGGACATTGACTTCCACATCTGACCTTCGATTGCCATCGCACCCTTCTCGCAGTGCCGACTGGTCCTGTAGCAACGGCTTAAGCCATAGAGAGGCTCCAGCCGTTACGATCATTAGGCCAGGTCGCAAATGCACGGCTGGAGGGAGAATAGTGTATTCTGTACAGAGCAACTAGAGCGGGGATCGGTGAGAACTGGCGGTCGGGCAAGGGGGCTCCCGACGCCGAGAGTGCGGCGTCGCGAGTGTGAGTGGCCAATACGTCACAGCGCCTTAGGCGAGGGCACGTCTGATTCGACCTTGAAGATGATTGGCCAGTTGGTAAGCTGTGGGTGGGTGAAAACCAGGCACGTACAGGCACTCACGAGAGATGGAGCATCGTAACAGGCGCTCGGAGTAGAACCACTACATTTCGCCTAAGGAGTGGAAATGGACAAGAAGAATACTATCAGACGTCGTCAGATGACTTCTCACGGCAAGCGATTGGGTCGAAGGATCCACTGCTAGGTGCGAAAGGTCTGGGACCACCGCTTTCCAGATCTGGTACAGTTGCGGAGAAAGCAACTATGCTGGTAAAACGGGACGATAACTCAAGACTAGGACTCTTGGAAGTTTATCAGCAATGAAAACGAACGACATCGCGGCCCACTTCATGGGACCTGGGCACACCTGCGAGTTCCATGAGGCTGACATCCTCGCGTTAGGGGGGAGGGGGCGACTACCGCATGAAATTCGCACTCTTTGAATCATTCTTCTTCGAAAGAAAGAATTGGCAAACTATCTAAAATGGGATGCCATATCATTGACTGGCATTGGTTGCAATCTACGAGCATCCTCATCCGGACTTTAGAACTGGGCAAAGACAGTGTGCTTCCTGCACCGATCAGATTATTTGTGTTAGTATCACCTTTCTAGTGTCTGCCAAGTCCGTGAATTAGCAAACAGTGTCAGCCTTTCGTTTGCTGTCCAGATTCACCTTTTTACAGACTGAGGGGTCCAACGTAATGTGAGAGCGATAAATGCTATAGCAGTACCATCTAAGTTGCTGAGGGAGAAATAACTCCGGGGGTTGCAGCATGGTGCTTGTTGGTAAATTATGAACCAGGATCACATTAGCGGGTCACTTCGCGGATAGCGGACGTAGTCACTGAGGGGAAAGACCTTCGTGTGCAGCAGATGCCTTTACTCCGCAGGCTTTAGTGTGAACTTGAATAAGATGTATGGGGGGACCGATTGACAAAAAATTGCCCACTTACATATTGCCGCAAAGAGCAACGGTCTCACTCTGGTGCTCGAAAGGCCAAAGAGGTTCAGGTGGACGCCCGATAACATGCTGTGTGCGTTTCCTTTCATTTGAAAGATCTCACTAGCCAGGCTGTCGCTATGCTCTTCTATGAAAGAGGATTAAGACCTCGTATCCGCGAGTGACTGGTCAAAGACCGGAGCTCGAGAAATGACCCTAGTCAAGAGGCATAAAGTTAAATCCCCGCCAGCCAGCCCACTCTACCATTAAACACACTCCACTGTATTTCTGGGAAAGCGAAATGTCTATTTTGGCGCCTTTAACGTCTGTCTGCAGGTTTGGAGACGGAGGAAGGGTCTGATGGGGTAAAAATACTATCAAAGGAGTTTTTTGCGCTCTCAAAGTAGAGACCTTGTTCACATCTGTTACCTACATACTGGCAGCCAATAATATTCGAAAGCTTCAAAAGCACACACAGGTTAAGATGCAAGTCATCTAGGACGCTCTCAACTACTCGACCTCTTAAAGTAATGCAGAACCTAAATTGTTGTGAAATCAAAGGAAATGTTTCGGAAACCGTCATTTGCCGTCTTGCTTCACTTAGAATGGAAATTTCAAACGCGTCCGAAGCTATCATGTGTTTACGAGCAGGGTGAGTCATTAGGCCAAAATATATCAGGAGTCCTTTGTACAGCAGCGTCTCCGTACCTCCTTAAATATACTTTCGCCCGTTGCCATTGCTAAAAACGCTTCTTATTGGGAGCCTTTGTGTCTATAGCATTGTAAGCAGTTGTACTACGAAGTTCATTTTTGGACAAAACAAGGGAGACCGGCAAAGCCACTGGATAGATTACGTTCAACTTGATGCTTCGCCTTCGTCAACGCTATCCGCTATGTAGAACTTACGTTCAATGACCAAACAAACGGTTTTCCAGTGAACGAGAATCCAGCCACCACGACATAGAATTTTCCAAGGCAATGGAGACTGCTTAAGGCCGCAATCCAAACGCCCTCACCGACTGATAAATCTCGAGTGTCTTTCACCTGATCGAGAGAACCCAATTACAGTTTGCGGAATTGACCGTAGAGTTGCCGACTACAAATTCAAATACAAATACTACAAATGCCGATGCAAATACGATTTTCCCATCCCTCTTATGCAAGATATTTAATCTTGCTCTTGAAAGTGAAACTTATCCTACCTTGTGGAAGGAATCACACATTTTGCCCATTCCTAAGCACGCAAATCTACATCATTTGATGACTTTCGGCAAATAAACACCCTCCCCTCAGTTTCGAAGATCTTAGAGACATTGGTCAAAGAGAAGATGATGTGTCACTTAACAGTAAATAACTTACTGAGTGCTGCTCAGCATGGATTTCTCAAAGCTCGATCTTGTGACACCTGTCAACTCTCTTTCTTTGACTATGTCCTCCAATCTAGGGACAATGGTTTTTCACTTTACACAGTATATTTCGATTTCACTGAGGCTTTTGATCGTGTTGACCATGCTCTTCTTCTCTTGAAACTGTCCTCTTTCGGAATAGGTGGCAAACTTTTGAATTTTATATCCTCTTACTTGGGCACTCGTACACAACGAGTTAAGATTTCCAACACTATCTCCAACCCCACACGTGTGAGGAGTGGAGTCATTCAGGGTAGTGTACTAGGCTCACTTCTATTTTGCCTTTTCGTTAATGATGTACCCGATTTATTTCAGAATGGTAAGCCGTTCATGTATGCCGATGATCTTAAAGTTGCATATTGATATAAGCCGGCAGATCGTGACATCGTGCATGAGCTCCTAAAGAGCGATCTACAGGCTTTCGCCCAGTGGTGCCGCACATGGCGCCTTTCTCTTTCTTGGCATAAGTGCTCAGTCATGGTGGTTGGCGACGACCGCCAACCTCAACTAAGTATTGAAGGTCACGCCATAAACTTGCCTGTGGTTATTAAGGATCTGGGCGTATCATACTGCAAAAGTCTCCATCTCTCGGAGCACTGTGCCTTGATAGTCTCCAAAGCACGCAGAACGACCGGGTTTATCCTCGGAAACTTTAAAACTAAGGACATTAGAATGCGCCTTTACAACATGTACGTTAGACCTGGCCTGGAATACTGTTCGTTTTCATTTAGCCTCATGCGCGCTACTGGGCGGAAGAAAATAGAATCCGTTCAACACTTTTTTTACCAAGAGAGTTTTAACCCCAGAACACCGACATTTGTCTTACCGAGAACGTTGCCGGGTTACGGGCCTTGATCCTTTATGGTTCCGTAGATTACAAAAGGGACTCTTTTTGCTATTTAAACTCTTATATGATCAAACATCTAACCCAATCACCTCTTTAAGACATCATGTCCACCCCCGACGTAACAGTCACCGTGAGGTCTTTTTATTTCTGCCTCTGGCACGTACTGTTAAATATCGTCGGTTCTATTCTGTAAATGCAATTTCTATTTGGAATAAACTACCCATGAGTGTGAAAACTCTGCAAAATTATCTTTTATTTAAGAGAACTATTACTCGATGTCTGCATTCAGAAAAGCTCCCACAAATTTTGGGTGCTGAATCCACTGATCGACTCTACCGTAGCGATGGCGTTTGTGGTCTCTGAACACTATAGCCGGTCTCACCAGCTGTTCCTCAACGCCTCTACTTTGGCTATCCCCAACTTCATGAAAGGAATTGACGTCCGATAATCTCCGATACCGTGCAACCCCGCCCCCCCTTCTTGACGGTCGAAAATCTACCACCGGCAGTTTTTTCTCCTGAACCCTCCAAACTATGAAAACCACCATCAACTATATTTTTATTTCTTTACCTCAGGAGTTTTTTTCACTGCTGGTCGGATTTGTGTTTAATCGCTTCCCTTGACAATGCCTGTAGAATGGCGTTAAATAAATTATTATTATTATCATTAAATAAATCGGTGAAAACGAACACAAGTGACTACGTGGACCTCACTCACTTGTAGAATACGCTGGCTGATAGGAAGTAGCAGACGTCGAATTCGATGTGGGTGTTTCAACCTCAAACACACTGTCAACCGAACAAATGAGGAAACTCCGCCGCCTTTTGCATATTTGCAATCGTCCATGCCACTTCTACCATATGCTGTCGAAGATAAAGCTTTGTAGTTTTCGGGCGTCTCAACTGGAAACACGCACTATCCGAATTTCAAACAGGCATCTACTAGAACAACGAAGATTTGGCCAAAGCATCTTAGCGACATGAAAAATAAACACACTAAGAATCGCAAATGAGTACTGTTAAAGTAAATCTTTCATGTGTAGATTGACCCCTTCGAAGTTGTGCTGCATGCGACCGGACGAGTGCGATACATGGTCCACTCGAAAGTAAAGTTGTTCGCATATTGGCTTGGTTCCCCTAAAGTGGAGTTACTGGCCTGTATTTCTGCAATACATCAGATGAGTCAGTGGGCAACTAAATGAATGAACGCATCACATCGGAATAAATTGCTGAAGTGGTGAAATGGTCTGTACGTACGCCAATAAAAATTACTAGCGGGCGATTTTGGCTAATCTTCTCTGTGCCGAATAAGCATGCCTAGAGTGGCTGCAATTAAAACTCCACGAATCAAGGATTCGCCATTTGTTATAACAGAAACGTTGATTCCGGACAATGGGTCAGCTTGTATCCTGATTCATTTAAAGTTCGCTAAGACTTTACTAGATGCACGTATTGTACCCGCTGAGTACAATCTTACACCGCCTAGACTCTAGATTAGAGCCTCCCCTAACTAGGACACCAAAGACGGACGGTTGTAGCTTCTTTCTATGTTCGTGAAAACTTGCTTTGAGTTGATTATGGGAATGCTGTAGCACGCTATTCATGGCTAAAAGATGCATGTCGCCGACCTAACGGTGGCCAAGGACCGACCGATGCAACAGACACTTGGTATCGAATAAGGGGTTCTTTCCTCATTTTTTGTAGTTCTCGCATTCGGCCGGAAAGAAGTTCTTTCGAAGGCCGAAATCCTGTGGTAACTGAAGTATTATAAAATTATGCTGCGTGGCGATTAGTTTTACAATGCTATTAAAATAATGTTTCCGAAACGAACACGCATTTCGGAATTCCCGTTGAGATTTCATGAGTTAGCCCACCTACTGTAAGAAAGTGTCTGGCATTTGTATCTATGCGGGTACAACCATGTTAGAAAAGGAAATGGACCTGGAAATTTGTATAAAACAAACGGAATGATACGATTAATTAAAACGCAAGGAACCCGCTACAATGGTCCGTGAACTCCATGACGTTCAGGCTACACCGGCCAGAGGAGGAAGGTAGTTTTGGCAAGAACGACAATAGAATTATGCAGACCCAGTTGTCACTGACCTGTTGGGCCAAACACAACGACCAGAAACTCCGCAAATAAATCTCATTCCCCTGAGCAGGCAAAACTAACTCATAATCAGCACAATTTCCTCTAAGGCTTAGAGGGCGGTGGTGTTCCCTTGTTATCATACCTCTAAGGTTTCTTGCTTACAAACGCATTCCGATTTCAACATTATTTCTTTTTTGCACATGCGATGTACTTTCGGTGGCTTTCATGACATTCTTACTTCCTCTGCATCTAGTCGGCATGCTTTGAAGAAGCAGAAGCCTAATTTGAAACAGGAGCATCTTTTTAAAATGAACTGCATAAAGACAGCGAAAGGTATAATCAAGTTAGCTAACTTATCCTGGCAAATATAAAACTGGAGCAACGTTATTTCCTCCAGAAAAACAAAAGTGATGTTGCGAACGCCTATCCAACATCGGGAAATAGCGCCGCTTTTTACATATATGTAATTTTTTGTCACTTCTACCATATGCTTCCAAAGACAAAGGGTGTTTCAACCGGAATCACACAAATATTCGAATTTTAATCGGGTATTCACTAGAATGACAAATATACAGCCGAAGCATCGCAACAGCGAGGGACATAAAAACACGCCAAGAATCCACAATTTGCAAATGTAAAGCAGAGACGTTGATTCCGGACAATTGGTCAGCTTGTATCCTGATTCATTTAAAGTTCGCTAAGACTTTACCAGATGCATGTATTGCATCCTCCATCCCCTGAAAGGACGGGGCGCGCAGTCAACAGCCCTTTTTACCGACCAGAATTTACAAGTTAAACAAATACAGTCACTGGGGCTTTAAACATGTATTTATTTTTCAATGTGAATAGTATAATCTTTGTTTCAGTTTCAGTTTATTAAGGGAAATATAGGCGAGCGCCTTTGAACTCCCTACTGGTTACAAGTCGTCGGAGAAAAACATTGATAGTAGGAAAGTGAAAAAGGGATTTTGTGCATAATCGCTGACAGCTAGTCAAAAAAGAGTAATCAATAACGGTTACTAACTAGCTACAAGCAGTATAAACAAGTTTAAGTTGGTGCCGGGTTATGTGAGTGGATGTAAGGCTGCTAAGTGGGAGGCTTGATGCGCGTCAAGTCTAAACTTAAAGGAATTCACACAGGAGGAGGTTGCAACATCGGTGGACAGGGCATTCCACGCTGCAACCACTCTGTGACTGAAAAAGAACTTTCTTCCATTGATCCTTGCTTTGCCGGCGCGTAGTTTTAGGGGATGACCGCGCAAAGTGGGCGCGATAGCTTGTGTGAAATAATCTGTGAGATCTAAACAACAGTCTAGGCCGTTGATACTGCGAAATGCAAGTATAAGGTCACCACGTAATTGCCTGTAGGAAAGGGGAAACAGGTTGAGAGTTGACAGTCGGGATTCGTAAGACAGCGCTCCCAGACCTTGTGTCATTTTGGTCGCCCGTCTCCGGACCTTCTCCAAAACGGTATAGTCCTTGACAGTCCAAGGTCTCCACGCCTGTATGGCGTATTCTAGATGAGGCCTCACGTAGGTGCCAAATATTTTTGAAAAGCTGTCTGGGTCAAATGCCATAAATGCTCGCTTAATGTCTTCCAACCTGTGTAAGTGCAGATGCTTTGAGCTGCTTGCTGAGGATGTCCCTTGTGCAGTAGATACACACAAGAACCACAGTTTAAACCCAGTTGTCACTGACTTGTTGGACCAAACACAATGAACAGAAACTCCGCAAATAAATCGATGCAGGGTAAAAACCGTCACCGAGAATGCTGCACACCAACAGACGCCTCCCGCTGTCGCTTGTATAGCTTCTTACCAAGCGAAACGATTCTTTTACTGGTATGCATTGATAATTCTCGCAGTGCCGGAATGTAGACAATGAATATGGTCGGTAGGACGAGTAGTTGAAAGTCAACCAAAAATCGAGCAGCCCTGGGCAGTGGAGAGTTCGTTGCTATTGTGCGAAACCCCAGAGCACAAATTAATATGTAGCCTGTTTCGTAAAAGGCTGATTACTAAGAAATTCACCGAAAGTGGTACAGTACAGAGGGTAGCTGTCAACCAGCCCTGTGGTCGACTAAATGCCTCCATCTGCTCCTTTGTGGTGCCAGGAAGAGCTAGAATGTTCCAGGTCTCCGAAGGCTGCTCAGCCCGTATGCTACGCATCCACTGGATAATTTTATAGCACGAGAGGCTCAGGCTGATTGTGATGATAAAAGCAGTCAAACCGAATCGAACAAAGGTCTCAGTGTAATGAGCCGCAAGAACTCCGTAAGGCAGCTTTGTGTCAAGACAACGACAATATTTGCCTGGGGAAGCATACAGCTGGCGCTGACTAGGCCCATGCCAGCCAAGTATGCGAGTTTGGTAATGTGGCAGGTGGAGAATGAATGCTGGTATCTGCAGACAATCTGAATTGCTCTGTTCCCCACTGTGAAATTCAGAACAAGGACTGTGGTTAGATGGTAGTTGGTAGCCCTCCCTGTACCGAAAACTCCCAGCTACCTGTCTTACGTGACCGGTGGTAATAGGGGCTATGCGGGTGGGGCAGATAAGTGGAGGTGTAAATGGCGCTTGAAGTGTATCGCAGTAAATGGCGTTCCTGGGAAAGTGGAAGCCAAATTTAAATAAGGTGAAAAATGCAAGGAGGTTATAGAATTAAGCATGGATAATTAGTACAGTATGCGGAATAAATGCATCCTTGTCCCAGATTGGAAAGAAGGGCAAGTGAAGGGGAACAACCAATAGGAAGAAGGCAGTGTGTCCTAAGGTCATTCCGCAGAATGTGCGATAGTACTCTAACCGACAGAATGGACATGAGAATACGAGAGTCAAGCAGCGGCACTCAGGACGGCATAACGCAACTGGGGTAAGACTTCAATGCGAAAAATATGTTTGGGCGAAAGAGAAAATCTGCAAATAATAGTGTATTGTCACTGTGGCTACATCTAGGATTAAAACTATGGCAGTAGTTTTTTGCTATACGTGAATGGTGTACTATAAAATGTAAAGAGGAATTAGCACTCTGTATATGAAGTTACACTTTGTTCTGCTTACAGAGCCCAGTCTCTTAGAAGGCGAAGGAAAGCAGGACCGCAAGTGGATAGACCGACAGATTATTCGCGGATCCTGGAAATAATCCAGTCGTCCTACCTAGTGCAGTATCTCCAGCAGAAAGGACTACTGACCTGTAGGGTCTTATGTAGATATCGAAAGGTCATGCCCTTACAAATACTGCGACAGCACACAGATGGTTATGCCTTCAGGTAACATCTGGGTACTGCGGTATGCAGCCTAGGATAGTACCTCTACGAGGAATCAGATACAGGTAACACAGTGCGCGCATGCAATTAGAAGCATAATGAGAAGCATGATGAATCATAATCCGCCTAGGATAAATCCTTCGCCCTTTACTAAAGATTTCCGTGTAGGGGTGCAATACAATGAGTCTATATAGACATTTTTGCAGCGCCCCGTTCTCGGGGCGGTTAAAGTGAAGAAGAAAGTCATCCTGGCAGGGCTTCTGCGCGTGCACTCCCAGACATAATGAGAAGGTAATCACAGAGCTTGAAATTGAGCCAGTAAGTACAATTGTAGAATCAGTGGGCAGGGCTACCAACTACCATCCTACCAGGACTGTAAATGTGGAAGTAACGAAAAACAGATATCGGCTCGTCCATATGTGACACACAGTCGAAGCCAAGGTAGGGTCGGGAGGGTAGAGTCGTCTGGGTACTACGCGGTCACAGGTCCTGATGATCATAAAGAAGACCACAGAGCCAATAAGGGCACGCATCTGGGTAAGGAATGCCAATGGTCTGCCTTTAAAGAGAAGGAGTAATGCCAGCACACCGAGATTTAATAGCAGACTGAGGGCGTTCATGAGGGCAGAAATGAAGAAAAGGGCGTCTCTCGGAGGCTCAGTATTGGGGCACTTCCAGTAAGCCTTTTCCATCTTACTAACCGTGAGAACTTTCGACTTAGGCAAAAATGCTGTATGTGCGCGCAGTGATATATATATATACGTTTCAGAGGCGGCGGCGGCGGCGGCGGCGGCGCTTAGCACATGCAACTAGTATATTTACTAAAAGGTACTTTATTTTTTAAATACTTTGCCTTTTCCCATCGGTCTAGAAACGACCTCAGCTTGTAATTCACCTTCCTGTCATACGCCCCTCCCCCCTCCTAGTCAAATCCTATTCTCTGCTAACGCTGTCCGCTCCCACCCCTGCCCCTGAGAATGCAGTCCCGCCTGGGCTCATCTGGTTTCTCCTATTTACTTTCCAGCCCACCCCCGCGAACGGGAATTATTGTTGATGCATTTGAGTCCTCCCCTTGTTTGACTCGTCGTTTGTCGTAATGGTCGTGTTTCCTTTGGTCCTCTCGGAAATTGCTCTCCCCTGTACATCGAGACTGGTAAACACATTATCTTGCCTTTTCTGCACTGTCGCCTGTAGATTTCTTCAGATAAATCATTTATTCCTACAAGACTTTAAATAAAATAATTCACATTCGAACCCACGCAGTAAGGGGCAGGCTTCAGTACAGCCAACGCTCTAACCACCTGAGCTACGAGGGTCAATGTGAATTATTCAAAATCTGCCAAAATACCTATGAATTAAATAAAATACTCAATGTCGCAACGCTGGTCGGAGTTCTGTCTTAATGGCATGGCATATTCAGTCTCCCTGCTTACTTATTGTGTCTCTGACCTGAGGTGGTA
Source organism: Spirometra erinaceieuropaei (assembly GCA_902702965.1). Classification (NCBI taxonomy): domain Eukaryota; kingdom Metazoa; phylum Platyhelminthes; class Cestoda; order Diphyllobothriidea; family Diphyllobothriidae; genus Spirometra; species Spirometra erinaceieuropaei. Next base: position 12,365 of record CACRXP010000115.1, read on the forward strand.
CGGCGTTGGACGGGTCCGTCTGTGATACTGGTGACGTTTTTCCAACCAGGACGTACTTCCTTCATGGGTTTTGCGACAAGGTAATTGGTTGACCCACACTATCACGAAACAGCGATTTTGATCCTCCTTACGGGAGCGATCAAATTTGTGGAAATGGTGTACCCCACCGGCTACAATAGTAAGGTCCGCGCCCCCCATAATTCATGTTGCACGGATCATCAATGACCGTTGTGTATGTTACGCATTTATGAAATATCTTGGCAGTTGTAAAACAGCATTTCCTTCTCCACACCTCTACTTGAACAGCCCAAACGGCCATACAGTCTGACGAAGTCCCACGTAATTTCAGGTATGTAGTAGTATAGTAGCATTATACTAGTAGTACATTTAGGGTATTAGGCAATGCCCCTGATGACCTTATTGAAACGGTATATGTTAAATGCACATCTTACTAACATTTTGTCAGTAACATATTATCCACGGAAAACGCTTCTACGGTGTGGAACTGCGAAGGGTGCGGCAGACGGTCCTTTCCAGATACACATGGAATTTTAAGTGCAATTATATACTATCAGCACAAAATGCAGTCATTTGCGTAGTTTGCAAAAGAAAATGTCACTAAACGTGCAGGGATGCGTTATATAGGGAATGAAATCAGGAAATCGACTTTATGGCTAGCCACAGATAGTCTCGCAGTGAGAGTCGTCGTTTATCAAAGATCAAACGATCCAGCTGCCTTTTGAATACAACTGTTGTATCAGATGTCACTATTTCACCCGGGAGTGAGTTTCACGGTTGAACAACACGTGGACTGAATGGAAACTTCCGACGGTCTTGGCGTGTACGCTGCCGATTGACCTTGTACTGATGACCGCGCAGGTGACTCATGGTCGTGAAGTCAAAGAAGTCTTCAGATTTGAGCGAACATTCATGCCCGTAGATGATGCAGAAAATCCATTGCAGGCCACAAACCATTTGTCTATAGGATAGGGGGAACAAGTTCAGCTGGTGATAGAAACGAACAGGCGAGTTCCAGGTAGCAGTTCAGAAGATGAAGATGCGATCACTGGAACAAGAAATGCACTGGACTGACGTTTCGGATTCTCTCTCGAAT
>CACRXP010000115.1:13577-23804 GCA_902702965.1 Spirometra erinaceieuropaei
ACGAGGGGTTTATCGTGCACAGAACCCGGAGTTGTCCTCTCAGGCGGCAGTGGCCACTGGCGAAGACAGGGCTGGTGTTGACTGGGTCCAGTCATGCCTGAGAATCTTTGAGATAGTGGTGGCAACCGCTTTTGTAGGCTCGCGGGCCAAGCTCAAGTGGTGTCCAGTCCGTGTGTGTTGCATTTGCCGAGGGGTGATGTTCCAAAGGCCTAGGTTGTGGTTGCAGGGGGAGGTGCGTTCAAGTGGCCGCATGGGCAGCTGCGGCTGTGCGGCCGCAGGTGTGTCGGTCGTGTGACTTCAGGTCAGCACGTCTGGAACGGCTCCCTGCAAAAGGGTGAATGACTTTGGGGCAGCGAGGTCTTAAACAACGGCGCCAGACCGATCATGATGGCTGGCCGCCACAGTGGTACCAGCCAACACAAGCGAGGTAATGACACGCATCTAGCGTACTTTGGCTCCAAGGTTAGGTCCTGGCCGAGTTTCAGGCGTGTTTCGTCACACGTGCTGCACGCCGATTATGATGCAATAAAGCTTTTTGGCATCCCCAAAAGCACGTGATAGTCCTCTCGCGCGATCGCTCACCCACGCAGCATTCGGTCAGCCTAGCACGCCTGTCAAGCTCTGTGTGCACGCGTGAATCAATCTTCGGATTACCGACGCCATGACACCGATCGATATTTTCCTCTTCAATGATTGGTCGTAGACGGACAAAGCATAGACGGAGGTGCACACTTCGCTTCCCGGCAAACCACTTAAACGACTGACGCTACTCGCGATGCAACGCTTGTTGCCACTGTCTGCTGGGATGCAAGTACGCTCTCTTGACACAGAAAAGCTTCCCCAATAACTCTGTCTGGTAAGGGTCACAGTAATAAAGGTAGTCCTGTGCACAATTCCCGGAAGGGCAAACATTCCTGTGGGTAGGACGGAATTATCCGGACGTCTAAACAGGACATGGAAGTAGGAACGCCTGCAACACGAATGACTTTGAGCCATCTTCCAGTGAAATTACGGATGATCTTTAGGTAAGAATTAGGGCCAAGTTAGGGATTAGGTTTAAGATTCGACTTAAAACTGACGGTGACGCAAGCCAGGATCAAGTTTAGAGTTAATGTAGGCGCTAGTGTTAACTTCAGAGTTAAGGTTTAGGGTAGAGTTAAGGTCAAGATAAGGGCAAAGGGTAAGTCTTATATTAGGGTTATAGTTGGAGTTAGGACATGGGAATATTTTCCTTTCCTAAAATTATGCTCCAGTCTACCTTTACTACTTGGGCGGAGCGTTCCTATTTTCATGCCCTGTTTACATGTCCACATAAGTCAGTCCCGCTCTCCCATGTCCCAATACTTGCATTAGCTCTAACATAAACCTATACCGTAGTCATAATCTTAATCCAAACCCAACTCTAACCCTACGATTATCTCTAACCCTCACCTTAGCCCTATACTTAGCTCTAAATCACCCCAAGACTACAATCTCTACTCATATACGTCTAATCACTCATTAGAGGTGCCGTTTGCCATGACAAATTCTGTGTATCCCTCACGGTTCTCGCCGAAGCTCCTTCGCAGAAGCGGTCTCAGGTCTTCACGGGACTTTTGGAGGCCAGTCTGGTTAAAGAACAACGAATAGCACTGCTACTGAGTGCTTTCTCAGTAAACAGTGTTGGAGTATTTTAGGTTTTCTGTCGTAAGCGTACTGGACTTCGTGGATGTCTGTGAGCCTGACATCAACATTCCCTTGAGCACACTTTATGTTTTTGCGAGAACTGCGTGGGCTTTTGAACAAATGACGCTATTTTCTGCGATAAAGTCAAGGCTAGGCCTATTCGTCAGCGGTCAAGATTTTGCAGACCTCCTCGTGTTAGAAATCCCACCACCAGGTGGTTGAAATGCCCGGGAGTAGGTCGGCGCCTGAGAGAGGGAAGAGAGAATGGCACCGACACTGGGGAAATCAATCCCCACGTCAAAACAGCTCATCCCCCGCAACATTAAATATGGCGCGCTTGAAACCATCACGAAGGTTGCAAACCGGCGGAATAACCCGATGCTCCTCTCGGAAGTGGGAGCCAGGCTGCATTGGCTCCTTCTTAATTCGGCCCCTGTAGCATTCTTACGCATTTGAGTTTTGGGTCGGCCTCGCAAAGGCCTGACGCATCTAGGGGACCAGGTCGCGTGTGTGGGACGCGTAGAGGGGTGTTTAGACTTGTCAGCCACTGCGCCTGCGCGGGCCTCCGGTCGCCTAGACATCCTCTTGCCATTGCAGAAGGGTGATGCAGGAGGAAGTGTGATAGATCCTATGCAAGTCCGTCACACAACAAACCAATTTGAGCGTAATGGCTCCTTCTTAACATGGCCTTCACAGGAATAAAGCAATCCCTCTTCGATCGCGGGATTGGGTTACAGATCTCTCCCTAAAATTAGGCAATCCGCCAAGTCAAAACCACATGTTTAGATGGTTAATTTTATGTATTTTAAACCTTTACAAACCCTCCCACATTTTTGCAAACGCTTCTCTAACGCAGTTTACAGCATATACCCAGCGTATTCTTTTGGATATTAGGCCGTACAACCAGGCGTCTGGAAAAGAGGATACGCGAACACATGCCTGCCTGGCTAGGTAGAGATGAACATCGATCGATCTCGAGTTCAATTCTCGCACATCTAATTGATACGAACCACCAAGCCGACGCTAAAGAAGCTTTTGAAGTTATCTACCGGGCACCGGCACACTACTGTAAAGGCCTGCGCCAACGGGTGCTAGCCACAGCCGAAGCAGTGGCCATTCGACTGGCGAATCCAGCACTCTGTTGTCAGAAGACACTGACACAAGCAGTATGCCTGCCCTGACCGACACCAGACGGTGATCGCACGCCGTCCCGACACACTGAGAGCAGTCACACGCACTCACAGCCCCTGCAATCTAACCGGAACCCCTCTACTTCCCCCCCCCTCCCACCCCAACTCCACCGTTCTCAACACGTTGACTCCGTTATGCTGGCGGCGTTGGAACATGGAGTCCGATTAACCCCGCTCCCGGGACGCATTTATATCCTGTCGACAACTAGACTGATCATTACCCATGTAAATATACCGGCCTGATGATGAATTACCGAAAACATATGTTTGCCAACTGACTCTTAGGTAAGATTCGTTGAGAGTGCGTATGTAAACACACAGTTTATATGCCACGCACAAAAATACGTATCTTATGGCATTGAGGACTTCTACTTAATACGCATTGCACTTTCAAACACAGCGTAATAATACATACTTCTCGGCTGTAGTTTTGTCTACAGGGGCAGCTTCTCCATGCCAGTTCAAATTAGTAAATGTGAACCTTTTTGAGTCTTTCAAATCAGCCCTTGCTGGTAGTAAATTCCCTTTTTTCCTAGAGATTTCGATAGAAGTTCCAGGTTGTTGGTTGTAATCTAGAGCGTCCGCGGACATCAGCAGACCAATCACGAAGCTGATTAGCCTCCTCTCAGACTACACTGGCGTCCACGGGGATGTCTTTCTTCCAGCAGCCTTCAGTATAAATCCTTAAAGCAGAGTCCATCTGGACCACAGCCTTTTCGGAGATTCGTAGCATCTTCCGTTGGCTATAGTGCATAGTCCCGTAAGCGGTGGAAGGAGCGGATAGTTTTGGAGGCACAACGATGAGCTTGAATACATACAAAAAGCACAAAAGATTGGTCAAAAAATCAAATGAAGAAACCTCTACCAGAAACAAAAAGACACATTGTCCGTAGAAATCCGCAAACCACCGAAAACTCTACGATATTTACACTTGGATATGATTGGATATAAAATCCGCCCTAGGGCGGAGCCATTGGAGTATGTGCGTAACATAGCGAGGGATCGCCGTACCACAGACGCGGGGTCCGGATCGCCCTCAGAGGGGACGGGTACATATGAAGTGGAATCGGCTCGGTTGCGGCACGCGTAGACGGACTGCTCAGCTCTGGCAGAAACCGCGCCGCGTCTGCCTCCGGTCGTCTTGACATTGTTTATCTATCCAAAGAGAGAGCGTGTGTGTGTGGTAGACGGTATGCTGGCCTGTCTCACTAATTCGCCGATGTTGCATCCATTACGTTAAGCACGCAGTGGACGTTGTCACCCAAAGCGATCGATTTGTCGTCGTACGCGTCGCACTAAGTGGGAAAAGAGATTGACGCGGAGGTCACCGGAGGCTTGCATGTTTTCGCACAAACAACTCCATAAACCAAAGCCGTGAACTGTGTATAAATGTGTACAAAAAGTCGGTAAACACTACAGGAACCTTCCTTCTAGGGTGACCAGTCACTAGCAAACAAGAAATTCTGTATTGGACGTCTGCATTTCAGAGCAGACGCACATTACAGCGGCAAAGTTTAACATAACCTACTTTCGAATTAGGTGATTTTAGAAAGAACGACCAAATTAAAGGCGTCCCTGAGAACACCACTTGATTGATACCATATGATAAGCTACCTAAAATAATCTCAGTAGATGCTAGTATTCTGACTTTGCAAATACCACGTGTTTGCATCTCCCATACCATTTTAATACAGCGAGTGACTGTGCCACGGGGGAGGAGTGCTTATACGCCAGCCTCGGTTACCTCAGTTTTCAGTTCATACGCGCTTCCATGCGCGTGCTCCAAGCCCCGCTTGCACCCTCCCTATTATCTTAATCCGGCGAGTGGCTAAGTGGACATGCTAATGGAATTGATCGGACGGACTAGAACTCCATCGGTTCCGCTACAATGGCCATGAACTGCGAAGTACCACGCGGTCCCTTCCGTGGCCTTCCATTTTTGACTGCACTTTCCTTACCCTAATAATCCAACGAGCGGCAGTATCGCAGGGAGAATGTGTAAACGTCACCTTCACGCGCTTCCCTGCGCCTGCTCGCGCTCTCTCCCCCTTCTTAATCCAACGAGCGGCTAAATCAGGTAGGTTAATAAATATTGTTTTAATAAGCTAACCACATGCTACCACCCAAGTGGGACTGCACAACCAAACCTCGCCCGCAAATCTCACTGTTGAACACCCGCCACTGACCACAGCGTGCAGTCAATCAAGGACCTAATGAACACATATGAGCAGTGGAGTGTTTCTCTCGCATTTCTCTCTCCGCCTGCAGTTGAAAATATGTCGGTTCGGTTTGGTGAGGGCAGGAGACTAGGTTGCTTGAACGTTGCAGGGCTCGTGGACACCCGCCGATTGAAGCAACAAAAACACTGTGCTTTGCTGCCACAGAGACAATTGGGAGAGTGGAGTTCTAACTACGCGCGAGGTGTTTGGGGGACGGGGATCACGTCTTACGCAGAACTCGCCCCCCGCGTGCGAAGTACTGCGAGATCAGACGAGCAGACGAAACCCGGTCCCGTGATTGGCTGACACGACATTTCGACAGTCGTGACCAACGATGTCCGCCGTGTGCTCCATATCGGGGTGGGCGCAGGGACGGTGACTTGCGCGTGAATTAGTTTGTAGTGACGGCAGGCTTTCACAGCATCCACTGCACTCCCTCCTCCCGTCTAGATCCGGTGCCAAGACAGTGTCAGGATCACCGGAGATGGGAGACGTCCCAGATGGCTGACACGATGGAAACCAGCGCCTAAAGGTTTTGCCACCCCTCCTGATCTACAAAGTACACTAAACCAGGATTTGACGAGACAAGATAAAAGGGGGGGTGGCGGCTAGAATCCCAGCTGATGTGGCTTGCGCCTGGTCCTAACGTCGTATCTCCATCTCGACCGAAATTTTGGGCTCGGTATGTGGATGACACCTCCGTCGTCATCGAACGGGATCGGGTGCTGACGTTCAAAGAACAACTCACCGTCGTCTTCCCTGACATTCAATTTACGATGGAGGAGGCGGAAAACAATCAGCTGGCCTTCCTGGATGTCCTCGTCTGCCGCAAAGATTGCGGTGGCCTAAAAACCAAAGTGTTCAGGAAATCGACAAATACGACGCAAATACTGAACTTCACTAGCAACCACCCGATCAGTCACAAACGCAGTTGCATAAGGGCGCTATACCGGCGCGTTGAGACGCACTGCAGTGAAATGGAAGACAAGGTTACTGAATTACAATGCCTTCGACGGGTAATGAGAGCCAGTGCATACGAAAAGGACACCAGAGACCAAATCCAACCGGCCCCAAATTTTGGCGGGCTCTTCCATACGTGAAGAACGTCTCGGAAGCCGTCACTCGTCTTCTCACTCCACTTGGAGTTGGGGTTGCACACAGGCCGAAAGCCACCATTAGGCGCCAAGTCATGAGGCCATTAGACCCGCTGCCACGGCAGTAAACGTCTGGAGTCGTTTACTGGATCTGGTGTAGTTGCGGACAAAACAATTATGTCGGAGAAACTGGGAGATTACTACGTACGCGAATTGCCGAGCACGCAGCAGCAGTGAGGCGGGGAGACGCTAACTCTCAGGTGGGGGCACACTCGACGGGACCCGACCATATTTTCAAATTTCAAGAGGTCGAAATCCTCGCAAGGGGTGACAACCGCGTGAGCCGCGAGCTGCTCGAGTCATGGTTCTCAGGCCCGCAATCCATCAACAAGCACAATGACCTCCCGGTACCCTATTCCGTACTGCGATTTTCCCTGGACTGGAGAATCAGTCACGTGGGGAGGGCGCGGGCGAGCCAGTGACAGTGAGCCAGTTTGCCGAGCAATCGTCACACCAGCATCCAGCACGGATGACGAAATCACGGCCATTAACGACTCGGACTCGAACCAACAAGCCACCACCGCATCAATTACGACCCCAGCGGTGGTTGCGAGTGCTGTTAATTGGATTGCGCATGAGGTCTCACGGCAGGCACGTGCTATAACTACTGCACTCCTGGTGCCACCATCACCTTTATCTGCGAATGTCTCTGATGATGGATTAGAGTAAGAATCCGAAACGTCATGCAAATAAATGTCTTGTTCCAGTGATCGCATCCTTATCTCCTGTATCTCCATCTGTTGACATTTATTACGGGTGTGAATTCCCGACAACGCCTGCCGGACCCAGTCCAACCCCGTGTTGATCCATCTCATCTACCATGTGACCCGTTTTAGGGGCAACCCATGATTGATTACAGAAGACGGAGCCGATCAACCAGTTTACAACTTGAACTGCGTGTTTGTTTATATCTTCCTGCTTCTGGCTGTGGATCCAAGAAAGCTGAGACGGACGAGCTATTGCGTCCAGTGATGGAGTTATTTTCCTCAATTTGGCAGATGCCATACCTGGGATGGTTTTTTTCGACAGATTTATGCAGAAAGTTGCTTTTAGCACATACAAAACAAGTGTCGTGCAGAGCATATCATTAAATAGTATTCCATTCCCAAAGCTATTCACTTACTCTCTCCCCTCCCGCACCGACAAGCCACTCTCATCGGCACGAAGGTGAGTGTTTCAAAACATGTAGAAGGGAAGAGTCAGCAGCTTCGCAATTGATAACGATATTTTTGCAAATTCCCTGGACGCATACATCTATTAATAACACTCCAGGCACGGCCTTGTAGTGGTCCAACCCCGGGGCCATGTTACAACGCTGAGACTCTCGCGACTACTTGTATGTGCGCGCCAAATGCAGTCTGGTTCTCGGCCAATGCCGGCTATCCAAACTGGCCAATCATCGCCGAGGCTGACTCAGACATGACCTCGCCGAAGGCGCTGCGCGACTGCCCCACTGTCTGACACTTGCCGACGCCGCTCTCGTGTGCGTCAGACGTGCCCTGGTTCGACTGCCAACTCCTATCAACCGGCTCTCTAATCTTTCTTTATGGAATACAGCATATTCCTAAATGGCGTTCCACTTCTTCCTCTTCGGAATTGGACCTGATGGTCGCAGTGGCTGGAGTCTCCCTATGGCTTTAGCGGCCGCGATAGCCTCCTACAATGAATACCTTCAGAGAGAACAAGTAGGACAGTTTTTTTGATCGGGTAGGGGAACATGGGTTCTGTCCAGGCTAGGATGTGGTTATGTAGCCGCACCTGATGGACACAAAACTGTTGGCCTACTTCATTTTTGGAGTTGGTGCGATTATGTTGGCATGGTGTTGCTGTGCGTTTCGGTGTGTGTACTGTTGGCGGCCTGGTTTCTCTATTGCCGTGTCTACCTTTTTCGGCTCAATGCCGGTGATCCTTCTTGACTTTCGGCCTGTCGTCTCCTTCTAACTTTCGCGTTAAATGTTTCAGGGTTAAGGTTAAGGGCTGCGGTTAAGTGGTAGGGTTATGGACTAGGGCTGCTATTTCTCAACCACTCAATGTACAACCGCGCATTTCCAGTAGCTTTTCTTTTGCATACAACTACTTTACCTCGTCGCCTTTGCGCCCCCGGGCTCCACCTATAAGAACCCCCTATTAACACCTGTCCCGTATTAGAGGTGACTGGGGTTTGTTTACCTCAGATGCGGCTGCATAACCACATCTGACCCTGTCCAATACTGCAGATGGCCTCACGCTAAATTCCGGGGATAACTATCCTCGTGTCCTAATTCAGATAACTATTCGCGTGTCATAGATGTTGGACGAGTAATTTGACCCAAATGTGATTAACCTCGCGTCGTCCGGCGGGGCCTCGTAGCTCAATTGGTTAGAGCGTTGGTTGTGGTAGAGCCTTCCTTTACTGCGTGGGTTCGACTTCCACCGAGGCGCCGAGTTTTTCACAGTTGGGTCAATATGATTTATTCGCGTGTCCTAATTACGCGTCCCAACCCTCGCGGCCCCGAATCCGACCGCGCCCCCTGGATTCTAGGGCATAGCCACCTCTAATAGGGGGAGCCCATATTCGCGAGTCCAACTGTTTTTTTCTTCACACCACGAAACATTCCATGCTAATCATTGGCGCTTGGTAATGTCTTGAAGCGTCACACAGGTATACACCAGCAAAATAATCCGTTTATCCGAAAGAGAAGGAAAACAGCAACTGCATCTCACGTTCATCTGCTTTTTGCGCGAACAACAGCAACAGCAACCAGCAGTTTTGGCGCGTTTCAATGACCTCAAAATACTCAAAATATCTCGCCTCACGACGGTTAGGATTGACTGGCGGTTGTCGACCACACTCCGGAGAACGGTCAGGACATCACAAACAAACAGTTATGTCAGATAAAGATTTAAAGTGCAGAAAAGTGACTTGTAACCTAGATTTTGGTTCAGGAAATTGATTGATCACAACTATCGCTCAGTTATTCTGCTGGGTGTTGCAGTAGGGAGCAATTGATAAGCCACTTTCGGTGGCTTGCCCAATCGCCGCATTGTCGCAAGGCGCATAGTTAAGGCGACAGATTTTACCAAGAAACCGCGTATCCGGCCGGTTGGCAGAGTGGTTCTTAGCTGCAACATTTGATTGGTGTGACGGTTCTACCGTCATGCTCGACGATGTTCACCGTGTGCTCCACAGCAAGGAGAGGCAGGCACGGTGGCCTGCGTGTGAATCAGTTTAAAGTGAAAATGGACTTTCGCAGCATCCGCCGCACTCTCTCCTATCCCCCCCCCCCCCACCTGGACCTGGTGTTAGGACATGGTCAAGACGGCGAGGGGGCGAGGGAGGGCGCAGACGGCTGGCGCGGCCGCACCCGCGCTTAGGCGTACCACCACACCCCCTAGATCAAAACAAACGCTCGACTTGGATTTTAACCAGCAGCAGGAACACCACAACGCGTCAGAAAGGCGGGAAGGACTGGGAAACCATACTTACGGCCTGCGTATCCATTTGATTGGTGTACTGTAAAGTAGACAGACAACAGCCTTTCGAAGCACATGGGTAGAAAGCTCGAGGTTTGGTAAGAAGAAGAAGAAGAAGCGATCGCTGGAACAAGGGCTTTATTCGCCTGACGTTTCGGATTCTCGTTTAAACCCATCATCAGGGAACGTGATAGAAGCCCGTTTCTGTCACTGTCTCTGATGATGGGTTAAATGTGAATCCGAAACGTCAGGAGAATAAGGCCTTGTTCCAGCGATCGCTTCTTCTTCTTCTTCTTCTTCTTCTTCTTCTTCTTCTTCTTCTTCTTCTTCTTCTTCTACTACTTATTCTCATCAACTAGTTCCTGAAACTCGCATCTTCCCTTGTATCGGCAACTCGAGATTTTGCAAGTCAAAACTCAGGGAAGACCAGATTGGAGTAGCTGACCCATCCCATGAAATACTAATCAAAAGTCAAAAATTTGTTTTCGAGTAAAAAATGGCTACTTAGTTGGCATTGCAGTATTCATCTTTGCACAGAATAGCCCG
>CACRXP010000115.1:25179-36194 GCA_902702965.1 Spirometra erinaceieuropaei
ACGTTAGATGGCGATGCGTGAGCGGTAGTGTGTGTGATACGCCCGGCCTCCCATTGAAAGGTCTGCGGTTCAACTTTCGGTACTGCCAATATACCTCGAACACGCTGTGACCTTTCAGATGTTGTGACACCTCGAGGACAGGCGAACCCAATCTTAGCGGTAGACACCGCCCTCCCTCCCCACCCCTACCCCTTATTGCTGTAATCAACAAATTTGCAGGCGATTTCTGCTTAGCGCATCTCACAGGTCGGATTGGACGAACACTCGGATCGGGCATGCACGAGCAGGGGCTGGCTGTGCGACGGAGTGACGAATCACCACACATCCCCAAAATGGGTCATGAGTTTAAATTAGCGGCCGCCAAGGCAAGCGCAACGCCGGAAACGAGAGAAGCCGAGAATCGATTGTAGCCTAGATTTCGGATGAGAACTCAGTTGGCGTATAGACCTGAAGCCGGCGTCTAGAACCCTGCGCGGTCATCTCCATACATGCAGCACTGATCTTTGATTGGAGCATTAGTGAAGGCTTTTTTTCTCGAAGAAAGTAATCCAGATGCCCAACTTGTGATCATCTGTAAGCAACAGATGAGGTTAATGTGATGAGTAAGCCCAGTCGTTATCTTTCTCCCGTGTATTACGTAGAACGCGATCAAAAGCACGGACGCCTGTTTACCCGCTAAACTTTAACACCTATCTTCTATCCCGTGACAGCAACTTTGTTTCGACCGATTCTTTGATTGTCAGGAAGTTCCGATGGCAACGCTTACGGAAGACCGCCAATCACTGAACTGGGATTTGTTAGTCCCGGTCTTCAAGTGTTTTAGGTCCCTATTCCCTCTAATTTACAGCTCTGATCAGCAAATATGATCGCAAAGTACCCTTCCTGCTCACATAGGACAATTCAATTGATAAATACTGGTTTTATTATGAACAGGCCTGACTGAATGAACTTAAATGCGACAGAATTATTCGGTTTTAAGAAGACGAGGTAGCAAGCGTACGTGGTTTTCGAAAAATTCTCGTCTGGCCAGTACAATTATATGGGAGCGGGGTAGAAGTAAATACACGTCAGTGATAAGATAAATCGGTTAAAGTTCGCCTTAAAACACAGGCTGGATGTGGAAATGTTGGGGGAGGGGGAGGGGTTTTATCAGTCACCGTCAGGGACGAGGTGAGGGCGGAAGGGCGCGGGGAGAGTTGCAGCGTTAGTCGACCTTCGACCACTGAAGGCGCGAAGCCTGAACGGGGTTCTTCTGTGCGCACAAGACTGGTTTTCGCAGCCTGATAGCGGCCGCCTCTGCTGTTGCTAACAGGCGCTGGCCCAGTAGTTTAGGATAGCTCGATGGGACCTTATACATCACAAAAAAAACACTTCATCGGGGTCTGAATAATGTCCGAAATCGACAAAATGCGCGAGAATGGTGTTGCTTATGCTCCTAGTTTAGCCTTTTCCCAGCCATACGGGGAGGTGTTCCCCTATTCTCTTGGATGAGCGTCGACTCGTGCGACCAATATAACCTGCTCCACAGGAACAAGTGAAGGAATAGATGCAAATTGAAGTGTTCATGGTGGCAAAGTATCCTTACCTTCGCGTAAAATAGGGTTAGTAGAGAAGGATACTTGGACCATGGCCGTTGGGAAGGGTCTCGAGACAGCTTGATCAAGGCGTCTCTTTAGGAGTTCACTTGCAGCGTCCCTTGAAAAGAAACTTTAAGGAACAGAGTTTTATTATCGGAAGTCGGTGTGGTGGGTTTTACCGGTCGTTCGCCCATATTCTTTGCAATAAACCTGCCCGGGTACCCGTTTTCACGAAGGAACTCCTGAATTTTTCTAAGTTTCTCCTCTATGCTATCTCTGGAGAACATTTTTCTAGCTCTTTGTACCAAACATCGAATTAGATTTCCTTTTCGTTGGAGGGGTACGAAACTGTCGAAGTTTTTGTATTGTCCAGACCAGGTTTTCTTCCGGTGGACGCTTCTTCGGACGCTCCCGTCAGGTCTCCTGTTTAGAAGAACATCTAAAAAAGGGAGCGAACCGACCGTTTCGATCTTCACCCACCCAATCACTTTATATGCTATCTACTTACTGAACTTGGGAAACTCACACATGCAGCTCCTAAACAGGACATGGAAATAGGCACGTCACGCCCATGTGATAAAGGCAGACTTGCGTATAATTCTCGGAAGGGCAAATAATTCCCGTATCATAAACTTAGCAATAACCTTAATGTAAAACGTAACCATTGCCATAATCTTGACCCCCAACTCTGCAGTTAAAATTAACCCCTACCTTAACCTTAAACTTGGTCCTAGTTTATCTTTCCGTTTACTTTGAATCTAACCTTAAACCTAGCACTTAACCTAACCGTAACTGTTGTATCCCGCTGGTCAACGTTTGGAATTCTCCACGCCCTCCTAGCAAGTGCTTCCATATTTGGCCCCTGTTGACATTCCCCTTCCCCCTTTTTGTAACCCTCTTTCGGGCGGGATTGGCGTTCTTTTAATTAACTACTTTTTGTATTCTGACCTTGAGCTGAGAATTCGATTTGCTCGAACAGTAACAAAGGAATTCATTGTCTAGGGTATCCGTTGTTGAGGTTTGTACGTCTTTTATTATGACCTTATTCCATTAATAGTACCGTATATACACCGAAATTTGTTTTGGCTTGTACGCGTGACTCATTTTACCAAGAATTCTACAGTAACCATCACCTTAAACCTAACCCTAATTTCGCTGGGAGCCACCCGCATTTCAGACGGCCCCTGTTCTCAGGTCCTGCTTAGGGGGCCATATATGTCAGTCCTACGGACATGTGGAGTACCCTCTCTGCGCTGTTAAATCATTCTAGCTTTTACGTTTCAAATGGAGCAGTGCTTTCAGGAACCGTAATTAAGGATAGCCGCATCTTTTTTCGCACAACAGGGGTTACTTTGCTCAACGATGTTCCTGATGTCATCCAAGTGTTACGTAAACCTGGTACTCCGAAATCCCACTTCTCCTACTCAGTGTTGATGAAAAGAGAAATGATTACAATCAGTCAAATTTTCCACTAATTAATGCACAAACATTGAACGCACTTTCCGTCGCCGTCCCCACGTCCTCTACATGTATTTTTAATTAAACAATTTTCATGTAGACGGCGCCACAGTTTCACGCTGCTATTCCGTTAACTTTTGAAACGCCGACGACGTGGCCTCACTTGCATCAAAGATTTCCTGCCAGCAAGTTTTCGTAAAATCCCGGCGATAAGTGCCGGCGTGGCGCCGATAATATCAAGTGCATGTCTGTTTTTGATGTAGATATCAGGGTGTTCTGCCATGGTTGCATTATAATGATAGTTAAGGGTAACTAAGAGGGTAAGTTAAGCTGTCTGCACCTCATGCTGTCTTTGTGCTAACCACCTCAAGGTCAGAGGCTTTTGCCTACGCCGGAAGGCCGAAGATACGATAAGATCCGTGGCCAATCATAATCCCTGAGATTTTCACTTATTCGCTATCACGAAACAGGTGACAACTTGTAGTCGAAGGTAGGCCTTGCATGAAATCACGGTGGCTAATCTAACGCGTGATATTTGCGTACATTGGCGAGAACTTCCTGTTGCGTCGGAAGCTGGCCCAAACACATTGGGCGAAATATGCGATTCAAAGGGAACCACCTTCAGTTAGATGAAAACACAAAATAGACATCGAAAGTAATGCTTCTCCGGTTAGAGAAAAGGATGTGATAAAAACACGAAAAAAAACATGTTGACTGAGTATGCTTGATCCATTGAAACGAATAACATTCGAATAACATGCGAACATAGAAGAAAGGCACAAACACAGTGATGTTTGAAAAATCCTTCTAGGTAGTTTGGAGACAAAATTCCCCTAATAATAAATGTCAAAAACCATATACCGGGTACTCATCTGTCTGGTATTAAACACATCTAGTTGAGAATGTGACACAAAAGTTTAGACGAAAGTTTTTCGTTTTTCACTGGTCGAGATACAACTGACTCGTGTAAAGGCCAGCTTATTTGATGCGCAGGATGTAGAAATTTCAGGATTCCGATTTTTTTACAAAGACGCTATTCGAGATGTGGATCAGTGAGTAGGACAGTTGAGTGCAACTAGCGAGTGCTATCACAAAAAATCTTTTTTGCACCTGAGCAGAATATTTATCCAGTTAACTGACTGTTTGTTTTATGGAGACAGGGAACTCCATCGTTGAGTGCTTTGAGGTTATTATTATTCCAGGTCGATCATTCAGAATGACCGTTCGTTTGAATTGCGTTTATTGGTAGAGGGGCGCTCACCGATGGTTTCAAAGGGGCTCACTCGTCCCGTTGTGCCTTACGGGCTTGCTCTCGAGCTCAACCAGCAGCCGCACAGTGGTGCATGACATGGGCAGAACACCATTACCGACGAAGACAAGGGGACTGTGATGGCTATTTCTGACTCATTAGCCGTCGTCAGCCAGTCATACCCAACCCCGCAGTGTGGGACACCTGAGGCTTGAACTCGCGACCTGTCCAACGCCTCTAATCACTGAGCCACGGGCTCGATGTCCTGTGGGTTGCGCTGCTGTGCGGCTGCTGGTTGGGCTCGAGAGAGAGCCCGTAAGGCACAGCAGGACGAGGGAATTCCATTAAAACGATCGATGAGCTCCCCCTACCATTGTAAATTCCGATCGCAACCGGCAGGACGTCAACCCCGTGGCTCAGTGGTTAGAGGCGTTGGACTTCTAACTAACATGTCGCGGAATCGAGCCCCCGGGTGTTCCACAGTTCTTGGTTGGCTATTACTGACTGACGGCTGCTAATAAGCCAGAAATGCCCATCCCAATCTCGCTTGTCTTTGTCGGTAATAACAGAACGTTTATTAACACTTTAAAAACGAGTCATATCTTCTAAACTTTTGCCTATGTAGTGAGTTTCTTGACGCTACTTTCCTGTAGAAGATGGCTTGGGCCATATATTTAAGCCCATTTAAACAACGAAGACCAGTGACTGATATGTGCGTGATAGAGAGAAAAAATCTCTTCTCAAAAGTTACTTTAGAAATTGGCTTTCTGAGACATTTTTTCGATAAATGATTGCGACATTCATTTCATTCCACAGCAAAGTCAAAAAGAAAATTAAACTACTTTGCAAATTCATGCTAACAAGACTTAATCTCAAAACAAAAATCTCCTTCTTCTCTCTATGCTGCGACCCATCTTTTATTCTAGCTCCAGTTTTCTGACCCTCTAAATATTAACATGCTTTTTAGTTGACTACCACTATGACCTTCCTGTCCCTAAAGTACCCATCAACGGAAATTAAACCGCAAGAAACAACATCCTGCCGTATATGCAGAGCTTTTTTTAGCCCACATATGGTCAACCCCTTCGCTATTCCTCCGGGAGTATTTATGTATGCATATGAGTTATGGGCGTGGTAGAACAGAAGACTGTCATTTGGCTTTATTACTGAGATCAGGGTCACAAAATTGCATATACCCAAAAGGATACTTTTTAAAGGAGCAAAGTCTTGTTTTCTTGAAAAAACGTGACCAGTGGCATTTTACTCCACTCGAGTTTAACGTACAGTGCAACTCATTTCACGTTGGCGAAAGTTCTTTTGGCAAACATTTATCAAATATGCTTTGGGAGAGAGCAGGACGTTCTCTGCAACTCATTAAGCCAATATATAAAATGCATAAGTCCCCAAACCACACATGGCTAGTCATCTGAATTCCAGCCACATGGCTAGATTAATTTGGTCATCACGGTATATGACTGATATGGATGGGATATTGAGAGCGCTAAACATTGGTCGGATATATACACCCCCTCTCGGCCACAGCACTTTGGCGAATTGCCACTTGTAATACGGCAATAGCAGCAAAAGGAGTTTTATTAGTGAGGCCATTTAAAGAAGCGGATGATACGGTTAAAATTATGTAGTAGGCCGCAGAATCAAATTTACGTCATATGCTTGTTTTAATGCATTAATTAACTCATAATTCAACCCCGCGCAGCATGAGAAGTAGCCAATAGGAAACCACAAATTCTCATAAATAAGATGCTGCGCGCTCACTTTCAGGAAAATACCGGGAACGGGATGGCCAGTGAGTTGGTAGGGCATTGGAGTTTGCCGCTAAAACTGACCACGAGGTAAACATGCTGAATAAAAGATATGGGAGCGGCTAAGTCGATTCTGGTAGACGTTATCGGGAATGCACGTCAGTAACAAATGCCAACATTCAGGGTACGGTGACAGGGTCCGTTATAGGCTGACACCGCGCAAATTTAAATTCCTGCAGTTTCCATTTTTTGTTGTAGTCTAAAATCCTGGTCAAATGTTTTTTGTGCACAAGGGGGAGTGGTGGTACGCTTAGATGCAGGTTTTCACCGCGCAAGCAACCTGCGTCCTCTCCAGCCTCCGGTAATATTCAATATGTCTTACTACCAGGCTCAGGTGGGGGAGGAGGAGAAAATGTGGTAGATGCCACACAAGTCTACTGTCACTATGAACTAATTCACGTGTAATTCATTGCTCCTACTCTCACCCTATTAAGGAGCACACTGTGGACATCGTCGAAATCGACGGCCGGACTGTCACAGAACATGGGAAGTGGGAACTTCGCCTAAATACGGGTGGCCGCGTCCTGAATTCCAGGGCGATTTGCGTTAGGGTTAAGGTTAGGGTTGGCAGTTCAGCCAATCTTGCGGTTTAGACTCCGGAATACGTATGCTCCCCGGAATTTAGCTCAACATCATCTGTAGTACGGAGGGGTTCCTAGTCCCCTTTTTGGCCAACGGGATTTCAGTAAAGCTGCCAGCGTCTCGCCCGCAAAACCCATTTTTCTATTATTTCCGTATATGAAATGACTTCGCACTGGCGTACTCTGAGGTGTACATATTCACAGCCTACTCTAATACTTATTTTCGAAGCAATGATAATCAGCCGGTGTTCCCCGTCTATCATAAGGATTTTGACGAGTTCGATGATACGGCGACGTTGGCCTGTATGGCCAACTGTTGCCTGTATGTCTGCTGAAGTTCCGTGTCGTATGCTGCTCTTGCTGAAGGCCCTCTGTATGCTAGTCTGTCTGTCATTAGCTAAACGACACCCTCGATGCCTGCTGCGATTGTCTGTCCGTCAGTCTATGCCACTCTCTACTAATAGCTAGGTGTTACGGTGCTTGACACTTGAATGGTGCCCTCTCACTTCTGTCTCTGACTGATGACTGTGTCTGTTTGCCCACTCTAGCTAGCTGTAAGTCCCATAGCGTAAGGTAGTGTGTATGCTCTCTCCTACTCACTCCATCACATCACCTCACCACCAAGGTCCCAGGCTAATTCGGGTCGTTCTCTCACTAACAAAAAGTCGTGGCCCATAGTGGAGTCCGGCAGCCGTCTGGGATAGCCGGGCAGCCCTGTTCAGGGATGCGTTGCCTGCCCCCGCGAGGGGGAGGCGGCTAGAAAAGGTGCCCTAAAGATCGCTGGGAACCACGCTGTCTGTAGGCTGGCCGTGGCCGCAGACAAAAAACACACGGTCGAAACAGCCAAAACCGAAACAACAACAACAACAACAACAACAACAACAACAACAACAACAACAACAACAACAACAATTACTCTTTTGCTCTTCCAGCCTATTCTTCTTCTTCTCCTACCCCTACTTTTCGCCGCCGTAGTCGCCAGACTGGCAGGGTGAGCCCGCTCACTCTGGCAGCCTGGAATATTCGTTCCCTTTTAGACAATCCGAGGAGCAACCGGCCGGAACGGAGGACGGCGTTAGTGGCTCGGGAACTGACGCGCTACAAGGTGGACATCGCCGCACTCAGCGAGACCCGATTCTCCGAAAAAGGCCAACTGGAGGAGGTGGGTGCCGGCTACACCTTCTTCTGGAGTGGTCGACCCAAGGCAGAGCGACGAGACGCGGGTGTCGCCTTCGCCATCCGGACCGACATCGTGGGAGGACTGCCCTGTCTGCCGCAGGGAATCAACGACCGCCTTATGAGCCTCCGTCTGCCTCTCCGGGGTGGAGGCAAATTCGCCACCATCATCAGCGCCTACGCTCCACCGATGACCTGCCCCGATTCCGCGAGAGACAAATTCTACGAGGACCTGCACGCCCTCTTGCGACTGTGTCGAAGGCGGACAAACTGATTGTCCTTGGCGACTTCAACGCCCGCGTCGGCACAGACCATACTGCCTGGAGAGGAGTGCTGGGCCCTCACGGTCTCCGCGGCTCCAACGACAACGGCCTGCTGCTCCTCCGCACCTGCGCAGAACACCGCCTCATCCTGACGAACACGTTCTTCTGTCTGCTGGAGCGAGAGAAGGCCACCTGGAGGCATCCTCGGTCGCGCCAGTGGCACTTGCTGGACTATGTCCTCGTCCGGAGGCGAGATCAGCGGGACGTACTGGTGACGAAGGCGATCGCGGGCGCTGACGGGTGGACCGACCATCGCCTCGTCATCTCGAAAATGCGTATTCGCCTACAGCCTCGCAGGAGACCACAAGGTAAGCGACCCCCAGGTAAGCTAAATGTTGCCTTGTTGTCTTTGCCCGCTCACCATCTTCATTTCAGCAATGAGCTAGCTCAAAGGCTAGACAACTTTCCTATCGCTGCCGACGCCGCCGCTGCCGAGAACGCCTCCGTGGAGAACCGCTGGTGTCAACTGCGAGACACGGTCCAGTCGACGGCGCTCGCCGTCCTCGGTCGCGCTCCCCGTCAACACCAGGACTGGTTCGACGACAACGACGCCGCCATCAGTAAGCTGCTTGCTGAGAAGAACCGCCTACACAAAGCCTACGAAGATCACCCCACCGAGGACAACAAAGCTGCTTTCTACCACAGTCGCCGCCACCTTCAGCAACGACTGCGCTAGATGCAGGACGCCTGGACTACTTGTAAAGCTGAGGAGATCCAAGGGTACGCGGACCGCAACGAATGGAAGAACTTCTTCTCTTCGATCAAAGCTGTCTACGGTCCGCCGACAAAGGGCACTGCTCCTCTCCTCAGCGCCGACGGCAACACTCTCCTGAGTGAGAAGACGCAAATCCTACAGCGATGGGCCGAGCATTTCCGAGGCGTCCTCAACCGCCCCTCCGTCATCTCCGACGCCGCCATCGCCCGCTTGCCGCAAGTGGAGACCAACGTGGACCTCGACCTCCCGCCATCTCTCCAGGAGACCATCAGGGCCGTACAGCAACTCTCCAGCGGGAAAGCACGCGGATCGGACGCAATCGCTGCTGAGGTCTACAAGCACGGAGGTCCCCCACTGATGGATCACCTGACTGCGCTCTTCCGAGAGATGTGGCGTCAAGGTGAAGTCCCGCAAGATTTCAAAGACACAACCATCGTGCATCTCTACAAGCGAAAAGGGAATCGCCAAGTCTGCGACAATCACCGCGGCATCTCCCTGCTGAACATCGCCGGGAAGATCTTCGCACGAATCCTCCTCAACCGCCTCAACAACCATCTGGAACAGGGCCTTCTGTCGGAAAGCCAATGCGGCTTCCGTCGTCATCGTGGGACCACGGATATGATCTTCGCCGCCCGTCAACTTCAGGAGAAGTGTCAGGAGATGCGGACTCACCTGTACTCTACCTCCGTGGACCTGACGAAAGCCTTCGACACGGTGAATCGTGAAGGACTGTGGAAGATAATGCAGAAATTCGGCTGTCTGGAGCGATTCACTCAGATGGTGCGTCAGCTGCACGACGGTATGATGGCGCGAGTCACAGACAACGGAGCTGTCTCAGAGGCATTCGCAGTGACCAATGGAGTGAAGCAGGGCTGCGTACTGGCGCCTACCCTCTTCAGTCTTATGTTCTCTGCCATGCTGATGGACGCCTACCGCGACGAACGCCCCGGGATCGGGATCGCCTACAGGACGGACGGTCACCTGCTGAATCAACGGCGGATGCACTTCCAATCGCGCGTATCCACAGCCACCGTTCACGAACTCCTCTTCGCCGACGACTGCGCCCTGAACACCACCTCGGAAGAGGAGATGCAACGGAGCATGGACCTGTTCTCCGCCGCCTGCGAGAACTTTGGGCTGGTCATCAACACGCAGAAGACGGTGGTGATGCACCAACCGCCACCCAACTCAGCCACAGCCCCCAACTTGCCGCCGCAAATCAGCGTGAACGGAACCCAACTGCAAGTGGTGGAGAACTTCCCGTACCTGGGCAGTACTTGCTCCCGCAACACCAAGATCGACGACGAAGTCGCCAACAGGATCTCGAAAGCCAGTCAAGCCTTCGGTCGCCTCCAAAGCACAGTTTGGAATCGCCACGGTCTTCAGCTGAGCATGAAGCTGAAGATGTACAAGGCCGTCATCCTGCCGACGCTACTGTACGGAGCGGACACTTGGACGGTGTATGCAAAGCAGGCACGTCGTCTGAACCACTTCCACCTCAGTTGTCTTCGTCGCATCCTGAGGCTGAAGTGGCAGGATCGAATCCCCGACACTGATGTGTTGGAACGAACGGGAAACCTCAGCATCTACGCCATATTGAGGCAAATGCAGCTGCGCTGGAGCGGCCACCTGGTGCGCATGGACGACGAGCGACTACCCAAACGACTCTTCTACGGAGACGTCGCGACGGGTTCTCGTCGTCAAGGAGGCCAAATTCGCCGTTACAAGGATACTCTGAAGTCCTCCCTGAAATGCCTGCAAATCAACCCCACCAACTGGGAGGAGCTCGCACTCGATCGACCGACCTGGAGGAGGACAGTGAAGGCAGGCGCTGCGATCTACGAAGCCAACCGCATCGCCGCCGTCAAAGCGAAACGTGAAGCCCGCAAATCACAACTTCGCCCAGTACGCAACGTCGCCGCACAACCGCTTCCAACGTGTCCTTGATGTCCATGGACTTTTCGGGCTCGAATCGAACTTGTTGGACATCTTCGGATTAACTGCGCCTCTCGAACGGCACCAACCATCGTCCCCCCGCCCGCCTCTTCCTCCTCCTCTCCGCCGCCAACTAACTCTGACAATTCTTCTGACCCACCACTTCCATCCTCCTCCT
>CACRXP010000115.1:51931-85443 GCA_902702965.1 Spirometra erinaceieuropaei
CTGTCAATTATGTTTAAATTTATTAGTCTTTGATCCGCCTGGCAACATGTGCACTTATGAAAACTTTTGTTCTTATGACGTCCCAATCTTTGAAATCAAGTAAAATCCTGTCTGCCTTATTCAACTGCATCCCAATCAATTCAAAAGCGTAAAAAAGCGACGAATCATCTGAAAACCGTTTTGGAATCTATGCTCGGAACGCAGGATGTTGGCAAAACGTCATACCTAAAAGTACGCTAATTTCCAAAGGGTGTTTAAACGTAAAATTCACAAAATATTATTCCCAGAGTCTGCTTTATTTGTATTGCCATGCTTTCCCAGTTTTTTTGCATAGGAAGGCTTCCTGTACACATAAACCTGAGGTTTACACAGTTACAACAATTTTTGATGTTTTTGGAATTTTCTGCTTTTTAAAAAACTTGACATTTCCAAACAACGTAACATTATCCCTAACACTTCCCTTAAAGCTGTTATTCATTAGCATATAGAACGGGTGCATCCGCTGCCGCTGGTTTGCGAGTGATTAGCAATCACTTGTAAATTCCGACATCTCCCATGAATTAGATGACCTTCTGTTTGCATCAGCAGGGTGTCTGAGACAGTCATTGATCTTCAGCGTATCTGGAGATCAGCGGCGATTGCCGACCTGGTTCTCATACGACCTTATGAACCTCAGTAACGTGACAAGCATTGCACGTGGTCCGGCGTGATCTTTGTCATGTCAGACTTCATATAATGCTGAGACAAACAGTAATCCTATCCGCTTAACTCGGAAACTCGCGCTTTGCTTTGCTTATTTCCTTAAAGTACATTCAGGTGCAGTGGTATCCAGAAAGCCCCTACCTGGTTAGAAAAAAAGGTGTGCTTGTTTAGCCGTGTTAGCCGTCGTCTTCACACTTATTTGCAGGAGGAAGTCTCCTGTGTGTCTATCACGTTAGCTTAGATGAATCAGATGAATCACAGCGCAGCCAACTAAGCGCTGGGCTACTTTTAGTGACTCGTACGAATATGTCATGCCTTATCGAGCGGGCATAGAGAATAGCAGTATTGACCTAACAGGCCAAGATCAATCGATATGTGGAAATCCAAGCCCTCGTTGGCCGACCTGATGCTACGATCATAGCACGAGCTCTTTTTGACTAGTTCTCAATAGGTCCTGTCAGGACAACTTCTTTCAGACAATTTAAAGATTGGAAAGGTAATACCGACAAAGACAAGGGAGACCGGAATGGCCATTTCTGGCTTATTAGCCGTCATCAGCCAGTCATACCCAACCCCAAGTGTGGATCACTTGAGATTCGAACCCGGGATCTTTGGTCATGGAGTTGAACGCTCTACCATTGAGCCACGGGCCCGTTGTCCTGTCGGTTGTGATCGGGAATATTAATTATGATAGTGGGCGCTCACCGATCAGGTTACGGAACATGCTCGTTCCGTTGTGCCTTGGGGCTCATACTTAAACCCTCGCAGGCAGTCGCACAGCGACTAGTGATATATGTTGGAAAGGTAATACCGACAAAGACAAGGGAGACCGGAATGGCCATTTCTGGCTTATTAGCCGTCATCAGCCAGTCATACCCAACCCCAAGTGTGGATCACTTGAGATTCGAACCCGGGATCTTTGGTCATGGAGTTGAACGCTCTACCATTGAGCCACGGGCCCGTTGTCCTG
This sequence comes from Spirometra erinaceieuropaei, assembly GCA_902702965.1. Lineage (NCBI taxonomy): Eukaryota > Metazoa > Platyhelminthes > Cestoda > Diphyllobothriidea > Diphyllobothriidae > Spirometra > Spirometra erinaceieuropaei. Next base: position 53,604 of record CACRXP010000115.1, read on the forward strand.
TCGGTTGTGATCGGGAATATTAATTATGATAGTGGGCGCTCACCGATCAGGTTACGGAACATGCTCGTTCCGTTGTGCCTTGGGGCTCATACTTAAACCCTCGCAGGCAGTNTGCGATCGACACATTTCTGAGACTCGCACGTCGATTTCGTCTATGGAAATCGGTCTGTTGCGATAAGCCGCGTATTTTTTTAAAGTACTTGCGTGGAAGCTTCAACTTCAAACATTTCATCCCTAGGCATCTTTTATTTTGGAATGTCATGATATTACTGTCTCTTGTTTGCTGTTAAAGTCTGTATGTAAAGATTTGGAGGTCCGAGAGCACATTTCGTAATGCAGCATAACTAAGTGATTCTCGAAAAATAGGCAGTTCTGAGTTTAATTTTATGCTTTATGGCCGTCTTGTGAAATGCTGTTAAATCAAGCTCCTAAGCCGTAGAGTTTGCTGAGCGTATACCATCATTACTGTACTCGACGGTGTTCTCATTCCTTCGTACACTTCTGTCAAGCTTCGCAAACATATCTGCCTCTACCCAAGCGAAATCAGTTTCCCTTCCGTCAGCTGGTCTGCCCTACTAACTTACCGCGTAATATTGCGGTTACCTACCAATATGCCTTGCCTCATTTGAAAGAGAATTTAGACCTATTTCTAAATCGCACGTAAAAATGTCTCTAACAGGTTTCTGCTCAGGGCTTGAAGTGCCCAATTTGAGGCCTTGAGAACAGAACGAGGAGGTCAGTAAAACATTGTTGGAGAACCTCTGGGGGATAAAATTGTCAGGAAACTGGAGAGATTCGACCTCCTACTATTGGCAAGGGCGGCCAGCCGAATTTTTTACTGCTGATCGGGAGCAGTGGCCACGAACTCCTGTAGAATACAGCGTTTCTGGTTTCTAGCTTAGCTCGTTTCTCGCCGTCTCGCCCAGTTTTAGACCGTCCACCTTTTCCACCTCAAATCCTGATACGCGGATAGCGGTCTCGCAAGATGCCTACACGGGCTTGTCTCTCACATAAACTGTCCACTATATTTCTCTGCATTCAGTCGCCACTGGCTTTGTCTTACTCGAGTTTAGACCATCTGTGCTGCATGTGGCGTCATTAGCGGACATCCACCTGGAAGGGGGACATTGCTGCAGACTTATCACCTTTCTCAGTCTGGTGCTTTTAGTGGGAGAGGAGGGGAGGGGTATTAGTCACCTCTCTGTCCCCCCCCCCTCATTCCTCGTTGCTGCTACTGCAGTCGTTTCCGCAGGCGGCATATTGTAGACCCTGCCTCGCGTGTCTTCCTTTGCGCGCTGCCACGCTACCTGAAATCCTACTGGCTAAGCGTTACGACCGATGGTACACATCATGCCTACCTCCTTATGCGATGAATACAAGCCCATTTTAGCCTATGCCGTCCGGACATCTGTTCGCCGAAGCGATGCCGTTCGCAGTGATGTGTGCGTGATTCGCTTACCACCGCTGCACGGGCTCTGGTTTCTACTTTTGCCGTCATTTGGGGGGAAGGAGGGCGGATCTTGTGCCAGCTCGAATTCAATATTTGTAATAATATTAATAGTCATGATCAGAATCGGAAAAGGATAAAGACGCAGACTTTGTTTTTTTTTTTCAACGCCTCTGCGCCCTGTTGGATTTTCAGCGGCCGGATCGCAAAACGGCCTCCACAGCCGTTCGCAGAGAAGTGTATTTTCAGGCTTTAGCCTGTTGGTCGTATTTCTTAAATTACTCTTAAAGCCCTTGAGCCGATATTTTTCGGCAGAATTCTTTCGACAGTCGCTTTGGCGAGTTTAACGGCAGGATAAGGCATCATTCATTTCCTGGGTGATAACCTCCAGAATCGTCATTGGTGTTTTGGATGCTGGTAAATGTTTCGTGCATAACTGAGAGCATGATTTTTAGGCAGCTAACTGGGGAGCCGTACGGTAGAGATTAATGCTTATGTAAATGGAGTTTGGTCTAAACGTAGGTTGCGACATAAGTAAGGAAGTCGTTTAGGAAGCTGCCGGATTAACTAGTCTTTTGTGAGCACTAGGGACTCAAGTGGACTTGATTAGCAGGGAGACATAATGGTTAATGAAGCACATGAACTGATGTTCTAGATTCAACTGGTTTAATAAAAGCAGTTGGGCGTAACTTACGGTCACTGGGGAGCCATTTACCAGAAATAGAAAGACGAGCGAAAAGACTGCGATGCATAGTTAGGTGCGCTCACATATAAAATCAGCGAATGAGTGAAGCCGCGAAAGTAGAAGCGCGATATAGCGAATAATTACTGTACTTCGAAACCATGAGCACCCTATTTATTAGGCATTAGACGTGGAGTGTGACAACTGATCAAGAAAATCGCTGGGTTAGTCCGATTAAGTGATGAATTCTAAGTCGTCCATGTCTATCCTCACTGGCACACATTGCACACCCACCGTGCCTGGCTCAATCAACATCCATCGTCTAGCGCCTCACCACCACCACCACCACCACCACCACCACCACCACCACCACCACCACCACCACCACCACCACAACTTAGACCGATCCTGGCGCCCCCGACCTATCGGCCACTCGAGAATCCATCGCACGGAGACTGGCGGATGGGTGCCTGGAGCACCAACAGACACCAGGCGCATTCGCCTCAGCTGCCCGCATTGCCCTCTCACATTCACCCACCGCATGAGCCTACTAGGCCACATGCGCATTAATGAAAACCTGCGGTAGACAACCACCGGCTATACCACACCAACCCACCAGCACTTACAGCACACATCAACGCCACCCATCACACAACCCAAGCACGCAATTGGCACCTCTCACGCAAGTGGGAAGTGCGCTTCTCAGCTCCTTCTCCACGTGGCTCCTCTGCCGCAGGCGTGACCCGAGCCTGAGGCTCACGGTGCGCGAAGTGCTGTGGCTTGAAAGGTTGTCGACTGACGCCTCAACTCAGTTCGCGCAGTCAGCCGAGTTGCGCGCGTTTGTGTGGAGTGGCGACTGGTGAGCTGGGAGTCAGGCTTCAGCGACTCCGTAATACGACCTGTGTCACTCTCACGAATGTTTTCAGTGCGTGTGTATATGGATAGTCCCTCTCGGACGGTGACTGACTGGTTACTCGCTCCTTGAAGGGTGATGACCCCGGCTGCGTTGCACTCTTTAAGGACTGTGTGTGTATGTTATGCCACGTTTCAGCAAACCATAGCTCTCGCAACCTGGTGTGTGCTGGCAGTTCTCTGGTACCTGATTCCTTCCCGGTGGATGCGCTTGCGCTCCCGCAGGGTACATAGACCGTGCGCATGGTTGCCCAGTGACTTGTGTCATCCTCCGCGCCATCCGCCATTGTTCTTCGTCGGAGTCTAAATCCTGGTCACTGTGCATTGTGGACTAGGGTTTTTGCTGCAGGCCCGGCTGCCGGTTCACGTTGCGCCATCTGGGACCCCTGCACCCCCCGTTGCTGTCGTTTAAAATCCTGGTCAAGCGTTGTGGATCAGGGGATGTGGATTGGTGTGCCTAGGTGCAGATCAGGCAGCGCCAGCCACCTGCGCCCTCCCCGTCTCCGATCTTCCTGACTATGTCTTGACACCGGGCCCAGGTGGGGAGGAGGAGAGAGTGCGGTAGATGCTTCTCAAGTCTGCTATCACGCATAAATCACCGTGCCTGCTCTCGTCCTGCTGTGGACATCGTCGGTCACGACGGTCGGACTGTCATCGTTCTTATTACCCTCCTCATCCCCCCCTCCCCCCGTCCTTCGTTAACCCTCCCATCTCTATACTCACTTCACTTCTTACTCCATGCTTCAAGGTTATCGAGCAGGCGAACACGATGCTCAATCGCATGGAACACCGAGGCGCCTGCGCCTGTGACGAGGAAACTGGTGATGGGGCTGGTGTGATGACGGGCATACCGTACGAACTTTACGAGCGGTTTGCCGTGTAAGCATTTACCCCCTATTCTATTGACCTGTCTCTTTCTCTGTCCACAGTTCCGACCAGTTTTGTTTACAACACATGCATGCCTCTGATGCAATCCTAATCGCTGCAGCATTTTTTTGTTCTTCCGCCTTCTTGAATTTCGTAAACACATTGCCGTGAGAGCTGATGCTGCTTAAGTCAACGCATTTAATTAAATACTGAACTTTGTCTAAGAGCACCTATGAAGGAAACAAGCTGCGCCAATTTTCACGAAAATATCTTTCCGTTTATTTTCTTATTTTCGGTTGATACCATTACAGCTGGTTTTGATTCCTTTCTCATTGACCTTGTGTGCAAACGAATGCCTCATTCCCATAGCAGCATTCAGAAGACGAATTGGCGAGCGTACTTTGCCTTCGATAAATTCTCCTGAGGCCAGTACACTTATGTAGAAATGGGGTACAGTCAAACACGTCAGTGATTGAAAAATCGCCCCGCCTGTGTTTTAAAACAAACTTATCGATTTTTCAATCACTGAAATCCTTGACTGTACCCCATTGCCATATAATTGCGCTGGCCTGAGGAGAATTTATCGAAAGCAACGTATGCTCACCAACTCGTCTTCCGACTGCCTCTTTACCTATTTGTTCCGACATCAGGTTCCTACAGAGTTTTAGACTAAATTCTCCCGCGCGTGTCGATACTGTGACTGGAGAAGTCTGTCTTTGTTTTTCTGACGGATTGTTTTTGTCTTTGACTATCCTGTCTACTCTCGGCCAAATTGAAGTCCGACGCGAGTTACACGTCTCCCGCGTGCTCCAATGCAGTCGAAAATGACATGCCGGGCCCACTCATAATCCCCATGCCGTGTGTAGATTTTCAAGCACATTCATTGCGGTTATCACTTGTAGCCGAGGAGGTTTTCTTAAAAAGGCTATGACTACGCGCACGCCTCACGACAATTCATACCTGTTGGTTTTCCCAGCTTCGGAGTCAGACGAGATTTCATGCATTTACTGAGTAAGATGTATGCAGACGAGGTAGTTATGTTGATGGGATGACACACACTACTTGCCTAGTTATTCCGCACCGACTGCATCTTACGTTCGGCTCTCATATTTGACTACAACAGTCAGACAAAATGACGATTAGCTTAAGTAGTAGCCTCTCGTCCCTTAGCTTCTTCGAGTAGACTTGAGTGCGAATACTGAACATCAGGCGGGCAAAATTCTTGTTAAGGTGGTTAAGTCTTCTTACTCTTCTCGCGGAGAAAAGTTATGCGCGTGGTCGGATCCGGTCAGTGTGTCCTGACACGCTCAGGCGCTGCTCAACCAGTGTGCTCTTTCACATCTCGCTCCGTCTTGCCACCGGTACACAATAGTTGTGGGGGAGGATGAGCTTGATGCCGCGCAAGTCATCCCCGCCATTATCCACTCGGCGATTCGTTGGCCCCTGCCTGGGGTAGTGGATTCATCGTAGTTTTGGACAGATAAAGTGTTGTGCCGCTTTCAGCGCCCAGTATAAGTGCTTTTGCGTCCTCTCTTTGTCCTGCCACTTTCACTGGCGAAAAAATCTAGGCTGGACGGGTTACTTGACCCAGGTGAGACCTCATGGCTCAGGTGGCTAGATCGTTGGCTGTACTAAAGCCTTCGTCCTGCTGTCGTGGGTTCGAATCACACCTGGGCCTTGAGGTTTTCGCAGTTGGGTTGAAATGAAAAAAATCTGGACTAAAGTAGCCAGTGTGCGTCTGTCGAACGCTGGCGAGATAGGAAACCTGGTTCGGTCATGGGCTATCAGTCAGACTCATCTTGGCTTGAGCATGTCAATTCAGCCACTGCGCCTTGGCACTGGCTTACAGTGGGTTTGAGAGGCCGGCATGAGTTCGATAATACGGAAGTCTCGCCTACTATAATCCAATTCACATGCAGTTCACCAGTGCCCACCGTGGCTCGTTGTAGTTGTTGTCGTGACCACCGGAAAAACTGGGGAACGAAGCGTCTAAAAAGCCCCAATCTAACGTCCAGGCGTTTCGACCGTGAGTTGCTACTTGATACGTCATGATGCGCGCAGAATGTTTAGTCGATGGAGCCCAATACGCCAATACTTTGATGAGGCCTGTCCGCTTCAGAGGATCTGATAAAACTCGCTATAATTTGCCTAAACATTGTTCTGGGTTTTACAGATCACCAAAAGACGTGATTTTCTAAGGCAAATACTGCCAATGAATACGCCTAAAGTGACAGAAGAATTACCAGTGGCGTACAGTATATCATTCCAAAATTGCGATTCGAGGTATTCCATAGATGTTTTGCAGATTTTGAATAATTCGTATTGACCCAATTGTGAAAAACTCGGCGCCTCGGTGGGATTCGAACCCACGCAGTAAGGGGAAGGCTTTAGTACAGCCAACGCTCTAACCACATGAGCTACGAGGCCCCGCCGGACGACTCGAGTTTAATCACATTTGGGTCAAGTTACCCGCCCAACCTACTGCAACGTCTGAAATCCACCAAATCTGATACAGTAAGTTGACTGCCCAAGCAGGATTTCCTACGTAATTCACCTAGAATCCACTAGATGACTACCAGGCTCACGTAATTCATAGATGTTTTGGCATGGGTTCGTGGTTTCGAATCCCACCGAGGCGCCGAGTTTTTCACAGTTGGGTCAATACGGATTCGAGGTATGTTGGTGAAACGGGCAAACGCCTTGACACAAGATTTTAAGAACACTGACTTGCAATAGACCACAAGGACAAGCTGTCTTTGGTCTGTGGTCACATACAACAATTTAACCACCATTTCACCTTTGAGAAAGCGAGGGTGATCGGCCGAGCCAGTGGGAAGATGGCCAGACTAGTGCTCGAAAGTTGATCCTCGACCGGCACATTTAACCGAGCTACGGACCTGCACTCCGCCTACCCGGCATTACGTACAAGGCTCCGATCAGTTCGGACAGGGCCAATAGGACAGGCCAGTACGCTGAGTCGTCAGCTGACGCTCGCAGAAAAAAGGGGAGGTAGCGACCGGAGGTCATGTGACCAGCGTCGAACATTGCATCACTGATGCGCCCGCGAGGGTGAAAGCGACTCACACGAACAACAACGACTGATCAGTCCGCGGACTGACGTGATGGAGGCCATCGGGCACGCTGACTTGGGTGCGACTACACCGACCGCAAAAGTGACAGAGGTCATGCGGGTCCGCCAGCGGTTAACCTCGGGGAGGTCAGCGACAAACGCGGTCAAAGTTTGTGCATCGTGCGGTAAGCGGCAAGTCTGCACAACTGAAGACCACCAGGAACAATAACCGCACTACTCCGATAATGGAAAAGAAGAATTTTCCGAAACGCCAGTGCGAACAAGACTTGGTGCGTAAGGTCACCCCCTTTCCTTCTTCGTCTTCTACGGCGGATGATGAACGCGATATTTATATGTAGTTTGAGGACACTAGGCTCTTTGGGAAAAGTAAGAACTTTATTGCTGAATTTTTGACGCCGATTCTCCGAGTCGTCGTCAGACTTGGACACAGTAAACATTTTAAAGGTGCTCAAAAATCAATACTTCTTGAGTGGTCCTGCCAGTAAGCGTCCGCCACATGGTGTCTAATTCAATATGCCGACTGAGGCATGACTCATTTGAGTACATGGCTTCATGAAATTATCGACCTTCTTTGGTAGAGCAGACGCCGACGATGCGAGTCGTGTCCCATGAAAAAGCATGCACAGTGTCTAGTGTATGCATGGTCATTTGAGATAGATGGTCTCGCCTCTTAACAGCTGACTGATGCTCGCGGATGCGTGTGGAGGCAGACTTTCCAGTTTGACCACAGTATAGGGCATCGCATGCTTCTAATGTGACATGTTGGTTTGGCGCTCATCGATCAGGCCACGAGACGTGTTCCTCCCTACTCCGGACGTTGCATTCCGAATCTCATGCGGGAAGTGGGAATCCGCGAAGTGGAAACCGCATGCTTTTTCTGCTTATTTTTTACATATTTTAAGCCCTCCTGAACCCTCCCACATTCTTAAAAACATTCCTCACACAGTTTCACGGCATAAATCCTTCTTATTATTCTAGATGGCAAGTAAGATTCGTTTAAATCATGCGTGCAAACATACTTTTTTACATACTACGCACAAATATACGTATATCATTGATGATTTGCACTTGAAACGTAGCACAGTTCAGGTTAGCAAACGTAAGAGATCCGGGTCGATAGTCTGAGGACAATGAAGTGCTCACTGGATTAAGGGAATTGTACTGCGGACGTTTCAGATAGCTTGGCCGGCTCTCCATTATCAAAACTTTTAGTGCAAAAATCGACCAGAATTTTGAACGAACGACGGAATTAGTTGGCTTTGGGCTGATCGAATTTTTTTTTCTCCTTTCGCTGTCTTGGCTGTTGGTGGCCTCCTGTGTTGTGTGTCGTCACCTTAATTGGGGTCGGTCGCATTTGTGTCCCGCTTTTGGGCTTATAAAGTCCTGCGTCATTACATACGCCATGACCAGGAAAAGACGGTCACAATCACGGCCCGTCGACTAACTCACCCAAAGGGGAGACACAAACAAAACCGACCCCAATTGAGATGACAACACAGGAGGCCACCAACATTAACAAACAACGGTCAGAGGGCCAAGGCAGCGAAGGAAGAAAAAAATCGATCGGCCCAAGGTCAAATAATTCGCCTGTCCATTCAAAATTCTGATCGATTTTTGCTCTAAACGGTTTGAAAATGGGGAGCCGACTAAGCTCTCCGGAAAGTCAGCTACATAATTCCACTGATCCGGTGAGCACTTCATTTTTCTCACGTAGCACAGTTTCAAACACACAGTAATAATACATATTTTAACAAAAATATAACCAGCAGCGTCCCGTGTATGAGACTAATTGACAAAATCAACTGAGGAAGCATGTATCAGAAATAAAAAGGTCCAGTGTCCGCAGAAATCCTCAAACCAGCAAAAAATCCGCGATATATATTGTTTAGATGTGCGTGCATACAAAATCCACGATAGAGTGTAGCCGGTAACGTCGAAGCGCGATATAGCGAAGGATTAATGCATGCAAATGAATTGAGTATGTTTGCCTTCGAAAGCGTAAAGTGCTCCAAACTGCTCTGCTTTCAGCGCTGCCAATGTCACGCTTCCACCTTTGGGGGAATTCGCAGTGGGCATCTTCTTTGTTCCCGACAAAGACAAGCTAGAAGAGGTCATGCAAAATTTTGAGCGCTACGCCAACCTCTGCGAATGCAGGGTAAGTAAAACCTCCCTCCCCACTCCTAACGTGAAAGCAAACCATGTACACGTGCGAAACTTCGGCGAGTTATTGTACGCTACTCTGGGTTTTCGTCCCCTGCTCAACCTACTCCACCCCGTGCCTCTACACCCAAGCCGTGGTCCCCACCCAGCTAAGATCTATTTTCCCCAGTGGATCGGCATCTGATTTGCAATTTTCGGAGGCAAAAATAGGCTTCAGATTGTTTGGTTGCCCCATGGGGTCATAAAAAAAAGCGGGGTGTGTCTGCCACCGATGCTCTTGCTACCGCCCCCCCCCACTCTCACACGTCGGCGTTCGCCTCCCCCCAAACAGCTAACAATGTTAGTTCTCTTTTTAGTTGTTATGCTCTCTGGCAGACATTTATGACGGTCTCAGTTTTGCACTCTTGGTGCTCGTTGACCTAGAAACCAGAACCACTCCCATCCGAGCCTCACCAACAGAATGAAATCACGTGAACAACCTGAGCTCTGAGAAGTTTTGCAATGCTAGAATGGGTGGATATCTACCTGTATAGTGTCTCAGTTATTTAGCATCCCGCTTTGGTATTATTGGTTGTAATGGTGGTATGGGTGTTTTCTCGGTTAAGACCTGCTCCTGTTAGACTTGAGAGAAATCCAAAAAAAGCATTACCCAGAAAGTAAAGGGAAGCAGTAATGGCCTCCATCTGTAATCATCAGTCAGCCATACCCCAGCTCCGGGTCCTAGAGGCCCGGAATTCGAATCAGGATCAGTTTATCATCGAGCATTTGTGTCGAGCCTTTTATCGGTTGAGGCACATGCTCCCTTTCAGCGGGCCCATTCAGTAGCACTGGGGTGACGGTCACCTATGTGGACCTGGTTCTATGACGAAGTTTCGGTGGTTCCGTTTGATATCGGAACTCCGGTTTAGAACCCTCGAGGGTCGGATCTTATTTCGTAGCCGTGCCTGCAGTAGACAAGCCCCAGCCTAATTCCCAACCCCTAACCTTAACGCCTAACAGGTACTGCCACGAAATAAGATCTTGCCCCCTCGAGTCGCATAACGACAGTCCGTAACCGAGAAATTGTACTCCCTCTCGGAGTGGTAATTTTTTAGTGTATTTGTCATAGTCGGCCTGTAATATCGTTGTCCTAGGCTGTCAGCAGCCTGGGGTCTGAGCCCGCCCTAGGAATGCGGCCTCCTGCGAGGGCTAATAGAGTCACGCAATCAAGGTGAACTGCAGAATGCCTCCTGTACACCGCCTAAAACTTCCCAAACTTATCTGGCTGTAGCGGTCTGGATAAAAGGGCCTTGATGGGCTGACCAGGGGTCACAAAGTCTGGGCCGAAACGCCGGGTTGGTGGTTAAAAGCCTTCACAGGCGCTGTTTTCTGAAGCTGCACAGAAATTGGCGCGTGATTACCTATCCCTTCATCTATCCTAACTCTTAACCATGAAGTCCACTACCACCACCTCTAGGCGTGTCTGTAATCTGTATCCTTTTACCAGTACAATCGACTCATCCTTTCTCCGTTTTCCGTTCTACTTCTGCCTCTTTCAGGTTCTCTTTTGGCGTCTTGCCGATGTGAACAATGCCCATATTGGCCCCGTCGCGGCGTCCGCGGAACCGTTAGTTGTCCAGGTAGGCTGTTTTAAATATATTTTTCCATTTCAACCACATTAAAAATAGTTCCTGGTACTGATCCCGGTTCGGAAGATTACCCTTAGACGACAGCATTTACATCCCACCGACTTCACGTCCTCATTGTCTTAAATGTGTTCAGCCACTCTTCAAGCGATAGACCAAAGGAAATTTTATCCTCTCGGTATTAGTCAACTTTCAGTTCAGATTCCTCCGTTTGATATACAACTCTCGATTTTCCAGCTGACATCATGTTTTCCATTATAAAGCAAAGTTTTCAGTCGGAAGTTGCGATTCCTGGTTTATGCTTAGGAGCCTATTTAAATTGATTGAAAAACCTCTTGACTAGGAGTCACCAATGGCCGGTCGCGTCAGGGTTTTCTAGGCTTTCGGGTTGGTTTTCTAATGCTACCGGTAGTTTAATCGTCATAATTGACAATGCCCATCTTCATCAAACTGCATAAAAGAGAGTTATGGCTCGACGGAACAGACTTGTAATGTTTTCGACTTTACGAGAAGTTTTCACGACCCACTATTGGCAAAGCTTATAAATGCACAAAATCGAACAGAACTCCAAATGGTAAGAGACGGAAATAGGGGCCGCTTGCAGTGCACGTGGGTGGGATTTCTAAATGACCTGTCGGGCCAGCCGGGAACGGTCAGCGCTTTTGGCTTCCATTCCACGGTTTTTCGCATCAAACAAAAGCCAGAACATACGTAGGATTTTCAAAGACATTAACAGGAGACTAGCTCTCGGAGCCTCAAGGACAATCAGAAGGGGATTAAAGCAATGGCAGGGATCCGACAAGACAATCAGAAAGGCAATCTCTTTTGAGTCAGCCTGTCACAAGAACGTCAGTGACTGCACCGGACGAACTTCCCGCCAAATGAAAGCGCGCGTCGCCGGCTTGCGCAGACTGTGCCAAGTGCTGAAGGGAAGCAGCCTCGATAACTAAAATCGCTGTTTACTCTTGAACTTTGAGCATATCTCTTCCCAGACCGCAGGATGAGACAGCTTCCGAGAACGGATGATCGTTGACTTGCGAAAGATTGTCCTTCACCCGGTTTTATAGTTGCCAGTTGCTAGTTTCGTATTTGTTCCCTTTTGATTTACCAAATGCCTAATTCCGCACACAGTTTGCGCATTCGCACGCATAAGCATCAATGCTAGCTCAATCTTTGATCTTTCTCCGAAATTTCCCCTCCCTTTGCTCTGGCTGCAGCCCCGATAAACTGGTTATTGATTTGCAGGGGGGTCGGTTTGAGCTAATAGAAAATTTGTCCCTTTACAGCTTCGTGCCATCCACCTGCGCCCTTTGCCGTCTCCGGTCTTCCTGACTCCGTCTTGACACCGGGCTCAGGTGGGGGAGGAGGAGGAGGAGGAGGAGAGGGCGCAGTAGATGCAGCGCAAGCCCACATTCACTTTAAACTAATTCACGCGCAAGTCACCGTGCCTACTTCACCTTGCCGTGAAGCGCCCGGTGGACATCGTGTGATGCGACGGTCGAACTGTCACTTAGACCTATTCATCACTTGTCACCTGACGACTCAGCGGTAGTGCGGGTCTGAACCCCCAACTCACAACTGCGGCGATAGTCTTTTGCGCGTTATTGGTTAGAACCACCGCTTCTCCGATGGCTGCAGTTTTGACACACGCAAAGCCTGATTTATAGTAAAGTTTGTATTTTAGGCTGCAGCATTATTGCAAATATAACTTACTCCATGGCTTGATGAAATGCACCGCAAGGTCGCGGCGCTAAGACTTCAGCTGGGTCGATTGTGTCGACTTAGCAAATACTACAACAATCAACGCACTTATGCTAATCAGGGGATTTTCAGTTGATGCCGTATTACTGCCTGGACCTTTTGGGGGATGTTCGGCGGGTTCGAGGACTGCCTGCGTGGACTGGTGGCCCCGTTTTCGTCTACCATCGGGTAGACTCATTGCTAGGTTCGGGGCTAGGTCAGTCGCGGCCCCGAAGATGCCCTTATCTCCCTCAACAGACCTACTACCGCTGGGTGCGAAGGACTCACTGTACTGTAACGCCAGCATGACGAGACCAGTCTTGGTGCTGGAAGATATCTCCATCCAGTTCTTTTTGTGTTTTTTTTATAACTGCAACCTGCATGGAGTCACTATTTATGCCCCCTAATTGTTCTACTTCTCCATCTTCGCACAGGTTTTTGTGGTCTCCAGTGAGAAGAATGAGGACTTCAAGGACACACGATTCAAGTGCAAGGTAACTGAATGCCTTTATCATAGTACTTGACTGAAAGCGCCGAGCAGGCGACTCAATTTCTAATTTGATGACGGTTACGATTTGACCCTTTTCTGCTCAGCAAACCGTTAATCCAGGTACAGCCGAGTGACACCAGATAGTCTAAGAAGTGAGCGACGTGCCGAAAACGTTGCTCATCGAATTTCCTCACTTAAAATTTTCCGAGACCGGCCTTAAGGGTTTGGGTCCCGCAGTTTTATTTTTTATAGGGGGCGCAATCAATCTGACTGGCTTCTTCGAGCTAGCCTTTTCCGCCATGGGGTGTCAGTGGTCGAAAACAGACGACTACCTACAAGGTTGAGGAGTAAATAATCCCCGGAGTAAATCTGATATTTGTCTGTCTCCAACATTTTTGTCATCATAAACTGTCAGTCAAACGGCGCGGAACTTTGTGCAACGCCGAGAAAACTCAGTACTGACAACCAAGTCAGTGGGCGTAATTTTAGAGACGGCAGTTCCTCGTTGATTTTTCTAATACACGAATAGGTCTTCTGTCTAATGTCGTTGTTGGACGCTGTTCATAATGACAGTGGAAGCAACCCCCAGCAATGTCATCTCATAGGGACGTGCATATATCTAAACAGTGCATTTTCTGCGAAGGGAATTTTATACTAAATTCCCATCCTTTTTCCATAGTAGTTACCGTGCTTCCTTCATCCGTGACTTTATGGCGTTCGCTGCCACTAAGCTAATAAGTGAGGTGGGCATACCTTTGAGTGTGTCATTTCTGAGCTGGATACCCGGAGGTCGACGGAACCATTGTAGTTCGAGGAAATGAATGTGGTGTAAATACTGTCGCAAGTATCGTTTCTCTTGTCGGTAACCAAATGCGGACGTCTATAGGGCGAAGGTAAGTAGAAAACATGCGAGGGGCTGGTTATACTTCAGCCTTGGCTTTGAGATTGTTGCTAAGCTTTGACTCGTTTAAGTAGTTTTTCGTCCTTGTGAAGTCGATTACCTTTATCGGGCTGAACATACAGTTCTGCAGATCAACATTCTCGACTCAGGGCTCGTCGCTATTTGACATAGAGTCTGCATCTTCCGGATACAACTTAAAGCGTCGTGGGTTTCAAAGAAACCAGGGTCGTGTTCCGCAAACTTATTTTTCTGTTAACCAAACATCGTCTCGGTTTCAAACTGAAGGCCCAGTTCGCTGTGCTCTCACATCACATGTGTCTGCCGCTGGCTGAACTCGAAAAAGGAGTGGGCCAGGTTCTAGCGGAGACACACGGGTGTACGCATCCACTTTGTTTAAACTACACTGTCTCGGCGATCCCTCTGTCACGTGTCTAGACGAGGGTGTCGCTGCCCGTCTGACCCGTCTACCATCCCGGCGTGGGAACCAGCCCGAGACGGATTAGGAACGCGCGTCCTCCAGTCGCCGTCGCGACACCATGGCGGCTTGCCTGCCTACTCCCTCCTCGTCCTAAAGATGCCCGCCGAGAGTTGATTCTCGTCGTAGTAACTCCCATTTTCAAACCCCATCGTGACAATGATGGCGGTAACGGGTAACTGGCCTTCACCGATCTGACCCAATTGCAGGACGGAGCACGAGCGTGTCTTTGACCGCCATCCCGACCCCGGTCTTAAATACACCCGACCACGGCAGGAATAGCGTGAACCCATGGTTCAGGTGGTAGAACATCAATACCAATGACGGAATTGACTCGGTGTCAGATTCCAGGTCTTCCTGATTGAGGTTGTGGTGTGATTAACCAGCTAGCGGTGGAGAACCAGCCAAAATGACGATTAAAGGCTGTCCTTTGTCTTAATGGTCAGATATGGTTATGTAGCCCCATCTGAGGTAAACAAACCCCAGCGACCTGTAATACGAGACCGGTGGTAATAGGGGGTTTTTGCAGGTGGGGCCGTGGAAAGCACCGGTGATGCGGTCAAGTACCCGAATGCAAAATAAAGCTATTGGGAATGCACGGTTGTACTTTTGGTGGCTCAGAAATAGTTGCTCCAACCATTAACTCTAACCCATAAACCTTACCCCAGCAGTATTTTGTCCATCAGATGGGGCTACATAGTCACATCTTACCGTCCTTTATTGCTAGTTCACCTCGAGAATAGTGTATCGTGTAACAGATCCATTTTAGCTCCAGAAGGTCTAAATGTTTTTACTGTCTCCATCCTCTTCAGATTTTCTTCCTGCGCAAGTACGCGACTCACAAGTTTGAGGTCGACGACTCAGCCTACATTTGCAGTCTGTCACCTGACACTGTTGTTTACAAGGTGAGTAACTTGAGGTGTGTCTCGCCTATCTTAAACAACGGTTGTCATAATAACTTGCCACTGTCATCCTTCAGCAGCGGTGAAAATAAAAACATTTCGCCCGCATAAGACACCCTTTTCGTTACGCAGGTTCGGAAACTGGCAGTGAGAATAAACGACCGTAATTCCGTCGAAATTAATGATTCACTGACCGGAATCCTTGATTGTTCTCTTCACAAAATAAGCATATTTGGATGAAGTCGTTATAGGGCGAAAAGTCTTCTTCTTCTTCTTCTTCTTCTTCTTCTTCTTCTTCTTCTTCTTCTTCTTCTTCTTCTTCTTCTTCTTCTTCTTCTTCATCCTACTCCCCCTCCCGTCCCCTCCTCCTCCTCCTCCTCCTCCTCCGCCGTCGTCCTCTCCTTTCTCTTCCCACCCTCTTCCTCTTCTCTTTTTTCTTCTGCGCTGATACCCGAGAATTAAATTTAAAATATTACCCGTGTAGATGGCCGCATAAGCGTTGCAAATCTTGACACACGATTTGCCCCACTGTCCTTTGTCCATGAGCTCTCAAACAGCGAAAGCTCCTACTCACGACTTCCCTCCCCATTCTCTGCGTTTGCTTTGGGACAGGGAATGTTCACCAGCCGCCAGCTATGGGACTACTACTGCGACCTCCAATCGCCAGACTTCAAAACGCACTTCGCCATCGTGCACAACCGCTTTTCTACCAATACCTTCCCCTCCTGGTCTCGGGCGCATCCCCAACGTATGATGGCGCACAACGGAGAGATCAACACCCTGCGGGTACGAGGCGGGCGGCGGGAAAGGCGGCCTCTTTTTTCATAAACAAACAACGCCTGCTACCCGTTTTTCGTTCGTTCTTTTTCTGTCTTTGCTGTGGACGTTCTGTGCCATCCCCAGAAGGGGAATCGGAGCAGGTTGTTCTGAAAGTCATGCTCCACCGGGAACTAGAGGCAATTTTCTTTACAGTCTATTTCCCAGAAAAAAGCAACGTTGACAGCGGATTTTGAGCGTTATTGCGTTCAGTGAACCAAAACAGGTGGGGTTTGATAGCACGAAGATCCGATAGTTGCGGAACCTGTGGTATCGTGCGGATCTGTGTTCAATGCATTACCTTAACTATGTAGCTGGAACGGCCAATTCTATTGAGGTCGTCGTTGGATGTCACACCTTCCTTATTGTTCATTTCTCTGCTCCGCCTTTCGAAATAAGCCTTACTACTATTACTACTACTGCTGCTGCTGCTGCTGCTACTACTACTACTGCCGCTGCTGCTGCTGCTGCTGCTGCTACTACTACTACCACTACTACTACTACTACTACTACTACTACTACTACTACTACTACTACTACTACTACTACTACTACTACTACTACTACTACTACTACTACTACTACTACTACTACTACTACTACTACTACTACTACTACTACTACTACTACTACTATCACCGCTTCTGATACTGTAGCTACTGCTGCTGCTGCCATTACTCACTAGCCAGCTGAGCTGGCTCTCCGGACACACGTCTAGCCAGACATGGACGCTTTTCCTCTTCTCCCCAGTATCGATCCTGAGTTCGATTATCGTTTGTCTCCTTTGTATCCGTGCCTGCCCACACCGGTCCTGAACCGGCACGTTCTCCGTTGGTGTTGATTCGTCCAGATTGTATCCCGCACCAACTTGTTTATAAAAAGAACGAATTCTGTGCGCTAGGCTACTTCGCTGACGTTTACTTGAGGTCTCCATCCCTGATTAACTTTATTATGTCAAGCCGCTTGACTTGAATTCCCGGGGCACATTAGTCACCGAGGTTTGCCTACTGATGATAATAATATCCACCATTAGGGTCCTCGGATTGCATTCGGTGAAGAAGCCAGGAGGGGGCCTCTGGTGAATTCTCACCGGGAGGCACGTTGGTGAGCGATCGTTTTCATTGTTCCGATGCGTGCCAGGGAGTTCATATATTTGGGGGGTAAAACTCGAGGGGAGCAGTCTTCAGGATCGTTGAGCCGCGCAGAAGTGAGCTCCGTGACCTTGAAGTATCCGCTGAAGAGTATTCCGTCTTCAAAACCACCTGCATGTGTTTTACTGGCTAGAAAATATACACATTTAAGTGAGAACTCTCACTCTTTCAGGCGTAATTGGGCGAATTCGAATACCCAGCTAGAAGGAGACTTCATTCGATAATTTGGTATTCTTATCCCTTGCCAATTTGTCCCGCTCAATGACACTCCCTCCCCTTCATAAAAACAACAATGGAGACGGCTTCTGCTGCTGTTTTTTCTGTCAGGAAACTTTGTTTCCTCTCCTTGCATCCTGTATGTTTGCGTGTCTCACCTCAGGCTAATGTCGGGCAAAATTTTTCCCCCCCCCCCTCAAATGTAGGGCAACGTGAATTATGCTCGTGCTCGACAGGCCCTGATGGAAAGCAAACGTTTCGGCGCGCGCCTGAAAGAGCTCTTCCCCATCATTGAGGAGGGCATGTCGGATTCTGGTAGCTTTGACAACCTGCTGGAGTTCCTCTACTTCACCAGTACCCGCAGTCTACCCGAAACCGTCATCAGCATGATTCCCGAGGCCTGGCACGCTGACGAGACGATGCCCAAACACAAGTACTACTTTTATAAATGGGCGGCCAGTCTTTTGGAGCCCTGGGACGGACCAGGTTAGTTCTGGGTCTTTTTGTGTATCATGGTTTCTTTGCGATGCTGATAATCTGGACGCTCGTCACGTTGAAGTACATTGCGTGACCGACCTCATGAAATGTTGGCCAAAATTCTGAAATGCGTTTCCAATTAGAAAGGCTTACTTAAGTGGGGTAGTTATACTGATTATCACGCAGCATAACCCTATGACATTTCGGACTCACCAGGATGTTGGCTTTTGAATGCATCCATTTTTGACCTCTTACAGAATCCACACTTTATAAAAATGACTGCTTAACTAGCATACATTTTCGCGATGATTTTCGATGGTCTTATAAATTGAAATATATTTTATAGAAAACGTGCACAAAAATATGCTTTCTTTTATTTCTTTGGTAGAAAATCACATTGTCTTCATATTTTTTAACCGAAGAAAGTGTATATTTAGGTTTTAAAAAGGTTTCTAATTATGAGATTTTTAAGACCGTGCGATGTCCATGCATGCAAGACCGCACATGTCTGTTTGCCAATGCTCCTCATGAAATGTACAATACAGTCCGAATCCATTGCAGCTTCTCATGAACCCTATACAGAATCCTCTTAAAGGCATTGACGAATACATGATTTTCTTTACGCGGAAAGCATGCACCTTGTATACACTTTTTTTCGGGTATAAAATATGAAGATAATGTGATTTTCTACCAAACGAGTAAAAAAAGTATATTTTTGTGCACGTTTTCTATAAAATATATTTCAATTTATAAGACCATCGAAAATCAGTAGGAAAAATACATGCTAATTAAGTAGTCATTTTTACCGAATGTGGTTTCTGCAAGAGGTCAAAAATGGATGCATTCAAAAGCCGACATCCTGGCGAGTCCGAAGTGTTATAGGGTTATGCTGCATGATAATCAGTATAACAACCCCACTTAAGTAATCCTTCCTAATCGGAAACGCATTCGAAAATTTTGACTAACATTTCATGAGGTCGGTCACGCACTGTAGCATTCATCGATTAGGCCCGCTTGGAGGTTGGAATTTGAGCGTTTCCTTTTAATTTCGTGCTCTCGCATGCAGCGATCAATGATCAAGCGGCCGATCAGCAATCACGTCGCCAGTCCCACATGACTTCCAGTCTTTGCGAGCCTAGACGACAGAGCGCTGTACCTAAATGGAAAAGTAGACCCGGCTTCAAGCCTTACGTCCTTCCAGCTTAGAATTGAGGTACAGTCAGTGACCGATCTCGTGAAATGTTAACTGAAATTCTAAGAGGCGTATTCACTTAGGTGAGATTACCTAAGTGGGATTGTAGTAGTGATTATCTTGTGGCATAATCCCGTGATATTTCAGACATGCCATGATGCTGGCTTTGAATGCACTTTTTTCCGGCCATCTGCGAAAAAGCACACTCAGTAACAAATGCTATGCAAGCGGCGTGCTTTCTCTCCATCCGTTTTTGCTGCCCCTATGGTCAAAAACATTTCACAGAAAACGTACACAAAAATATTCTGTCTTGTATTTATTTGGTAGCAACTTGCGTCTTCTTCAGAGTCCGTACTCGAAGAAAGGGTACATTTGATCTTAAAAAGTTTACAAATATGAGATCTTTTAAGACCGTGCAGTGTCCATTCGAATTGAATCATATCGTTACTTTTTTAATGCTCCTCATTAGGCATGCATTCGTTACAACATTTTATTGTCCTCATGTGGTGATTTCATAATGGCATAACGGAATATATAACTTTCCTTTCATGGGAAGTATACTGCCTGCAGTTTGGGAACCCTTTGTATACGTGCAACGGCAGTTCGACTTCAGAATTAGTTGGCAGTTAGAAACCTTCTCAAAACCAAAAGCACATTTCCTTTGTGTATGAAATTTTAAGAAGACGTGATTTATTACCAAATGAATGCAGTAAATAATATTTTTGTGGCGGTTCTTTATAAAATATGTTTGGATTTATAAGGACATCGAAAACCGATGAAGCAGTCCTTTTTTTACCGAGTGCGGTTTTTGCAGGCGTCGAAATGAAGTGCATTCGAAGGCCAACACCCTGAAGTGTTTGAAATATCACGGAATTACGTGGCAAGATAGTCAGTAATACAGTCCCGCTTAAGTAATCCATCCTAATTAGAAACGAATTTTAGAATTTGGCTAACATTTCATGAGATCGGTCACCGCCTGTATGACTGGTCGGCTACGGCAAGCAAGCAAGTCAGAAATAAACATTCCGGTCGCTCTTAAATTTGCTCCTAGGCTTGCCTATGTTAATTATCTAAGCCGCCTGTATGCACGACTGTTTAAAGCCTTCACGTTTTTCGATTTAGACCGAGCGCCAGACGGTGGTGGCTGAAAAATTATTGTTTGAGTGAAGACCGTTCAGAGCCGCACCGACGCTAAACCAACCTGCAGCTCCCCGGTCTGTCTAGCGGTCGTCGTTAGGACATAATTCGGAAATACCATTTATAAACACTATTTGCGTTTCCAGTGTTAAAAGGGATTCAAATCGTGTCGTTAGAACGTCTCTTCATTTTCGCCTCAATGAGACGTCAGTCTGGTGGCTTGGGAGCGACGAATGAAGCTGCAGTTTATGAGGCTAATGGAGGGCGAGTAGGGTAGGGTCGTGACTTCTGGAATAAACAATCATTGCCTACTTTTACGAGCAGTTTGCGCTTCTGTTTCTTGCCAAAAGCTAATCTGCAAAAAAACGTCAGACAGAGCCCAAATGGCTTTTCGAGTTGTCGGCCTTGTCTCGGGATGACCTTCTCTCTCATTGATCGTGCCGCCTAAATGAGACGTTTAAGAGAAATCAGATAATGTGCACTCCCTGCGACAATATTGCAAGGATATTGCCATTAGAAGCGAAGAGACGAGTCCCAGGAAGTAGTCTTGAAGAAGGAGACACGATCGCTGGGACAAGAGCTTTATTAGCCTGACTTTTCGGATTCCTGCTCGAGCCCATCATCAGAGACAAAAGCAGATACGGGTGGTTCATGCACAGGGGGCTGCAGTGTTGATAGGTGGATCAGATGGTCGAGCAATCATCACACCAACACCCAACGCACGTGATTAAATTGCAGCAATTAACGACGAGAATGTCGGCCATCAAACAATTAGCACACCAAGTGCGACGATCCCGAATGAAGGGGGGAGCCGTGAATGTTCATAGATATGCGGTGGCATGGCGACTGCATCCTATAAATACTGCAGCCCTTGTGCATAAACCACCCGTATCTGCTTTTGTCTCTGATGATGGGTTCGAGCAGGAATCCGAAACGTCAGGCTGATAAAGTTATTGTCCCAGCGATCGTGTCTCCTTCTTCAAAAAAGATCGTAAGGATATCTCAGGCCATGCAGGAAGGACGACTGCGGTGGTTTGAACACGTTTCTCATCGTCCACCTCAGGAGCTCAGTGTTGCTGCCCTGGACTCGGCATCTTTGCGCCATTGGAGGCGCCGAAGAGGGATCGTCGCGCGTGGAGAAGTAGAGTCCATGAAACCATTGAGGCCGGCTAGATCAGGCATTATCGGAGTTGTATCTACCTAGCGAGCAAGCTAACTTGCTTCATTGATTATCACGGGTCTTATCGCAAGAAGTCCTTTCCTCAGTCAGAAGAGTAGTTGTCATCCTTTCTGTTAACGCGTTGGAGTCCTTTTCTCAACGCAAAGCTCCCATTAGCCAATTTTCGGCATCTATGTAAGCCAATGTCCTCTGCCTTAACCACCGATTCAAATAACGGTCATATTCTCAGGGACAAGTTTTTTTCGCATGCTGGGAACAAAAGAGGATATTTCGCAAAGTTTCTCGGAATTTCCATGAACAGAGGCCTTTTCTGGGGTTTCACCCCTCACGGACGTTTAGTCAGCCCGGCTCCACCCACATTTGGATAAACCGGACTCATTTTTCGTTAGTAATCGTTCGGTCTTCGCATAAAGTTTTCCGACCTTGCGCCCTCTGTCGTTATTTCTGGAAAGACACCTAACTCCCGAAATTTCCATAGTCTAGCGTTTTCACCCTCATCTACTACATAAAAGCTCGGAAGTCGTTCGACATTTGCCACATTTCTTACGATGGTTAACTTCGCCCAACTATACCCCAGGCCGGACTGGAAGACCTGTATTTTGGTAAGGTGATCTGTTACAAGACGTAGATCGGTTACCCGCACTGTATTGTGTGCTAAAGGAAACCAACATACTGAATGCTCCACTTGCTATTCCATCAGCAAAATGTTTTCTGCAAACGTGATCATCCTGTGTTTCTTTCCAGCCCTCATAGTCTTCTCGGATGGGCGCTACATTGGCGCAGTTCTGGATCGCAACGGTCTGCGACCAGCCCGCTACTACTCCACCACCGACGGCATGGTTTACATGTCCAGTGAAGTGGGCGTGGTCGACTTGCCACAAATCGTGGGCGTGAAAGCCAAGGGTCGACTTAAACCCGGCCGTCTTTTGATTGTTGACACCCAGGCTGGTGACCTCCTGAATGACGAGCAACTGAAGTTGGAGATCGCTTCTCGCTATCCCATCTACGATTGGGTGAAGGAGGGGGTGAGTCTCCTTGTCTAACAAATCCTTGGCTAGTTGTGTCGCGTCCTCTCCTGCTGGGGGACATTACTCGTGTGCAAAGAACATGCATCTGTCGTTGCCAGACGTAGATGCAGTTTGTTCTGCGACACCAAATACCGCCGTTCTGTTTGACCATTCTCATGCACTATATGTCAACCTCCACATCACTGATGAGAGCTTTAGACCAGGTAGAAGTCAACTATCAGTATGTCGTGTTTCTTCCGGCAAATTTTAATCACTCTTAGGCGCGCTGCTGGCGTCGGCGCATTCAGCCTGCCGTGGCCTTGTTGCGGCAGCCCGACGCTGCACTCTATAGCATCCAATCTGCCGGGTCACGTGATGCCGTGTTTACAGGTTCGTTTACTGCCTTTTTTTCTACCGGTCGTGACCGCGAGAGGAGACGAAACAGCGTTTGTTTTGACCGTCGTTTGCGTGTGAGCCTTCTCGGCGACTTCCTCTGGGTCATCCACTAATAGCGGCCAGATTGGTCACGTCCATGCTGTAACTGTATATCGTAACCGGTGACGGTAGGGTGTAGGACCCCACGTAGCTGGCAATTCCTAAATATACCCTAAAATTCAGCTTGGCTGTAAACTTCACATCTTAAACACCGTCCCCCATTGGTTGAAATTTCCTCGCCTTCCTGACTGAATGTTAACTTACCAGCGGCGCCTTATTCAGAGTCCGTTATTTTTTGGAACTTGCTTTTTGTTTATTTTTTAATTATCACGCTCGCTTTGTTTGCCAGATAACAGCGTACGATAAGACTCGTCAGAAATCTATTTAGTTTCTGTGTCTTCCTGCTCTCTGTCATTTGTCTGTTGGCCCACACGTAAACTCCCCCCTGCCACCATTCAACGTGTGACGCGGTTCACAGGCTATCTCAAGTTAGTTGTGGGTTCTACACCCATCCGTTGCCTCGTTACCTACTGCACATGTGGAAAGAGGATTAGAGAGGTAGAGATCTAGCGTTCAGCAACATATGCTCTGATTCATGTAAACCACTCTTCAGTGTCTTTAGAAATTATCAATGTTGGGATTTGATTGTGTAGTTAATCAGTCTATAACAAGAAAACTTCAGGCGACAACGGTTCACCATCACCATCACCATCACCATCATCATCACCACCACCACCACCACCACCACCACCACCACCACCACCACCACCACCACCACCACCACCACCACCACCACCACCACCACTACGAGTACCGACTACAGCTTATGGAAGATAATGTCGAGGGTAGTGATTGACGTGGTGTGAGTTCGCCGTCCAGCTCATACCATACATGGGCTCGAATTTCGTGTAAGTCGGAGGTGCCAAAAAGATTGCAGGTTAGATCGCAGTTGGTAGCCAGGAATGGGAAGCGGACGGCGACCGTACCCTAATACTAACCTTAACCCTAACCCTAACCTCAACAGTAAAAGTTAACCTTTGATCCTAAAGGCAACCCTGACCTTAACCCTAAGCGAAATCGTTAACGTAACTGTAGCCCTTAGGCATAGGCGTAACTGGAAAACCTAACCGCAATACTGAAACCTGATCGTACGCTCAAGCCCTAACCGTAACCCGAAAACCTAAGCCTAAATGCATAACCCTAACCCGAAAATCGGAAACTATTAACCGGTACCCTAATGCTAACCTCGACCGCCAAACGGAAGCCAAATGGGTCACATGTGATTATGGAGCCCCACAAAATAGCCCCAGCAAACCAACCCCCAGCCACCTGTAATGTGGGACCTGGCTACCAACTGCGATCTAGCCAGATTGCACTGAGAAAGAAGATAGAGTTGTTCCGTTTGTTGACCACTTTCCACGTAGCGACTTCTAGCCCATCATAATAGGCGTTTTGGCAGGTTCTGAATAATCTATTTTGACTCAACTGAGAAACGGTCGGCGACTTCGGGGGATCCGAACCTACGACAGTAAGCGAAGGCTTGAGTACAGACGATGCTGTGGCCACTTGAACTACGAGTCCTCACCGGGAGTCGAGAGTTTAATCACACTTTGGTCAAGTTAATGGTTTCGGATCCTACGGGGATGGCGGATTTTTCAACAGTTGGGTCAAAGTCATTATTCAAATTCTGCGAAAACACCTATTAATTGCGCGAATCTGGTAGTTATCTGGTGGATTCTAAATTGACTACCTAGGAAGTCAGCTTGCTATAACCGATTTGATGGATTCCGTACGTTTCAGTAGGCAGGGCGAATTATTTGGCCCAGATGTAATTAAACTCGCGATTCACGGTGGAGCTTCGTAACTCGGGTGGTTAGAGCATTGACTGTATTCAAACCTTGCCCTTTCTGTCGCTGGTTTGAATCCCATCGAAGTCGCCGGCTGTTTCACAGTTGGGTCGAAATAAATTATGTAAAGTTTTCCGAAGTACCGAATAATTAGGAATAAGGCGAAGGCTTGTTCAAATTTATCCCGGGAAAACACGGCTTCAATTAGGAATAATTAAACTTGGGATGGATCCTTTATGCACTCAGCAAATAAACATCACGAATGCCTGTTGAAAGATACGTTTTGGCGTGGGACCAGACAAACGTCATACAGTCATGAAATCACCATGATACTGAGAGTGACGGATCTCACGAAATGTCGACCGAAATTCGCAAATTCCTTTCCGATTAGGAAGAATTACTTAGGTACCGTTACAATATTGATGATCAAGCGACATAATCCTACAATGTTTCGGACTCGCCAGGATGTAGGCTTTTGAATGCACTCCTTTTTGACCTCCTACAGAAACCGTACTTGGTAAGAAATGACTACCGAAGTAGCATGCATTTTTCACGTTGATTTTTGATGGTCATACAAATTCAAATACATTTTACAGAAAGCATGCATAAAACTATGCATTTTTGCTCGTTCGGTAGAGAACCACGTTATCTTTACATTTTGTGCCTGCAGAAAGGGTATATTTAGCTTTTGGAAAAGTTTCTAATTATGAGATTTTTAAGACCGTGCAATGTCTATTCATACAGCATCGTACATGTCCGTTTGCCAATGCTTCTCTTGAAATGTAGAACATAGTCCGCATCTACTGCAATATTTTGTGAACTCTACATGATATCTTTTTAAAGGCATAGAGGAATATATGATTTTCCTTACGCCGAAAGTATGCACCTTGTAGACTGAAATCGCTAAGAGCTAATGCAACGGCTGCTCAGGCTCAAAATTATTCGGGCATTGGGAAACCTTTTCGAAACCTAAATATACCCTTTCTGCAGGTATAAAATGTAAAGATAACGTGAGTATCTATCGAACGAGCAAAAGGAAGCATATTTTTATGCATGCCTCCTTTAAAATATATTTAAATTCATAAGACTATCAAAATCAATGTTAAAATGCATGCTGCTTAAGCAGTCATTTCTTACCAAGTACGGTTTCAGTAGGAGGTCAAAAAGGAGTGCATTCAAAAGCCGACATTCAGGCGAGTCCGAAACATTATAGGATTATGCCGGTTGATAATCAATATTGTAAAGGTACCTAAGTAATTCTTCCTAATCGGAAAGGAATTTCCGAATTTCGGCCGACATTTCATGAGATCGGTCACTCAATGTATATGCACATGAGCACGACAGTTGGGCAGACGGCGTCATGGGAGATAAAAGCTACAAATAGTCAAAACTCGATACTTTCTGTTCCTTCATTTGGATCCGAATGTCAACTTAAGTAGAAAGCCTGCATTTCAGCTAACCCAGCGATTGCGTAGTCTCAGCTGCGAAGGTCCCTTTGGGCGAAGCAAAGGTAGGCAACTGTACTTACACAGGCTGTGTTGCGGACAATTTTTTGGGCAGCTTTGCCGTTCGTTAAAACAGTATCCCGCGTACCTTCATGCTCGCGGCACATTGGTAAAGGTTCCAGCTGTCCAGCCGCCTTGTGCGTTGGCACAATCACCAAACTACAACCAACACCACCGCCGCCGCCGCCCCCCTCCGCCTCCCTTTCAACCATCACCCGAATCCGCCCTCGGACAGGGTTACGGAGGGTGGGGACATGCCTCGGCGGTCGAGCTCATCTTACCTTCGCTTCAGATTCCATTAGTGCTGTCCTCTGCCTGCAACGCTCACTCCACACTGCCGGACGGCTAACGATCGCGCTTGCGGCTTTCTCTGCAAGTCGGTGGTAGGCACGCAGCAGTCTACCGCTTGTAGCCGTGGTTGCCTGGTCGTTCATCCAAGGCTGCGATTGTATCGCGGGTGTCGTGCCGCGAATGGAGGCACTGTTATGCAGGAGCAGGGGATGGATTTGAGAGTCGGGATGATGTGCTGCCAAGTTCTCCAACTGGCGCCAAGTTGCGGTAACAGCAGCAGCCCTGTAAGCCGCCTTCGTGAATAACCTTGGCCTGCTCGGCCATCGCTCCTCGTCGCCACGCGTCAACATGCCGAGGTTATTCTCAACAAATACCGTCTGACTGCTGATGCCGAAGGCTGGGGGGGAGGGAGGAGAAGGCGCCAGTCCATAATAAAAACAATCGAGGTCACCTGTTTTCACATTTACTTGCTTGATTGTCCAGGGCATTCTCACAAGCCCTAGATCACCTTCCGTTCGACTTTGCGCCGAGTTCGACGGTGATAAGACGGTCTGGAGTAATTTCACCAGACCAGAATTTTATATTGTTCAGAAATAGCAATCTTCATCGCCTTTGCAAGGTACTACGAGCAGCACAGCAGTCTCGGTAACTAACAGTCGTACTCTACTTTCAGATGTGGCCTTTATTAAGCCATAACGGTTTGAGATCTGAGCCGCCCTTACAGGTCGTATGTGGCACGCGTAGACAGCCGTTTGGCCTCGCTAGCCACCGTGTCCGTTTCCACGTCTGTAGTCTTAACATCGCCATATGAGTGATGGAGGAGAGCGCGGTATATGCTGCGCACGTTTGTACATTTATTCACGCGCAAGGCACCGGTGTTGGGCCAAATCCATGAGGCATGCCGTAGACGTGTCGTCTGCGACGGTCGAACTGTCGCCACAGATGTACAGATGCGTTCCTTCAAGTTCGTAAGAGAGAAGGACAAGGGCAAGAGAACAGGTCCGGCCCAAAGTCCACTCATAAAGTCCTTTTCGGAGCGTCTTGCGTTTAGGCGCATAGGGCTATGGATGGCAGAGGGGCGCTCACCGATCGTGTTACGGAACTCACTCGTTCTGTTGTGCCTTAGGGCTTTCTCTCAAGTCCGACCAGCCTATAAAATGCGCCGCCGTGCGGCTGCTGGTTGAATTCGAGAGAGAGAGCCCGTAAGACACCGGAACGAGTGAGTTCCGCAAGGGCTTCTCCGTTGTGTGTTTGAATCTAGTTTCTGAGTGTTTCCCCTGTGTTCCAGAGAATTAAAACATTACAGTACCCGGCGGAAAAAAAGAGGCGAATGACTATACCGTCATAACCCCTTCAGAGCCAGTGAATAACCAGACCATTTTATAGGGCAAAGCAGGCACCGAGCCGATGGACGATGGTCAAAGGAGGAGCAACCCGAAGTCTACGTTAAGATAGTTGTCGAGGTGGTCACTTGACTAGTATAACCCGCCAGAGTCGACTTAGTTTATCGATACCAGACAACAGCTGTTTGATTCGACCTTAAGACACACTGTCGCCTACCGAAGCCTTGGCATTTGTCTGCGAAATATTTAGGAACAGAGTGTCTGTTAATGGGTCTTTTGTCTGCGTCCTGATAATAAGCCCAGTTTGGGTCAACGCGACACAGAAATGCGCGGACGCCCGGTTGAAAGAGTCTCAATAATAGGTTGTCGTGATAACATAGGCGTCGTCTTATCGAACAATCAGGTTTGCATCACAGTCGGCAGCAATTTACGACGGCTTATCAACTGCTACCCATCACTGCATAACATATATAACAAGATTGCACGGCAATTTTAATTTCTCCAGGAAATCAACGGAAAAACATCAAAGCGCAACCATCAGAGCAAATAGTGTCAAAGGCCCATTTTTAAACACAGTAGGCAACCCGGAGTAGGAATGCGCCCATAAGACAGGTGGAATTGCGCAAAATTCTAAAGAGGTGCGTAAATTAAACGACTTGGAATTACCAGGGCAAATGTTGGTTTACCACATCGTCCAGCTGTTTGCATTGGTTCTGTCGTAATTAAGTTGGTTCCAGGTAGCGCAGTGTTCGAGCTGTTCGTGGACGAGTTAGGCTCTTTTTGGGATAAAAGATCTTCTAATATCAAGGAAGTTTTTAGTGATTGAAGAGGAACTGTTCTGTTTTCCAACTTCTAAAGCCACATAGGTAAGTGTGTAGTGACCAAGCAGTGAAAATGTGTGCAGGTTGAGCGCTAACATCATCAGGGGAAATCCTATGTTGGAGAGAGAGAAGACAAAGGGACCAGAATAAAGGGTTTATTGTGCACAGAACCCGGAGTTGTCCTCTCAGGCGACAGTGGCCACTGGCGAAGCCAGGGCTGGTGTTGACTGCGTCCAGTCAGGCCTGAGAGTCCCTGAGACAGTGGTGGCAGCCGCTTTTGTAGGCTCGTGGGCCAAGCTCAAGTGGTGGCCAACCAGCGTGCGTTGCATTTGCCGAAGGGTGATGTCCCGGTGGCTTTTTTGTTGGTTGCAGGGGATGGCGCGTTCAAGTGGCCGGCCGCATGGGCAGCTGCGACTGCGCGGACGCAGGTATGCCCGAGCTGTTGGTCGTGTGACTTCAGGTCAGCTCGTCTGGGACGGCTCGCTGCAAAGGGGTGAATGACCTTGAGGCAGCGAGGTCTTGAACAATGACGCCAGACTAGTCCGGATGGCTAGTCGCCACAAGTGCTCACATCACCTGGATATCAGTTTCCCCTTGCACTTGCCCAATGTCTTGGTATGCGCAAGCACACGTAAAAATATAGACACCATTTTGGGTGATGCACAATGACGGGGCGTCCCGCGTCCCTTTCGCTAAATTAGTCTTTGTTGAAGTGCTGCGGAATATGAGGCAAGTCACGTTGTAAGTCCGTCTCTACGGTTGTGAATGCTGGGCTTTGCGCGTGGAGGACGAGTGAAAACTGGAGGTATTTGACCATCCTTCGATCGAAGTTCACCGACTTCGTCTCAAATGAGACAGTCCGCGCTCGCTGCGACAACATCGCAAGGATAACTCAGGCCATCCAAGAAAGACGACTGAAGTGGTTAGGTCATGTTCTTCGTCGTTCACCTCAGGAGCTCAGTGTTACTGCCCTCGATCCGGCACCGTTGCCCCATTGGAGGCATCGAAGAGGGGGTCAGTTCAGAACCCGACTCGACACAGCACGTTAAGACATGGAGGTGGTTCTTGGACCTTCGGTATTCGGTCTCCGTCGTTGGCAAAAGGAATGGGTTGAGCTGTCCAGATCTGCTGCCGCGGATCGTCACGCGTGGAGAGGTACAGTTCGGGACATCATCGAGGCCGGCTAGATCAGGCATGATCGCAGCCGTATCAAGTACAAGTAAGTAAGTCGCTTATTCATGTTTGTCGCCCTCAAAGGGTAGGATGCTCTTTGGGAACTGACTGTTAAGTCAGTTTTTTTTGCCGGGCAACACTGTCACAGACTCCTCTGACTCACCCCACATGACAGTGATTGAACTGGGAATCTTGCTAGCATTGTCGACCGACCTGCATCTGTTATCGTTGCTATTTCGTTTTCAGGCTGTGGATATGCAGCAACTGTCCCAGTGCTTCCCTGCCACCCAGTCTGAGATTGACGCTTTGTGTGTGCAAACTGCCGGCCTGACTCTGGATGCAGCTCTCATTGACGATCGTCGTCTGGCCCTCTTCGGCTTCACGCCCGAGAACATAAGCATGCTCCTTCTGCCGATGCTGACCACTCAGTGAGTTGTTGTTGTTGTCGTCGTCGTCGTCGTCACTTTTTTGCTTATTCTGACCGTTTTCTCCAGACGCCCCCCCCCGGCAAAGCCGGCCCGGGGAGGGCGTATTTTAACGGGTTGGGTGGGTAGTATAACCACCACCCCCCCCTGGTGGTAGCAACCGCCCCCCCCCCCCGAGAGCCCACTGTGTCCCGTGAATGCGGCAACTCCAATGTCATTGTTAAGTGCTGTTCATTATGTCTACAAGAACGCTACCAACAGAACCGACCCCCCCCGCCTCATCACACATTTCCTACCACATTTCCATGTTGTCTCTGTCGTTATTTCTTCGGCAAGAATTAAGTATATGCTCGGGGTAAGGAAAAACCACAGAGAACTGCCCACTATGTTTTTCAAAGGTGCTGTTGTTCTGCAGAGTTTTGGTCGGCTCTTCGTCGGCAGGATGACATTTGCTGACCTGTACCGCCCCGGAGAGTCGGTGCTGATGAAATGTCTGCATTGGTTCATTGTTCTGCACACCCCACACGCAATTCCTTAATAAGAGGAAAGCTCAATTAAAAAAATTTCGGCTCTTAGAGCAGTCAGGTAGTAAAAAAACGCTTGAAATCGTACTAGATAGAATCCATGCGTCTGCCTGTAAAGCAGGAGTGTTAAGGCAGTGGCAAATTTGTCAAACAACAGTTTACGTCTTCTTACCTCGCGCATATACTTAATCCTTGGCTAGAACTCTTCTGCGCTCCAAATCCCTAGCACGGGTCCACTCGATTTTCGTACTAGAATTTCACTGTTGAGACGGGGAGGACAGCGTTCTTGTATCTCTGTCCGCTCGCTGGTGCCCTCCTCACATGGACTCAGATCCGTCTGACACCTGGCGGCGAATATATGCACTAATTTCGAACCTTAGCAGGTACCCCGACAGTGTGACATCGGTAAGATAGTCATCATGTTTCGGGTTATGTTTATTTTGCGGCGGCCAGCATAGTGAATGTGCAATAACCACAATCATTGAGCCAAATTTTGTCATAAAGTGGAGGGCGGTGATACCACTGGGTGGTATTTATTCTGTGCAAGGGACCGAAGCGCAGTCGTAGCAAACTGCACTCGTTGACTACTCACTAATGACTTACGCTTGTCATGAGAGCGTAAGCTACTCTAAACAATGGGGAACCACCATATCTAATAACAGACACTTACTTAATTAGTCTTGCGATTATAGCATTGCGTCAGTGGTTGCGCAGAGGCGAGTTCCAGGAAGCAGTCACGAAGAAGGAGACACCAAACGGATCAGCCTCTGATTATGATGGATTCGAGTGTGAATCCGGCACTTCAGGCGAATAAAACTTGTGTTCCACTGACCGTATCTCTTTACTGGAGTGTGCTGCATTCACCCGAGGCGTGGCTATGGCAGTTGTGTCGTGCCGTGAATGCCTGCCGTGGGCGAGGTGATGAGGGTAGGGGGGGAGGGGCCTATGACCTAACCGTTGATAACGGACCATTATGATAAATTTATCCTCTCATTCATTAACTGCCAT
>CACRXP010000115.1:102817-122857 GCA_902702965.1 Spirometra erinaceieuropaei
TCCTCGCGGCCGCCTCGCTCATCGAAACACCCGGCGAGGATGCTCTCCCGGTGGTTCGCATATCTGGCGCGATAAGTAACGAGGACAGAGCCTTTGGCGCCTCACTCAGTTACGCCATTTCTATGCGTTTTAATGAAGCGGGCCTGCCGAAAACTAGGCGAATTGAAGTAAGCCCTAAACTCTGCATGAAGATTTCTTTAACCCAGTTTCTGTACTTCTAAAGCATTTTGGTAATCTAGTACTGTGGATACGGCGGTCTGAGGTTGTTCCCTTTGACTGCCAAGCAGGCGGTCTTCCGGATCACGTTACTTCACGACTTTGAGCTGATTAACAAGATGGCTTGGGCTAGAAGCTACACCTACAGTGAGTGACCGATCACATGAATTATTCACTGAAATTCTGAAATACGTCTTCGACTAGGAAGGATTACCTAGGCGCGGTTGTAATACTGATTATCTTGTGGCATAATCTTACAATATTTCGGACTCGGCAGGACGTCAGCTTTAAAATATACTTCCTGTAGAAACCGCACTCGGTAAAAATGACTACTTAAGTGGCATACATTTTTCTGATTGATTTTCGATGGCCTTGCAAATTCAAATATGTTATAGAAACCATAAACAAAATACGCGTTCTTAAAATCGTTTGATAGATAATCATGTCTTCTTTATATTTTACACTCGAAAAAGGAGTATAATTGGGTTTTAAAAAAGTTTCCAATTATGAGATCTTTTAAGACCGCACAATGTCTATTCACATAGTATCGTACCTGTCCGCTTGCCACAACTCCTTACGAAATGTACAACATAGTCCGCATCCATTACAAAATCTAATTGACTCTGTATGATATCTTTATAAAGGCATAGAAAAATATCTGATTTTCTTTACGCTGAACGCATGCACCTTGTAGACTGAAATCGCTAAGCGCTAGTGCAACACGTGATCAGGCCCCAAATTATTTGGCAATTGGAAAACTACTTCAAAACCTAATTATGCTCCTTCCTCGAGTATCAAATATAAAGAAGATGTAATTCTCTATCAAACGACTAAGAGAAAACATAATTTTTGCTTATGGTTTATATAACATATATTTGAGTTTGCAAGGCCATCGAAAATAAATCGGAAAAATGGTTCCCGCGCTTGGCACACAGAAAAATGACGTAATGGCAATGGCGTTTATCACTTAATTAAGTAGTTTACTGGTCAGAATTATTGGCCAGGGAGATTGGAGTGGTTTTCACCATTTTATCTGCCACCCTTAGTCAGCCACCCGGACCTAGACACCAAGTCTCGAATACCGGATATTTAAACTCAGGTTCAAGAGATCTTTGGGTTTAACGTCTTCCCCTGCGAGTTGCGGATCGACAGCGGCAGAAAAGTCCGAAATTACTGGGTCTAATTAGGCGAGACCGTCCGGTCATAGATAAACCGCTTAACACTGTAATCAGACCAGATCCTCTAACGCCACTCTCCTCAGGTGACGCAATTTTTTCATTTCATGCAACGCAGCGGCCGCACGAACTGTACCAGATCTACGATTGTCCTCTGGTAGGTAGCTGAAATTGCTCTCTAAAGCATCAAACGAGCATCTCTGTCGTATCGCACGCTGCTTCTTCCCTCGTAATGGAATTTTTTCCACAATTAGTTCAAAAGTGCTCGCCCTTCAGTTTTCAGTAGTCTGTACAGTATGTGTGTGAATCAGTAAACGATCGGGGTAACAGGAGCGTTAGCTGCTTCGGTAGTAGGATGCAGGTTATTATGTATGACACCGTGAACCAGAGCCCGCTAAATCGTAGCTGGCGAAATTTATCATTGGTACACGATGCTGGTAAAATATGAAATGAAACTGAATTTCACTGAACACACTAGACGCTGAGGGGATCAAGTTGTCCACTGTGATCTAAATCACGGAGTCATCGGCAGCGTAAACTTCGCCTGCAGCCAAGGTTGTGGTTCGCCTCCTATCGGACAGAATAAATAACGGAGGGGAGTCTTTTAGGCCTGAAAAAATTGTTTTTGATTCACTGTTCCTTTCTCCGACTTGCTCTCACTATGTCAGTAGATCGAGGACATAATTTTTCTGCCAATAAGCAGGGTAAGGATACTTAACCAGGGTGGGTTACTATATAGTTTTTAGTGTATTCCTCTGGAACTGTTGTGATCTTAGAAATACCACCGTTTTACCGATTTTCATGATTCCCCAGAAGAACGTGACTCCGCTTTTTTTCTTGTTTTGGCCTCGGCTAGTAGGTGAAGAGAGCGCCTGTGTCCGGTTCGCGTGGTTATAATACCTTTCATAAAACTAGCATGGATTCTCGATTGTGTTGTTGCCTTCTGCGTGTTGGCACCTCGCGACGCACTTTAGGCGTCGTTCTCAATCAAAGGATGCTAGAAGACGTTGATTACATGACTACGAGCCTTCAGAGAAACTTTTTTCCACACACTGGCAGGACGGATACTAAGCAAAAGCCAAGACACGTGTTTCACCGACTTTCTGCCACCACGAGGGGTTGGACTCACCGGCGCCTCCCCCTCCTGGGCGTTGCCATGTGGTTTTAGTTCTGAAATTCCACATAAGAGTGCATTTGGA
The DNA here is from genome assembly GCA_902702965.1 of Spirometra erinaceieuropaei. NCBI lineage: Eukaryota > Metazoa > Platyhelminthes > Cestoda > Diphyllobothriidea > Diphyllobothriidae > Spirometra > Spirometra erinaceieuropaei. Next base: position 105,408 of record CACRXP010000115.1, read on the forward strand.
GCTTCTTTTTTTCCTGATTCACCGTCCTCAGAATCAGGTGCGGTCGAGGTGTTGAACAGAAACCTCGGAAATAGTGTGGCTTACGAGGTTGGAGAGGTTTTATTTCCGGGCGGATTCAAACCGTCCGTCTCTCTGCAATTCTTGTCGGCCGCATCACTCTTTATCATGTTAGGCACTTTTCCGCATAGCTACGATGCACCCACCGACCAATCGTGCTAATTACCAGTGTATTTCTGGTTGTTTTTCCTTCACTATTTCTTGTAGTCGCAATCGAGAAAATGACTTATACCCTTTGGGATCATAAACTATGATAAGTATTATCCGTACGCTTATCTTGGTAGAACATTCATGCCGTGGGGTTATGACGTCCTTTGAAAGTTATGCAACCTGATAAGGCGTTTGACATTAGTGAAAGACAAGCTTTTCCGATTGACTGACGAGGTAGGAAATTATCCGGAAGTCAAAAATTCTCTACAACCTGCCCAGTATTTGTTTTGAAATGTCCCAAAACGTAGCCGTTTGTGGTAAGATCTGCGAAGCACGCACGATCGGTCGGGAATTGGCAAATTATAGGCTGTCCGCTCAATTTTTCTGACCACCTATCATTCAAATGCGTTTCACATGACCACGATCTGCAGTTGAGCAGAAGTAACGCACGAGGTCAAGTCTGGTTTCTGGATCGCCTCGGCGCTTTCCTGCAAATGCGTCCGCGATAAAGAAGGCTTTCGGGTCATTGTCGTCCTCCCGATGGACTATTGACAAAAACATACCTACTCGAAACGTTTCAGTAGCAGCATGCGTATTGTTACCATGCTATGCAGCAGACCTCCCCGCTTCGTCATTACCAGCATCGGGTGCGGTCGGGTAGAAGACGTTTCAACACTTTAAGTTCCTTAGGGATTAATGAGCTAACTTGAAGTAATGCATTCGGGATGAAGCTTTATAGGTTCGGTGTGAGGGCGGATATGAATAGTTGAGCCGAAATCCATCAACTACAGTGCAATAACCGCGAAGTATTCATTAAACTGCCAACAGACGGCCAGTAGTATACACATGTTTCACGATTCACCTCACTGACAGCACATTTTTCATATGGCCGGGTAACCGTTACGAAAATAGACTTCAGGATGAGTTGGTAAATGGTTAAACTCGGCAAATTTATGGAAAGACAAGACACCCATTAGCAGCCAGGAGGAAATAGCGGTTTCACGGTCATTACCTACCATCGGTACACCACAGACCTGTCTTGTAAACTCTGAAGTGAGATATGTAAATGTGTCAAGTAGATTCACGATCCTCATTTGTCGTGGTTGGAATCTCGCTCGATCCCAGCCAGCTGGGCTGCTGGCGGTATGCGCTATGTGTCCTTGGGAACAATGCTCGTTATTGCCAGTAGCCCAGCTGGCGGGAGGACAGAACGGGGTTGAGCATGATTCCAACCGCAACAGATGAGGGTCACACATTCACCTGGCAACACACACTGCCCTCTGACTGCAACATTTTTGTTGAAACTTTCAACACCTCTTTTCTTAATTAACTCTAACCAGAGCGCTGTAACCAACAGCACTTGACTACTCTGACTTGCCGGATAGCTGTCGCCTGTCATTACTTGGCGAATAGTTGGTTTCGAAGGCTAAACATATCCATCCACTTGCCCAAAACGCCGTTTTACGGCCTCAAGACTGTCTCAGACGGTGGCAAGGGATGCCTTATCGGATGGCGAACGACGTTTGTGATATTACACTTTCGCTGCGGCATGTGACTTGTTGATAGATGATATATTTACCAGATCGGTGCGCAAACTCACCTTAAGCTCTCGCCGCTGCATGATCTGTGAGTGTTTATTCGTCAGACTTGAAAACCTGTTTCTTTTATAGTCAGCCCGTCGGGTAAGATGCGGTTATGTAGCCCCACCTGATGGACACAATGTGGGTGGGGTTGAGGTCGGATCTTATTTCTTAGCCGCACCGGCAGTAGACCAGCCCCAGCTGCCTGTTATACGAGAGCGGTGGTAATAGAGGGTTTAACACTAACCACTAACCCTATACCCTAACAGGTGCGGCTACGAAATAGGATCTTACCGTCCGTCGCCAATATACTAGCTAGAGGTGGACCTCATCTAGGGCTTCCCATCACCCAGATAGACCAAGCGTTGAACGCGTTGACCTGAGACTAGAGCTCTAAATCAGAACACCAAGGCGAAACGGACCGATCATATTGAATGCTTTTACCCGGTCAACGAAAGCGCTTTCCATGTTAAATAATATTCTCGATGTCTACCAACAGGACAACGAGCGTGCGACTCAATCGCTAAAAGTCTGATGTGTGTGGCGGTTAAGGACGTAAAATCAACTGTAACCACACACACAATAATTTCGTTCCCTTAGAAGTCAGGGAGCTGTGAGAACCGTTATATTATGTACACGGCAGGTTGTCGAGACTGGGCTGTTTGCTTGTGTTAGAGAAAAGCGTCTGATAGGGAGCGCGTCAGTAGCGGTATGTGTTGTTTACGCGGGGGTGCATGTCTGTGTCAGTAAGATGCGAGTGACTAGCAGTGTGTTGTTCATTTGATTGGGCGGATCAGGGGAGGAATAGGTGGGGGGACATATTTACAGTGGCTCCAGCGTATCAAGCCAGGCCGTCCGACGCGCGTGAGGTGATGAAAGTTTGTGAGGGCAGCCAGTAGTCACTGCAGCTGGAGTGAAGGTAGGCCCCTGAATTCTAGCCAGCGGGGGTGGCCGTGTTTCAACGGCCAGTCAACGGTTGGCGCGACCATCGACCGACAAAACGAAACCGGAGAAGGAGTCACCGGAGCGGCTGCTACAGGTATACTGTTCAGGGGTCTTAATTTGAGTCTAGGCTCTCTAACTCGGAGATTTGGCATAGCGCAGACTGACGATGACCAAATAGATATAAACGACCATTTCAATCCCCCTTGTGTTTTATCGGATGCGGATTGTTTTATTTGATGCTATGTTCTATCATAGAGCGTGAACGTTTGAGCTGCAAAAAAGATCTTTAGATGGTTCGAACGGAGCAAGGCAGAATGCAACGCGCTCGGCGCTTTGCTCCAGCTACTCTTTTGCTTTTAATTTTTACACTTTCCAACACTGTCTCAGGGCACGCGCGATGGTCAACAAACTTTGCTCACTAATTATTTTCATGGCGGTAACCAGAAGTCCGATTATTCACCCCCAACCCTTCCTCCCTGCCTCCTCCTCTGTTGACAGGTAAACCTTCGGGGTCACGCTGGTCAGTCCTTCTGCGCCTTCCTGGCGCCGGGTGTTTATGTCTACCTGGCTGGCGACGCCAACGACTACGTGGGCAAAGGTCTGTCCGGTGGCCAAGTCACCATCGTGCCACCGCCTCGAGTCCTCACCAAAGACTTCCTCTCCGAGGAGCACATCATTGTGGGCAATGCTTGCCTCTATGGAGCCATCGAGGGCCGAGCCTTCATCCGGGGTCAGGCTGCGGAGCGCTTTTGTGTGCGAAACTCCGGCGCCATCGTTGTGGCCGAGGGCTGCGGCGACCACGGCTGCGAGTACATGACGGGCGGTCGTGTGGTGCTGCTGGGTCGCTGTGGCCGTAACTTTGCCGCCGGCATGTCTGGAGGTCTGGCCTTCGTCTACGACGGCGACAACGTCTTCCGAGGACGCTGCAACATGGAACTGGTCTCCCTGACAAACATGTCGCCTGAGCATGAGTATGCCGGTTGGCTGCGCTCCATTCTCACGGACTTCTTCAACGAGACTGGGTCCCAGGTGAGAGTGGTTGCTTTGTGCTTTGTTGCCGCTTACTGCTTGAGAGGATTTTGTCTTTCAACTGACGTTTTTTACTCCCATTCCAGCTGGCCCACGATATGTTGAGGAGATGGGATACGGAATTGGGCAAATTCATCTGTGTCTTCCCCAACGACTACAAACGCGCGTTGGAGAAGATGAAAAGTGAGACGGAAAAGTCAGCCAATGAGGTGGCGCAAGACGAGAACGCCAAACCGGCTGAAACCAACAATGGTCCCCTGCGGGTGAGTGATCCGTCACCTGTGTCTACCCCTGACTTCTTTTTCTTTATTTCAGTGAATTTTCACGCCTCACAGAGTGGCAGAAATTGAAACGAAGCAATAAATGCATTAGATTAGGACTCCAACCAGATTAGGGGATCGTCCTCGTCAGACAGGCCGGGAACTGTACATTCAGTTGACCAACATTGTCCACACGCAGGGTGTCTGCTGTCATGTGCGCCAATTGTCCCCTCCCCTACAGCGGACCGCGCTGCAGATACGCTGAACCAAAACAGGGGGTCAGTGTGGCTCACAGAACGCGTTTGTTGGTCTGTGCCGAGCCTATAATTATTGTCATACATGCATGTGGTACCCCTTAGTCGCGGACTTTCATGTCGCTTCAGCCACTGTACCCAACCCTGCCGCCCATTGGTTGATTGACTAGGAGCACGTGGGAGGTAAGAGTGAAGTCGACGTTGAAAATCCATCCTCACTGCACATCGCGCTTAAATTTGCCAGAATACGCTATAGGTCGTTGCTTGGAGAGTTGCAAACTAACGGGGTAGCTTGGTTCCCCCAAGGACGGAGAGCCAAACTGCAATGACCCATCCTCAATACGGCCCCTCTGGCACCCTCACCTATGTGCGACCCGAGCTGCTCTTGTAGAGAGCATATCACGTGCCAGGTCGTGTGTGGTACGCGTAGACGGGCTGTTTAACTTTGTTAGCCATTGCGTGCGCTTCTATCTCCGGTCGTCCTGATACTTTCTTGACCCCGGAGTAACGTGGGTGAGTAAAAGGAGAAGGTTCGGTAGATTCTGCGCTAGACTGTGCCGAATCTGTGGGGCACACGGCGGAAATCATCGCTTTCGACGGTTGGACTGTCGTTGTTCTTCCCGTCATTAAGTTCAAGATGATTTTTATTGTTCCCCTTTTCTATCACTAGTCCTGGTAAAGTACGAAGGTAGGCCCCCCTCTGTCCGTAATCAAATAGGACATATCCCTATCTTTACATTTACCGGTTATACTTGCCTGACTAGGAGCTATCGTTAGTTCCACACGCTGCTAGGGTAGAGTTGGATTTGCAATCTAATATTATAACCGTCAGCTTCGGTTTATGGTCTAGCTGTTACGGCTGTTAGGCACATCGCTGCCTCATCCAATTCATATTTTTCCTCTTTCATGCCCACAGGCCGTTGCGGACATCGAAGACGCAGTGAACGGCGCAGCTGGCGATACTGCCATCCCACTGGCAGAGAAACCGGACAAGTTGCGCGGATTTGTGAAGTACCCGCGCACCAAGATCAAGTATCGTCCGACTGAAGAACGCCTCAGCGATTGGTCCGAGGTCTATGCCCACGCCAGCCTTCGAAAGACCCTGAAGGTGCAGACGGCCCGCTGCATGGACTGCGGTGTGCCCTTCTGCCAGTCAAGCTTTGGCTGTCCACTGGGCAACCTAATACCCACCTGGAACGATCTCGTCTTCAAGGTTGGTGGAGAAGAGCGCTGACAATAAATTTCTATCCGCTTTCTACTTCGGTCAGATATGGTTATGTAGCCCCTCCCCCCCCGGAGGTAAACAAACCCCAGCCACCTGTGATACAGGAGCAGGGGTAATAGGGATTTTTACAGGTGGGGCCGGAGAACGCACAGACGACGGGGTCAAATAGTTGTATGTAAAAGAAAAGCTATTAGGAATGTGCTGTTGTACTTTGAGTGGTTGATAAATCAGAAGACGAGGTGGCGAGCATACGTAGCTTTCGATAAATTCAAGCGGGGCCAGTACAATTATACGGGGACGGGGTAGAAGTGAAACATGTAATTGATAAGAGAAATCGATTGAAGTTCGCCTTAAAACATAGGCCGGGCGTGGGAATGTGGAGGGGGAGGGGGGAGGGATTACAGCAGTTATATAGCGGGGGGTGAAAGCAGAAGGGCGCGGGGATAGTTGCAGCGTCAGTCGACCTTCGACCACGTTAGGCGCGGAGCCTGAACGCGGTTCTTCTGTGCGCACAAGATTGGCTTTCGCAACCTGATGGCGGCCGCCTCTGCTGTTGCGAACAGGCGGTGACCCAGTAGCTTTGGGCAGCTCGATGGAACCTTATAGATCACACGACAAGCTTCGTTGGGGTCTACGTGATGTCCGGAATCGACAACATGTGCAAGAATGTCGCTGAGTATGCTCCTAGTTTCGCCTTTTCCCAGCCACGCCGGGAGGTTTTCCCGTATTCTCTTGGATATAGTTGCTATAACCACTCCCCCTCCCCCACATTCCCACACTCGGCCTGTGTTTTAAGGCGAACTTTAGTCGATTTCTCTTATCAATGACATGTTTTACTTCTGCCCCGTTCCCATAGAATTGTAATGACCCGACGAGAATTTATCGAAAGCTACGTATGCCCGTCACCTCGTCTTCTGATTACTGCCATCGTTGAGAAATAGTTGCCCTAACCATACCCCCCTAACCCTTACTCCAACCACAAGAGTGTAGAATACATCAGGTGGGGGTACGTAACCACATCTTACCTCGATTCCCTTTACCCCATCGCCGATTACTAAGGCAAGGTTTTCATAGCGATGCGCCAACCACGTCCACTGTTCACACGCACATACACTCTCTGCATCAGACAATTGATCGGTTCGGCCAATGGACTGGTGCCTGGGAGTGGAGAGAGGGAGAGGGAGAGGGAGAGAGAGAGAGAGAGGGAGAGAAAGAGAGATGTCGACGATCACAGTGCGCATTCTTCACTATTAACAGTCTGACGCACTGAAATCCGTATGCCTCGTAGGTGTAGCTCAGTTAGTTGTTTATATTTCCAGATTCCAGCTGGACCGATCTCCTCTGCTCTCTCCCCTCTCCCCTGCCCCAGTGGATTGTGCGAGTCAATTAAACTTAGACGCGATTTTAGGCGCAGTGCCTCGTGTTACGTAATGCCTCGGTAAGACGCGTTAGACGCAGGATCACACGCAAACTCAGAACAGTCAGGTTAATGCATGCCATGGGCCAATACAGCCCTCGTTTAGGTCTGGTGAAATAGCGGCGTTAGCCATTTGGACAGTAAACCGGCAGTCAGGCGGATTGGCCTAGAAAGCTATTGTTTCGGGCCTACTCATACCTTCATCAGCTAGTTATACTCCTGACAGACAGTTGAGGCCGAAAACACAAATCATCATATCCCTATATGTCTCTAGGTGGGATATGACCCCCACAACGGGCCACTCTGCAGATGCGTAGGACCAAAAGAGTGATCAGACTGTCTCACAACACGTGTTTATTTACCTGCGCAGGGTCCGCGCGTTCCCATGACTGCTACCGTCCATACGTGTGGGACACGCCGTAGCCACTGCGACCAATCGCATCGCGTGTTGACTGACCGATTCGGACAGACGGCTTGTGAAGAAGAGAGCGAAAAGGGATTGAAACCGACGCTGGGAAATCAAACATAACGAAAATCTGCGCATGCCCCACTGTAATTTGCCCATATTGCTATCACGAAGTGGTTGCCGATTGGCGGGAGAGCTCGGTCCCCCTCAGGATTGAGAAGGAGGCTACTATGGGATCTTTTTATGTGATCCCGAGGACACTCACTCGTGCAACGTTCACTCCGTCCGAATCATTATCCGTTCATCTTAACACGATCTCGTTATCGCAGAAAGGGTGGATGGGGGAGGAGAGAGTGCGATAGATGCTACACAAGTCGTCAGTTATGCACAAACTTCGTGGGGCACGCGGCGTACGTAGTCGCTTGCGACGGTAGAGTTATCGGGTGGGAAACCTATCCGTACAGGAATAGGCGCCAGCTGCTTGACTTTCACTCGAAAATAGGTTTTCACGAGGTTGTAGCGGCCATAACCAAGGAACCAACAAGTGTATGATGACACAGACGGCAGAATATATTCCCATGCTTACGGTAGAGTTCACCCACACATACTTTTGGCAGCTGTTTTGTTCTAGGGACCAAACATTTCCTGCCCTATGCTGATTGTACTTATTGCCTATTTTAATCTTCCTACAGGATGAATGGGAAGCGGCTCATTACGCCATGATGAAGACAAACAATTTTCCTGAGTTCACCGGCCGAGTCTGTCCGGCTCCCTGCGAAGGCGCCTGTGTACTGGGCATTATCGAGCAGCCGGTGGCCATAAAGAATGTGGAGTGTGCTATCGGTGAGGTGGGTTGGGAGCGAGGTCTGAATGTGCCTCGTCCGGTGGGCGAAAACCTGCGCACCGGCAAACGCATCGCCATCATTGGCAGTGGACCCTCGGGTCTGGCTTGTGCCGCCCAGCTAATCAAGGTAACAGCCTTCAGTCTTATTGCAGCCACTACTATTGTCGTCACCACCACCACCACCACCACCACCACCACCACCACCACCACCACCACCACCACCACCACCACCACCACCACCACCACCACCACCAAGACAACTGTTGTGGTAACCTAGTTTGTTATTGTTTACACCTGCCTCCCACACAAGGTCGGTCATGAGGTGGTCGTAATGGAACGGCGCAACCTACCCGGTGGTCTTCTTCGCTACGGCATTCCCACAATGAAGCTCGACCGTAAGGTTCTTGATCGCCGGTTGGAGCTGATGACCGCCGATGGGGTGCAGTTTATGTGCAGCGTTCAGGTTGGAAAGTCGTCTATGGACCCGAATTGCCACTGTCGGCCCGACGGTCAGAATCCAACCGTCCTACCCCCAGACCGCCTGCTACAGGACTTTGATGCCACCGTCCTCTGTCTGGGCTCCACCTGGCCTCGTGATCTCAATGTTCCCGGTAAGTACTTTTACTGGCTTTTCTATGTGTTCACATGCCCACTGTTTAGACCTTTACCAAATATGTAAATCACTCAACATCGGCGAAAGTTAGACGGTAGCAGGCGACTTGCCGTCTTAAGCTGGCCTCTGTGTCTTAATTCAGTGTGCCAAATTATACAAACTACGTATCATCTAGAATAGTACATCAGCTAAATAGTACATCCTCACAGAGTTTGCATCATTGCAGAAGTCCGGAGCGGTTGCAAGATTAGCGTGGTCTAGCTCAGTCCACTGTACAGAAAGTGAATCGTGTTTTCCTGGGTTTTGACAGTTCACTCGTCGCCAACGACGTCATTCACAGCATGGTGGGCGCAGAGCCGGTGATAGTAGACATGCCCAGCACCTACCATACTGTCACCTTCCACACACATCTGGGCGCGATGCCAAGACCGAGTCAAGAAGGTCGGAGGCGGCATCAGAAGCAACGGTTGACAAAGTTGAGGAAGCAGTCTGCGCGTGCAACAAACACCCGGGCCACGCATAAAAGACAAGGTTTTCGCAAAAAACAGGGGGGGGGAGAAGTGGCTCGGCTCCCATCTGAGTGGGAGTTTCACTGAGGTCACTTTGAGAAAGAGCCACTGCAGCCGGACTCTTCGTCCTGAGGTGAGGGCAGAGGTATTCCGTCAGTTGGTAGCTGCAACTTTTAGCGCACTGCGATAGTTTAGAGACGTGTCAGATTGTTTAATCTTGAGGAATATGCGCTGAGTGCGGTGAGGACGCAGTCGCCAATCCAGCTCACCCTCTGTTCTCTCGGGCACCAGTGCACCCTCTGAACCGGTTAGTTATCAGATTCTGGGTTTGGGTGCAAATGGCTGACAGCTAAATGGCCCGTCCTGGGGTTGGGCAAATACTTCGATTTCTTTGCCGGGTCCTTTGCAGAATTGTGCGACTCGACATGTCACAGAGTAAGCGATAGGCGAATTGTGGCGCGGATGCGAACCATTATACTAAGAATCCCGTCGGCCCACCAACATGTGGGCGCTTCACTCGTCAGTAAGACATGGAAGGCTGGATTTGTGTTACCCTATCTGTCGGCTTCCCAGAGTGTTAACAGGGAGGAGGGGGGGGGGGCGAATATTGGAACGGTTTCCAACGGAGGATAGCCGCGAAATGAACAGGCTCTTCGGTTTTGGCGTATAAGCAGCCGCGGACCAGCAGCCCTGCGGGTAGAGTTCTAGCACGCAGACCGCTTTATTAACTGTCGCTATGTCTAATGATGGCACCATGAACCGCTGTTCAGCAAGTTTGCTTGCCGTCGCCGCCGCCATGGGCTAAAGCGTTAGAGGGGACAACCTCGGACGAATCGAGTAGGTGTTGGGGACTCGCCCGTACTAAAAAGTCCAAGTGAACCTCATGAGAATGTCACATTCCAAACAGGCCACTGCCCTTGGCACAGTTTGCGGAATCCGCATATAACTTGCACATGCAGGTGGACAGGACTCTGCTTACGCCACACTGCCGTAAAGCACAGTAGATGCGCTGTCTCATGAAATGTTGACCGGAATTCTGAATTGCGTTTTCGATTCGAAGAGACTACCTAAGTAGGGTTGTCATACTAGTTAAGAGATTCCAGTCACGCCAAGATGCTGACTTCTGAACGACCCTCTTATTGACCGCCTGCGTAAGTTAAATTCCGTAAAAATGAATGCTTAAGTAGCATGCATTTTCCTACTGATTTTTGATGCCACTATGAATTCAAATATATTTTATAGGATACATGCGCCAAAATATTCTTTCTCCTATTCGTTTGGTAGCAAATTACGTCTTTTCTAAAATTTTGTGCTTGAAGACTATCTTTCAAGTTTGAAAAGTTTCCAATTATGAGATTTTTAAGAACGAAATATTTAGTTATACAGCATCGGGTCAGCATATCTGCTAATGCTGCTTATAAATTGGACAACGTGGGCCACATCTATTACAAAATTTTGCAATCCGTATAAGTTCACTTCGTAATAGCATGTAGAAATTTATGATTTTCCTTGCGCGAAAAGTACACAGCTTGTGGTTGGGGAACTCTGAATGAAAGTGTAACTGTGCAATGATTTACCGTACTAACAACACAGGTATTAGCTAAAAGCCCAGACACGCGTGTTTCGCCGATCTTATGCCGCTGCCTAGCGCAGCTGCGAGGGGTTCGGCTCGTCAGTGGGTCCCCCAGCTTCTCCCGTGTGTTTTCTGGTATATGAACTCCAGTTTTAACTTGCCTTGTTTAATTTGCGAGGAAATTAATGCGCGAACTTGGAGTTTAACGACAGATCGGGTTCAAAATTGCTCGGGGACTTAGGAAGTCTTTGAGAACCAAAAGATTCATTTTCTTCAAGTGCGAAATCTGAAGAAAACGTAATTTTCTACCTACTGACTAAAAGAAAGAAGATTTTGTGCATATCTTCTGTAAAATATGCAGTTTATGCAAGCGGTCGACGAGAAGCTCTTTTGGAAGCCAGCATCCTGACTTAACTGCAATATGTTAACATCATGTGACGATATAATTAATATTGAAGCCCTACTAAAGTTATTTTTTTGGAAATAAAAACACATTTCAAAATTCCAATCCGATAACCAGCAAGCCAGCCAGCCAGCCAGCTCCGCAGACCGACTTTTCCCCGACTTATCTGACGTCCCCAATCAAAAGGGTTTTCACTAATCTCTTTCCTCAGTCGCCCTTTGTGCTACGAAATCCACCCCCTGTCCCCCCTTTTTTACCTGCACGGTAGCTTTTTAGTCGCGAGGTGGTATTGTGATAATCGGAGCATGGCAGACTTCTGCCTTGTTTTGGGCGTGCGTCTCTTCTTTGTACCATAGTCATCTTAATCACGGGACAGATTAGTCTGTCTACCATCTCCTCTCCTCCGCGTTTGTTACCCTTGTTTATCACATAGTTGGTTTCAGCTCACGCCACGGATGACAGAGGCGTATTTCTGCACATCCATGCCTGCTGCTTTTACGTGGCTTTTTGGAATATTTGCACAAAATGACTTCATAGGGCTTCCTAAAAGAGCTTCTCGCAAAGTGGAAAAATGCGAATGCATATGATACGTAAATTAGAGGCAGAGCTTTCTTATGTTCGCTAGCACGGAAAAATCGGGACCATCAAACTTCAGGGGCTTCTACGTCCTGAGATTATGGGGAAAATGGAACATGGAGGTGAAAACTTTGAGGAAGATAAGTCTGTCGGGTTGACGCCCAAACGCGCTCATGTGAATCACGAATGAGGAAGGATCGATAAACAATCTGAGTAGAGTTCGCGGTTCTCTGGATCCTTTTAAAAAGGCGCTAGGGTGAGTAGTCAGGAGACACTGGCATCTATTACAGCAGTAGGCGTTGCTGGACGAGACTGGAACATAACCAACTTCTCCCTACCTAAAATCGTTGCCTTTGGCATCGCTACTCCTTTCGGTTAAGTAGACGTTTGCGTTCGAAAATATACTCACCTTGCTTGTTAGCTTGACAACAGCCTATCCATATAGCCACAGAAAAAAACGTGGAACTTTATGCGGCAACAGCATGGGAACTTGCTTATATTTATATTGCACCAACTTTAATCGTAATGGTTCACTTTACAACGATTCAGGGTTTAGTAGGAAATGTACGCGTTGATGTGGGATGACAGGATTGGAGATTAGTCCTGATGGCACCGCTCTCGTGGGCATTATAATTTTGGAATTGTGTCAGAGTTTACAGCGTTCACGTGATTAGAATTCGATCAGGGGATTGCTTTGAGGAGTGGTGGCGGTTATATTTCAGTCGAATTACCCGTCAGTCAGTGCCTTTCAGAAGTCTGTGTAGTTGATGTCTGCAGCCCTGACTGCCTCTGTCTCATTTCCGGCGGAAAACTGCAGTTTAAACTGCAGTCCTGAGCTGTCTGTCTTTCTCTCATACCAATTTACTGTCCAGTCACGTTCGCCGAAGTTAATTTGTCCTTCTCGTTCCTCCCATTACCTTGTCCCTCCTCTCCCCCCCCCTTCAAAGGCCGACACCTGAACGGCATCCACTTTGCAATGAGCTTCCTAGAACGGTGGCAACGGAAACAACACCAGACCACACCGGGAACACCGAGTGAACAGGAGTCAGGCTCGAACCTGGGGACTCTAGCCAAGGGCAAGCGCGTCATCGTCTTGGGCGGTGGAGACACGGGCGTGGACTGTATCGCCACAGCCACTCGGCAGGTATTCCATGAGTGTTTCCTCGGGACACAATGCCCCCTTATTTAATCCTCTCATTGGGTAAAGATTACAGGACCTGAGTGTGATTCAAGTGTGGTAAAGTTGTTTTCTATGGATGAAAAGCAAGACAAAGCCCTCACCTAAATCTGCTAGTGGTGATTATCCCGATTGGATCTTGCGTTTTGGAAAAAAGTATTCTAATGTTTATGTGTGTGCCCCCCCCCCTCAAACGGGTCACGTGGTCGGTGCGCTGGACCAACATGGTGGACCATATGGGATTCTGCAGGCGTTATCGGAAGGCGCACCATAACAAATGTCAACATTTCGGAGTGCGATGTCAGACCCAGTGGCCGGCAGACTTCGCACACATTGGGACTCTACCGCCCCCTTATTGTTGTTGAAGGTAGAAAACCTGGTCATTTGCTGTGTGGACCGGGAGATGTGGAGTGGATCGCCAAGGTGCGGGCTCGACCGTGCCATCCTTCTGCGCCCTCCCCCGCCTCTGGTCCTCTTGACTCTGTCTATACATCGGGTCCAGGTGGGGGAGGAGAAGAGAGTGCGGTAGATGCTGTGCTAGTCTACTGCCACCAATGAACTAATTCACGCACAAGTCACCGTCCCTGCTCCACCATGTTGTGGAGCACACGGTGGAAGTCGTCGGTAACAACGGTCGAGCTGCCGTGTGTGTGTGTGTTTTGATTGTGTTGGTTGAAATCCTGGTTATTTGTTGTGTGGACCAGGGGGTGTGGTGGAACGCCAAGGTGAGGATCCGTCCGAGCCATCCACCTGCGGCCTCCCTCGTCTCCGGTCTTCTTGACTCAGTCTTGACACCGGGCCCAGGCGGGGGAGGAGGAGAGAGTGTAGGTAGATGCTACGCAAGTCTACCCGCACTATAAACCCCTGCGCAAGTCACCGTCCCTGCTCCCACAATGCAGTCTGTGGGGCACACGGTGGACATCGTCGAAATCGACGGTCGAACTATCGTGTGTTTTGCTCCTAAAATGGGCCACGCGGTGGATGCGCTGGACCAACATGGGGTTAGATCCGGGTCCGGCAGACGTTATTGGGAATGCGGATCAATAACGAATGCCAACATTGATGGTGTGACGGCACGCCTGTGTGCAGACTCACACCGCGCCCATTGGGATCCGTTGTGTTGTAGTATAAAATTCTGGTCATCGTACTGGTTTTGGACCAGGGGAGGTGGTAGTACGCCTAGGTACGGGGTTTCGTCGCACAAGTCAATCGCGTCCCCGCTCACCTCCAGTCTTCCTTACTCTGTCATGACATCGGGCGCGGGTGGGAGAGGAGGAGAAAGCGCGCTAGATGCTGCGCAAACCTACCGTGAAGAAGGAGACTCCCTCCTCTCATAACCACCATGCCCCGCAGTCAAAACGACCGTAGGCACACTTGCTGACAAAGTCCAGTGGTCCGTGTGCATGTGCTGTACCCGAGCTGCGCCTGTATCAGACTTCACCCATAGGGGGGCGTGGCCTCCTATCTAACGAAAGGAAACTTGCCCTGAGGATTATTGCATCCGGACGCTCAATCTCGAGGACGACTGCCGGTTGACAAACTTCTGAGTGCGCCATGATGAGTTCCGGCACGTTGGCTTGTTTATACTGAGTTACCATGAAGGCGGTTACCTTCTCGAAATTGGGATTCACTCCCCTTTCCCCCTGCCAGCTGGAAATGAGGTTGTGCCCAGTGGCCGACGTGACTTGAGGTCGCCCTCTGTCGCATACCACACACTAATCTCACATACAATTGGACTTCCCGTATAGACGCAGACGTAAATGGGTATTTCACAGTCATTTCTGACGACTGCGTCCGACCTTAGTCAACGACTGCCTTGTCTAGCCCGAGACGAGGCCTTTGCATAAAAAAATGGCCAGAGGTACTTAAGTGGGGTCATAGTGTCGCCTTTCTTTGCCAATAGAAGCGAAGAGGCGAGTCCCAGGAAGTAGTCTTGAAGAAGGAGACACGATCGCCGGGACAAGAGCTTTATTAGTCTGACGTTTCGGATTCCTACTCGAATCCATCATCAGAGACAAAAGAGCAGTTTCTGCTTGGAAAACCTCACTGTCTAGGTAGCATGTTGCCATCATTGAGACTATGTCTGGTAAAAATGATGTACAGAACTCCATTTCTTTTATTTTTTCAAGTTTTTGCTAGAAAGAAGTGTTTCAGTTTTCATAAGTCTTGGGTCCCTCGCCTGATAGTTTACTTAGCTTACTGCCCTCTGGTTTGCGAATGCTGCCCACAGAGCAAGCTGTGTGACTGACTGTTAGCTGGTCACAAGCAACGTGGGTCCCCACTCAAAGCACACTTAAGTGCTTCAAGAAGTACAATGACGGTACAGACTTTCGCTGCATCTACCTCACTCCCTCATCTCGAACTTTGGTGTTAACTAATGGCTCAGGCGCTTGCTACCCTGATATTTCGTCTGCTGCTGTTGTTGAATGACCCAATTTTGAGGGGCTCTACTCCCTAGTTGATCCGCCAACAGCACCTGTTTGCTCTCATGTTTATAAATCCAGACGTAGGTGATAAACTACTTATTTTGTAAATAAACAGTACAATCAAGTGGGATCAAGTGTCCGAGGCATTGAAATTTAGGCCATCCCTGAAATCTGAATGAGCATTAAGATCAAAGAGGACTAACTAATACAAACTCTTCTCAGCCTTTCAGAACCATTGGGACTCTTGTTGGATTTTCCCCTCATCTCATTCTCTCTTTTAGGGTGCCATTTCAGTGCAAACCTTGGAAATTATGCCGGCGCCTCCGAGTACACGAAAACACTCTACCAACCCCTGGCCCGAGTGGCCAATCATTTGGCGGTCCGATTACGGTCACGAGGAGGTGACAGTGCGTTACGGCAAGGATCCGCGCAACTTCAACATTCTCACTAAGGCTTTTCTGGCCACACCGGACGGACAGTCCGTGGCCGGAATCAAGACAGTTGGTGTGGAATGGAAGAAGTCCCCTGAGACGGGTCGTATGGAGTTGGTAGAAGTTCCGGGTGAGTTAACTCGAAGGTATTGCTCCCGCCCCCAAACCACCTTCCGTTTTAGAGTTGCCAAAAGTCCCATAGCAGTAATCAGAAGACGAGGTGGCGAGCATACGTAGCTTACGAAGAATTCTCGTCGGGCCAGTACATTTATATGGGAAGGGGGTGGAAGTAAAAACACGTCAGTGATAAGATAAATCAGTTAAAGTTTGCCTTAAAACAGAGGCTGGGTGTGCGAATGTGGGGGAGGGGGGGGGGGAGTAATAGCAGTCAGTGTCAGGGCCAGGGTGAGAGCGGAAGGGCGCGGGGAAGTTGTAGCGTTAGTCGACCTTCGACCACTGTAGGCGCGTAGCCTGAACGTGGTTCTTCTGTGCGCACAAGATTGGTTTCCTCAACCTAGTGGCGGCCGCCTCTGCAGTTGCTAACAGGCGCCGGCCCAATAGTTTAGGATAGCTCGATGGGACCTTATAGATCACACGAAAAGCTTCGTTGGGGCCCACGCGATGTCCGGAATCGACAACATGCGCGAGAATGGCGCTGCTTATGCTCCTCGTTTCGCCTTTTCCCAGCCATGAGGTTTTACTTGTCCCAATTTAGGACCTAATGACAGAACCTAGCATTTTCGATGGTCCTGAAAGTAAATTATGCGACTGTTCAGTTTTCATTTGCTTTTATCGCGAAATCGGAGCCTTGGCTGTCCGAGTACAGTAAGATAACCGTTCTCTGTTCATCGATCAGGGATAGTAGAATTAAGTCCGAGTAGCTGCATTCTCGAAATGGCCCTAAATCTTCTACAAGTACTAACGATGAAGGTTCGGGACACCGGGTCGTCACCCAGTCGTACCTCAACCTGAGATTTTGACCAGGGTCCAGCTGGCCCTTGAATACTCAAGTTCAGCGGTGAAAGGTAAACCCATCAGCAACAGCAAAATGTATACTTGCCAAGTAAGATCTTGTTGTCTTAAGCTTATCGAGATTTTGCAGTCCATACGGTTCTCAGAATAACTCAAGAGGTGTTTGTTCACATCCACTGTCTACACAAACCCTCCTCATTTGTTACAGGAACGGACAAAATCCTTGAGTGTGACCTAGTGCTCTTGGCAATGGGTTTCCTCGGTCCCGAGAAGACCCTGCTGGAGGAGCTCAATCTGGCTGCGGACGCTCGCTCGAACATCCAGACACCCAGCGGACAGTATTCAACGTCGGTTCCGCGTATCTATGCTGCGGGAGGTGCGTTCCACATTCCTTACTCAGTTTCCCCTTCGGGACGCATGTCGTCTCCCGACTGTCAGCCACAAAGAGCCATGTTAGTCACACAGGAGGACTAACAGCAACTGCTACTTGAAATTAAGTCTTTTTTTACATATGTAATCCTAAGGCCACTTTCGCGACATTGTCTGCTTGAATAACCCTTACTGCAAGGTATAGGGCCCCCCAGATCTCCAGAACCTGTGAAA
>CACRXP010000115.1:135772-149695 GCA_902702965.1 Spirometra erinaceieuropaei
TTGTTGTGGACCAGGAGGTGTGGGGTAGAGCGCCAACGTGCGGGATCGGCCGCGCCATCCCGACAACGCACTCAAATTCCTTGTTTACCGACCTTATCTGTTGAAGGTGCTCCGGAACAGTTGATCTTTATGAATTTCCTTTCCCTAACAATTCCTCAATGATTCGATGAGGATCTGCCTAAGCATATGCGTCCAAAATCCATTATCCGGGTCCACTGGTCTTTCTAGACGGTGAGCATCGGAAAGGTTGACATCGTCAGATCAAAATTGTGCAAATCAACGTTTGCATATGCGAGCATCTAAAGCATCAGCAAAAACGCCAGACACTGTTTTTGTGACTGCTGTTGCGTTTTTTCTCTTGAGAAAGGCCTACAGTGTACAATGATGAACATGAATGCCTCAGGAGTTTACGTCCCCTATTTTGTTAAGCCCATTTTAGGCAAAAAAATTTGTATCAAATTCTAAAATAAACAAGTCTTAACTGATTTGTTAAGTCCAAATGGGACAGACGTAAATAAAGACTCAAAAACGACCCATTTTTTGGACCCTATCTGCGTGTGATCTGCGCTTTGTGTGCAAATGTTTGCCTTCCTGGCTCCAGATGATGGTTAGGGTTATAATCGACTGAGTGCAGACAGAGTAAGTCCGAAACAACTCCCCTTTTCCCTCTCTTATTTCCACAAAGCATCTTTCAAATCTAATGCGAAAAGTTTTCTCCCAAAGAGGTTTGCACGTTAGTTTGTGATGAGAGTAAAGAGCTAGTACCAGAGCTGGGAGTGTGAGCATTAAATCAGTATTTCGTGAACTACTGAGTGCTTGTTGGCAGCCTGTGAATGTAACGTCGTTATTTTGCGAAACCTGGTGGATGACAACCCAAATAATCATACCAGCTTCTGTACTGAACTTTGAAAGGTTTGCCAATAGAAGCGAAAAGAAGAGGCCCAGGAAAAAGTCGTGAAGAAGGAGCCACGATAGTTGAGACAAGAGGTTTACTCGCCAAACGATTCGGATTCCTGCCCGAACCCATTATCAGAGAAAATAGTAGATACGGGTAGTCCATGCACAAGGGACTGCGGTATTCATAGGATACAGTCCCCATGCTACCGCATACCTTTGAATATTCACGGCTCCCCCTTTAATCAGGGATTGTTGCACTTGGTGTAATGATTGTTTGATGGCCGACATTCGCGCTACATGCTACATGCTACAATCTCATCATGGGTGTTCGATGCTGGTGTGATGATTGCTCAGCCATTTGACCCACCGACACTGGCGTTGGAAACAGAGCTTGCCTATGCGCTCCCCGCGTGGCTAATTACTCTGCCTAGGCGAAGCCTCAGCACCTAGTATGGAAGGGGGAGGTCGTTGCACTTATTGATGGACTGGGGGCCAGTGAATCATGACTCAAGCAGCGAAGAATTTTTCCCACTTTCTGAGGAAATTGACAAACCTAAAATCGTCCCCCTTCGATCACGTACTCTTGAAAGATGCAAAAATCGTGTTTGGTTTTTCTTCTGTAAACGGAGAATTGGGGTGGAGATGTAACATGCCCTGAATTTTTAGCATCGGTTGCCTAACCACTGCTCGTTACTGACGATACAATGATGTGCAGAACTTAGTACGAGGTAAGGAAATCGTATAAACCTCCAATCAACTTGGCGGAATTATTGGCTGGATCCATTTTGGCATATGTGAGAGGAAGCTACCACTCTTCTGAGCAGAAATCTGGCTAGCGGGTTTACGAAATGGGACCTAACTGATAAAACTTGAGGACAGAAATTGAGACGATCACTTTGGGTCAGCTAAAACATTGTGCATTTTAATGATTCGTCAAGCCTGTTCCGGAAAGTGCCCACTTCTCATGTAGAATAGGTTTCTCAGTCATTTTACAAGGCTATCTTATTTCAAATTTGTATAAGAGAAATTTCTCATAATATAACTATCATTGACCTCATTTTTGCATCAGTGCAGGTTTCTCTGAGAGCTTTAATATGAACAAGGAACTTTTACCAAACCAAATGTTCGTTCACTTTGAAATTGGCTTTTCGTTCTGAGAAAGTCAGATTTAAAGGAGCGCGTTATTTTTAGAAAAAAACATGGCATTTTCGATTTAAAAAAGTTGGCAACGCAAAGCTATACAATGGTATGCCCTAAGAAGCCACAATAAAGCCTACAGGCAATATTTTGTTTTAACGTATCTCAAATTTCCAAGCATATGTTAATATTTAATATGCTTGAAGCACAGGTGTTGGTCGACGAACATTTCATAGAATGAGTCAGCTATTATACAAATATGCATATATAAACTTTTGATTCATACGTGTGGATTTTGATTGCGAGGTTTTGTTGGAATCAAGACGATGGAGAAGTGTGCAATTGGCGAAAGTCTAATGCGGGAATAGTCATTGGTTTTACACGAATGTCGAAACTGGAGGATTTTTTCCAAAATCTGTCCAGAAACAGCCTGCATTTATATCCGATGCTCACTACAGACTTCAGAAATTTCGAGTTTCCACGACGTGTAGTTCTGGCGAGATAATTTGGCTTCACATTTACTTAAATCGCAAAATTTAACGATTACCTTTGTTGCCGACATCGAACGACAGAAGAGTTTTAGGCAAAAAATGGATGTCCATTCCGCAGTGAAGTGACGCAAAACAAACTTCCTCGATGCTGGCCCAACTCATACAATTATCACTTGTTGACGTCGACGACAGTCGAGGCGGCAAGAAATGTTCGAAGTAATGTGAAAACGGACTGAAGTTGCGCCGCTTTTAGTGCCATTCATCCAGTCTCGTCGATTCTTCGTCGGGAGCAGTGTGTATGACTCGAAAGCGATGACTGTTATGGACTTCAGCATTGCAGGCATTCAGCTGCTTCACCGATAACAGCCTTTTTTATCCCATAAAATAATTAACGCGGGACTTGAAGCAACATTTTCTGGGATGAATTTGAAGCAAGTATGGACAGCAGAATCTATTGAAAGCAATAAATTTCGCGACGGCTCATCAACTGCAGCCTGTTGTTGCATAAGAGAGATGATAATGAGAAAGATACAGAGATTTGAACTTCCGCAGATGAAATCAATATAAGTCAACAGGGTCAAGGCAACCCGAATATTACATACAGTGAGTGGCCGATCTCATGAAATGTTGGCTGAAATTCTGAAGTGCGTTTTTGATTAGGAAGGGTTACTTAGGTGGCGTTGTAGTACTGATTATCTTGTGGCATAATCCTATTATATTTCGGGCTTGGCAGGATGTCAGCTTTTGGAATACACTGCTTTTGAATCTCCTGTAGAAACCGGACTCGTCAAAAATGCCTGCCTAATAACAATGCATTTATCCCATTGATTTTCGATGGTCTGGCAAATTCAAATATATTTAATAGAAACCATAAACAAAAATATGCTTTCTTTGGGTCGTTTGATAGAAAATAACGTCTTATTTATATTTTACACTCGAAATAGAAGTATAGTTAGGCTTTAAAAGGGGCCTAATTAGGAGATTTTTTAAAACCGCGCAATGTCCATTCACATAGCACCGTACCTGTCCAGTTTACAGCAGAGTCCGCATCCATTGCACAAGTTTATGGGCATATAAAAATATGTGATCTTCTTTACACGGAACGCATTCACCTTGTAGACTGAAATCACTGAGCGCTAATGCAATGACTGATCAGGTTCCAAATTATTGGGCAGTTGGGAAACTTCTTTAAAATTTAATTATGCTCTTTCTCCGAGGATCAAATCTAAAGATGACGTGATTCTCTATCAAATGACTGAAATAAAGTCTACTTTTGTTTATGGTTTCTATAAGATATATTCGAATTCGCAAGACCATCGAAAATCAGTGGAAAAAATGCATGCTGAATAAGTAGTCATTTTTCACCGAGTGCGGTTTCTACAGGAGACTGAAAAGCGGCAAATTTGAAAGCTAACATCCTGCCGGGTCTGACATATTATAGAATTATGCCACAAGATAATCAGTATTACAACCGCGCTCAAGAAATGCTTCCTAATCGAAAACGCATTTCAGAATTTCAGCCAACATTTCATGAGCTCGGTCATTCACTGTACTATTCGGAGAGGTTTTCAGACGTCGTGGGGTCTGAGCCACTCCAAGCAAGCCTAGCTTACAGTGAGTGACCGATCTCATGAAATGTTGGCTTAAATTCTAAAATGTGTTTTCGATTAGGAAGGATTACTTGAGCGTTGTTTTAATACTGATTATCATAAGGCATACTCTTATAACATTTCGGACTTGGCAGGATGTCGGCTTTTAAATGCACTCCTTTTCAATCTCCTGTGGAGAGCGTGCTTGGTAAAAAATGACTACTTATGTAGCATGCATTTTTCCCATTGATTTTCGATGGTCTTGGAAATTCAAATATATTATATAGAAACCATAAACAAAAATATGCTTTCTTTTAGTCAATCAATAGAAAATCACGTCTTCTTTATATTTTTCACTTAAGGAAGGAGGATAATCAGGTTTTAAAAAAGTTTTCTAACTTCCGAAAAATTTGGAGCCTGATCATTCGTTGCATTAGCGCTTGGTGATTTCTCTATACAAGGTGCATTCGTTCCGCGTAAAGAAAATCACATATTTTTCTATGTCATTAAAGAGATATCATACAGAGTCCATAAAATTTTGCAATGGATGCGGACCATGTTGTACACTCCATGAGGAGCAGTGGTAAACGGACAGGTACGATGCTATGTGAATGGACATTTCGTGGTCTTAAAAGGTCTCCTAATTTGGGACTTTTTTTCAAACCTAATTATACTCATTTTTTGAGTGTAAAATATAAAGAAGACATGATTCTCTATTGATTAACTAAAAGAAGGCATATTTTTGTTTATGGTTTCTATATAATATATTTGAATTTCCAAGACCATCGAAAATCAATGGGAAAAATGCATGCTACATAAGTAGTCATTTTTTACCAAGCACGCTCTCCACAGGAGATTGAAAAGGAGTGCATTTAAAAGCCGACATCCTGCCGAGTCCGAAATGTTATAAGAGTATGCCACAGCATAATCAGTACTACAACCGCGACCAAGTAATCCTTCGCAATCGAAAACGCATTTTAGAATTTCAGCCAACATTTCATGAGATAGGCCACTCACTCTATGTAATGGGGACCAGGTTGTGCGTAGCTGTGTCAGCTCTCGAGGCTTAAAGAACGAGGGAGCGGAGAGTGCGGTAGATGCTGCGAAAGTCTGCCTCGCAATAAAACAATTAATGAGCAAGTCACCGCTGTTGGGCCTACTCCATGGGACACGATGGACGTCTTTGATAATCGAAGTATCATATAACACCTTGGGCTTGCGGAAGTCGCGAGAAATGTTTGAAGTAGAGTAAACATGGCCTGGAATATCGATGCTTCTAGCGCAACTCAACCAGCTCCCTCGATTCCTCATTTCCGCCCTGCGAGAATCCCCCAAAAACGCATGACTGGTTGGAAAAGTGAAGTATTCCCTAGGACTAATGGGCGCGGGCATAGTTGGCTTCTTGCGCGACGCATTCCTGGCAAGGTAAAGAAGAGACTGTCTAAAAACGCAAAAGTCAACTCGTTAAATTTTTGTCATTTCGCTGCCTGCTCGATTGCATCCGTTTCTCAGACGACGCACTTTTCTTTCCTGGTCGCCGATCGAGATGATATTGGAAAAAATATGTCCTTGCTTAAAATCAGCAGCGAATGTGGCAGAAGCAGAAACAGGAGTAGACATTTAGCCCACACAATGTTGAACGATGGGAGATTAGTCGGGAAAGGCGGTGCACTGTCGGCACGGCGCCCACCTTATCGGAGGGTTTTTGAAGTTTGTTCGGTTCGAAGTCACAACTCTTAAGAAATGACTTACGTCATATCATGGCCTTGTGAAAAGGCAGAATGCTGTTCGACTAGCCTGTTTCTCCAAGGTCTGCCATTTTTGGATCTTCGGAGATCCGAAATGTTCAAAGGATTCCCGACGATAAATTTGTCGCAGATCGCATCGTGTCTGGCCCCTTCTATGCCAACGAAGACAGCCCCGACGTCGATTCCGAAAGGTCGGAGTGTAAGAGAAAGATTGTGAAAAATCCTACAAAAGTACTGTCTGGATTTCAAAAAATATGTAACATCGAATGACTGTAGTGTAAACGACAATTAAACTACAAATAATAACAAATACCTAAATCTAAGTGGGGGATGCTGCGTTTCTTGCAAGAAAAAATAACGATAGCAAAAAGAATATAAGAAAAACGACAAATGGTAAATAATTGTACAGACTCACGATAAATAAAGCCTTCTCCACAATCGTTGGCCATAGGGTGAATATTCTGGGTAAAATCCGAGACGAGGTCAGTGAATGAGGCTTGTCGCTCAGATGAAATTACGTCCAGTTAAATATGGCCAAAAGATATAAGAGTTTCGTGTCGACTGACTAAAAACGATTGACGCAAATGAGTGCAGTAAACGAAACAATGACACCAAGCAGCAGACAGACACAAAAGTCACGCTTTTTCACAAACCGAAACCAAGTGTGGGTATTTTAGCTGATTTAAACAACAGTACAGAAACGTTCAGGTGTACAAGAAAGATTAGAGTGAAAAATCGAATATGTGCGTAAGCCTACATGGCTCGGCAGTATTTGGTTAACAAAAAGGGCCACCGAAGTTCCATAAAACTGCGTCTTCGTAACCTAACCTATCTCACTGCTTTAAGTGACTGTGCTCCTGTGAGCTGTAACTTGGCGTATTTATGAAACGTAGTCGAAGATTCTGAAACAGGTCTTCTGTTAGTAAGGATTAGTTAGGTAGATTTGTGATATTGATTATTACTTAGCAAAATCATAAGATATTTCAGTCACGCTAGGATGCTGGAGACTGAACGCGTTTCTTTCTGACTGTTCGCAAAAATCGCACTCTGAAAAAATTGCCTTCGAAGTAGCATGCATTTTTTGCATTCATTGTGATGTCCTTATGGATGCAAACATCCTTACAGGAGGCCCACAAGGAAAAATACTTTTGTACTCTTTCCGTAATAAACTATGTCTTCTTCCAATGTATACTTGAATAAACAGTGCCTTTCGATTGATGAAGTTGATAATTATCGGGTTTCTAAAAGCCATGAAGTGTTTCTTCAAATTGCGTCCTGATTGGCTCCTTATACAATATACAATGCTGTCTACATCGCGTGCAAAATTTGATGATCGCCAAATGACATTTTCTTAATCATTTGGGATTTTCTTAAAGGACGGGTGTATTATTTGCAGACTGGAAACCCTAAACAGACGAATTATACTACGCTTAATAATTGAGAAAAACTGTATCGAAACTGCTAAATATCGTTCGGTGGAGTAGGCACATTGGAGATGTGATTTACCGCAAAATGAGCACTAAAAGAAATGATTTTTTATATGCTCAAATTAACAAGGACATGACAATTACGTGCGAACTATGCACATCGCGTAGTAACCAATCTTAGCCAGTGTGACGCCGTCGGGCAGTCGAAAAATGCTCATTCAAAAGCCGGCAGCCTATCTTGCCTTAAGTATCCTAGGATTATTTTGCATTTCAGAATTTCAAATGAGGTTTTGTGACTTACGTCGACTATTGGAGTTTTGACGTTAAAATAGCAAAAGCACCTACCTTAGACCAACACAATCACTCAGACCGAATTTTTGATCAGATTTGGAAATTTTCGTTCTTACCAAGAGAAATTCCTCAATTGCATCTACATTTGACAACAGAAACTGCGTGCTGATTTGCTTACAAAAACTTGCGCAAGATTGAGAGAAAGCGAAAAAGAGGAATGAAATTCGAGTTGCATTCTTTGCGTTCGACGAAAACAGGCAAATCGCACAAAAACGCATGATGGGGTAGATTCTGCAGCTTCGAGTGTGTGATATTAATATGAATGATCGACTGTGAGGTTGATCGAAAGTGGTAACAACTGTGATCAGTGCCACCGTTCCGAGTTTCTGAAATTTGACAGACACACATTTGATATAAGTTGTTCATGACAGAACTCACACTGATGAGGTCATTCTGGTAAAGAAAGTTTGAGAATTCGTCCAAGTCATGCATTAGGATGACTCCCATAGAAATGGACGTATTGCGTTGGATACCATGTGGAGAAATTTCATAGAGAATTGAAAGAGATGACGGTCACTTCAAAGTGAATGAGAGCATAGGGACGACGATTGGTGACCTAAGGCCAGACGATTATTGTTTTTGTACACATGTTCGAAAAGATGTTTTGAACATATATTATACGCCTGGTGATGGTCTGAGGAATCGGCATCAAAAATTTAGGAACTAAAGTCCTCCTCGAAATAGAAATATACAGATGTATACTAAAAGATATGAAGGCGAAATTTCGAGTTCCAGATGTATGCATATTTGAAGAAGAGTCGAGCACCGGAACACTTCGTTTATTATCCTGAGCTTTCAGACTCGTACAGGAGTCCATCGTCAGAGGTAGTGGCAGAAACAGGACAAGCGGCAGTTATAAGGCACGTAGGCCCAATCATCGACCGACGTCGCACGACTGGAGGTGACTACGAAGGGCTCTGTACGCCGGCGCCAGATCGATAAAACGATTGACCGAGTTCTCATCCGAGGCCCATGCTTCAATCAATTCTCGGCCTGTTTTGTTTCCGGCGTGGACGACCATCCACCCGGTGCCTCACAAACGAAGCTGTGTGAAGACGCTCTTCAAACGGATCCAAACTCATTGCAGCAAACCGGAGGACAGAGCACGTGAGGCCCGTTATCTCTGCGAGCAGTTTGTGCGAAATGGCTATCCGAGGGCGTTCATAAGTCCCTGCCTACGCGGTCGCCACCAGAGAACTCGAACATCAACACCACCGACGATATGGCATTCTCTGCCATACATCAAGGGTGTTTCAGAAGCGACCGAGCGCATTGCTGCGGAGCTAGTTGTTGGAATTGCACACCGCCCCAAAGCCACCATGCGCAACAGGGTCATGAAAATCAAAGACCGGTTAAAACCTGAAGAGCAATCTGGAGTAGTGTATCGCATCCCGTGTCAAAATTGTCCTTGTAACTACACAGGACAGACTGGACGCATGCTCGAATCGCGCATACACGAACATAAGCTGGCTGTGCGGCGAGGCGACGCATTATCACAAGTGGCCGCCCACACCTATGAAATGGGTCACGAGTTTGACTTCGCAGCCACCAAAATAGTCGCCTACGCCGGATACAAAACAGGCCGAGAATTGATTGAAGCATGGGCCTCGGATGAGAACTCGGTCAATCGTTTTATCGATCTGGCGCCGGCGTACAGAGCCCTTCGTAGTCACCTCCAGTCGTGCGACGTCGGTCGATGATTGGGCCTACGTGCCTTATAACTGCCGCTTGTCCTGTTTCTGCCACTACCTCTGACGATGGACTCCTGTACGAGTCTGAAAGCTCAGGGTAATAAACGAAGTGTTCCGGTGCTCGACTCTTCTGCTTCTTCAACTAAGAGATATTTAATTTCAAAGTAATCAGTTCTTTGGAGAATTAAACACCGATTCCGCAGGTTGCCTTCAGGCCTGTAACCAAGGTGCATAAATGTGAAATTTCTCAAAAAACGCCTAAAAAATCAATACTGCCCCTTCATTTCTGCAAATAGGTTATGGTCATCGGTTAGCGTCTAGTGCGGATTGGCTGCCGCCTCCTGCACTTTTCCCTGAGAATGTTATACATAGCCTCCAGTTCAATGAGCTAGGAAGTGCGCAAGTCATGGGAATGCACGGTGTTCAATAGGCCAGTATCGATTTTTAGATCTCTTTAAGATTCTGATTGCGTTACACATTTGTTACATGTCTGAAGACGACTTGAGGAACCAATGTCGGATATTAACCGAATAAAGTTTGTTACATCTTTTAAATTCAATCATATATACATATACATACAGTAGGAAATGTCAACCAGAATTCCGAACCGCGTTTACATCTCGAAAATATTTATTAAGTAGGGTTGTAAAACTAGTCAGCCTGCAGCATAATTCTACAATAATTCAGTTGCCTCGGGATGCCAGCTTTCGAACGAACTTCTTCTCGGCTGCGTGCGAAAAGTATAATCTATAAAAAATGGCTTCTTAAGCGGCATACATTTCTCATTGATTTTTGATGTCCTTAAATATTTAATTGTATTTCATGGAAAACATGCGTAAAAATATTCATTCATTCGGTGGAAAATGACGCCGTCATCCAATTTCATACCCAAAGGAAGGATAAAATTCGGTTTTAGAAAAGGTTCTAATTTTGAGATTTTTAATACCATGAAATGTTCCTTTATAAAACGAAATACTTCTGCATTTACCAATGCGGCTTGTAAAGTTAACAATATGGCTGAAATCCACTGTTCAATTTTATGAACCCCGTATGGTTTCCCCCCAATAGAGTATGCGAATGTACGGTTTTCAGTACGCGGGAAATATACGACCCTGAATGTAAGTGCAACAGCAGGTCGAGCCTCAAAATTATTCGGGAATTGAAAAAGTTTTGAAAACCGAATTATACCCTTCCTTCGGGTATGAAATTTGAAGAAGGCATCATTTTCTACCGAATGAATGAATATTTTTACGAATTTTGTTTTCATGAAATATAATTAACTATTGAAGGACATCGAAAATCAATAAGAAAATATATGCCACTTAAGCAGTCATTTTTTACAGTGTGGTTTTTGCATGCGGCCGAAAAGAAGTTCGTTCGAAAGCCGGTATCCTGAGGTAACTGAATAATTATAGAAGTATATTGCAAGATGCCTAGTTTTACGAGCCTACTTAAGTAATCTTTTCGAAATGAAATCGCATGTCAGAATTTCGGTTGACATTTCATGAGTTAGCCAACCTTCTGTATATATGAGGCCGAGTAGGCCAGTTAGCCTTGTTCACCATATTGGCGGTAATTCATGTAGCGACTTTTTTGTTAGTTGAATGCGGCAACTTGCGCCGATCATAAACATGAAAGTCAAGAGCACTAAACAACAATCCTTCGAATGGGACGCGCTGGATAACTACCGCCTAACCTTTTTGCGGCTATGTAGGTTTGCCTGTTTCTGCTTTATTTGACTGAAATGAAGTTCTCTTCACCTGGACACTTTTTTGCCGTCTGACAAGGAACATTTCCGGGCAAAACTGGACGGAGCTGTGTGCTGGCCAAATGAGAGTGTAGCCCAAACTCTGTTCCACAAGAAAACTGCTCTCTTTTCATGCAAAAGACGAAGAACTGACGGGGACAGAATGGGAGCGGTGCCTGGCATGCGTGGACTTTGTGTCAGAATCCGGACATGGCAGTCGCAATGCATTTGTGATCCGAATTCCGGACGACAGCGATCCCCCCGCTCCATCTTTTTTTTTTAATTCCCCGGACTTCTAAACAAGTTCAAAGAGCTACGCTTCTCAAAATATTGACAGAAGACGGAGATGTAAGGGGGGGGGCTCAGAAGGCAGCCAGCGTTCACCGCAGGGACTTGACGTTTGGCGAAAAACTAGACGTCAAATCAAGGGTCTCGTAGAAGCTCACAACTCCGCCCTAGAAAGCCCGTTGGACGCTGAAATTACAAGGCTGCTTACGCTCGAAGCAGGATGGTTGGAGGAAGGCCTGAACTGCGTCACATTTCGTTTGCATTGAGGTTTCTGGCAGCGACTCAGAAATATCTGCTAGTGGATATTTCTGATGGTGACCGCGAGGACAGTCTGTCCGAGGCTTAATGAAACAAAGTTAGACTTAACAAGCAATCTTGAAGAAGGAGACACGTGTGTAATGGAGACCAGGTCGAGTACGTCACACGCAGGTGGACGGTTTCAGCTTTTGAAGAAGGAGACACGATCGCTTGGACAAGAGCTTCATCAGGCTGACGTTTCCGATTCCTGCTCGAACCCATCATCAGAGACAAAAGCAGATATGGGTGGTCCATGCATAAAGGGTTGCAGTATCTATAGGATGCAGTCGCCATGCTACCGCATACTTATGAATATTCACGGCTTCCTTCCCTCCCCCCCCTTCATCAGGGATCGTTGCACGTGGCGTGATGGCCGACATTTGCGTCGTTAATTACTGCAGTTTCATCACGTGTGTTGGAGGTTTGTGTGATGATTGCTCGACCATCTGACGCATTGACCCTGGTTTTGGAAAAATTGTTCACCTCTGCGCTTCCCGCGTGGCTAATTACTCCGCCTAGGCGAAGTCTCAGCACTGAGTATGGAAGGGAAAGGTCATTGCACTTGTTAGTGGACTGGGGGCCGGTAAAGCATGACTGAAGCAGCTCCAAGCTCACGCGGTTGTCACCCCTTGCGAGAATTTCGGCCTCGTGTGTGGCCGGATCTCGTCGAATGAGCCGCAACTTGAGTGCTGGCGTCATTTATCCGCACCCCTTAGGCGTGTCCGGCTATTCGCGTTCGGAGCTGTATTCCGGTTTCTCCGAGGTACTTGCTTTGTCCGCAACTGCACCAGATCCGATAAATGACTCCAGACGTTTCTGGCCGTGGCAGCGGGTCTTTCGGTTTCATTAACTGATGCCTGAAGTCCGAAATAATCCAAGCCCGGTTTTAGGCAGGTTCATCTGGTGAGAAGTAACAAGCCAGAATCGGTCATGTCAGTCAACCTTGTCTTTGTCAATTCTTCTTCCTGAGGCGGAAATTTCATTGCCAGATATTTGGGCTCACTTCCCCGTGGCCTTGTAGTGATTGTCTGCTCATGTAGAGCTACAGGTGTTGAGGCGTAGGGAGGAAGTTTGAGTTCCGCACGTGAAAAATCTTGCTTAGTTGATTTTTGAAGACTCGTTGACGACCAGACGTTTGTTTGCGATAAATTAGGGCAGGTATCTTATGAGACAAATAGAGTAGTATTACCAATAGAAGCGAAGAGACGAGTCCCAGGAAGTAGTCCTGAAGAAGGAGACACGATCGCCGGGACAAGAGCTTTATTAGCCGGACGTTTCGGATTCCTACTCGAATCCATCATCTGAGACAAAAAAGCAGAAATGGGTGGTTGTTGCACAAGGGGCTGCGGTCATGAAACCGAAAGACCCACTGCCACGGCTAGAAACGTCTGGAGTCGTTTATCGGATCTGGTGCAGTTGCGGACAAAGCAACTACGTCGGAGAAACCGGAAGGCAGCTCCGAACGAGAATGGCCGAACACGCGGCAGCGGTGCGCAGAACTGACGCCAGCTCTCAAGTTGCGGCTCATTCGACGAGATCCGGCCACACATTCAAATTCGATGAGGTCGAAATTCTCGCAAAAGGTGACAACCGCGTGAGCCGGGAGCTACTGGAATCCTGGTTTACTGGCCCCCAGTCCATCAACAAGTGCAACGATCTTCCCACTCCATACTGCGTGCTAAAATTTCGCCTAGGCGGAGTAAAAAGCCATGCGGGGAGGGCAGAGGTGAACACTTTTCCCAACACCGGGGTCGGTGCGTCAGATGGTCGGGCAATCATCACGCCGACATCCAAAGCACCTGATGAAATTGCAGCAATTATCGACTCGAATGTCGGCCATCAAGCAATGATCACACCAAGTGCGACGATCCTGGATGAAAGGGGGGAGCCGTGAATGTTCATAGGTATGCGGTAGCATGCCTACTGCATCCTATAAATACCGCAGCCTTTTGTGCAACAACCACCCGTTTTTGCTTTTTTGTCTCTGATGATGGATTCGAGTAGGAATCCGAAACGTCAGGCTAATAAATCTCTTGTCCCGGCGATCGTGTCTCCTTCTTCAAGAGTAGTATTAATCGTTACAGGCAAGTGGATGGTCAGGACTATGGGAAGATAAGTAGAGGCAGTCGGTAGTAAGATAGCCAGGTAGTGAGCGCTAGTGTGGAGGAGAAAAGGTTACACTACAAGCGGTCGCACGGTAAATGTGTTGGAGACCAACGTAGGGGTCGAATTGGGGCGCGGCACGCGTTCACCGGAAGGC
>CACRXP010000115.1:149808-180039 GCA_902702965.1 Spirometra erinaceieuropaei
GGCTATCGCCGTGCCAACTACTTCCGCACAATCCTGACATCAAGTGGTTAAACGGTTCAGACAGCAGACCGATGCAGCGGAGAGGATCCAAAAGCGGGGTTGAGACGATTCGGATATGGGTGGGAAAAGGTGGAAATAGAAGCATAAACAGCGCCATTCTCGCGCATTTTGTTGATTCCGGACATCGTGTGGACACCAAAGAAGCTCTTTGTGTGATTTATAAGGTCTCCTCGAACTACCATAAGCTACTGAACTAGCGTCTGTTAGCGACAGCAGAAGCGGCTGCTGACGGATTACGCAAGCCCGCCTTGTGTGCTCAGAAGAACCTCGTTTGGGTTCCGCACCTACCGTGGTCAAGGGCCGACTAACCCTGGAACTCTCCGCGCCCTTTCGCGCCCACCCCGTCCCTGGCAGTGACTGCTATTACCCCCACCCAAACCACATTCCCACACCCCGGTTCTGTCTTTAGACGAATTTTAATCGATTTCTTTAATCACTGACTTGTTTTACTTGACCCTGTTCCTGAATGAGTGCGCTGACCTGATGAGAATTTAACGAAAGCAAACGTATGCTCGCCAGCCAGTCTGCTGAATATTACCATGGGAAGTTTCGTGATTGTAGTACGTTTGTATTGAATGGTGGGGCGCCTGGTTAAAAAAACATTCTTCCCTTTAGATGGTGTTATGCGATATTCCGCGACGTTGTGTTTCTCTGCTATCCACCTCACTGCTGCATGGTAGGGAGAGTTATGCATACCGAAAATCGGAGGAACTAGCAGGCCGTCCTCGTGGATTTTCGCCGATGAGCTTCGTAGAGGCCGCGAATTAGCCATGGTAATTGGTCAGTCAACCTGCTAACTGCATGCGGTTTGCTGCGCTCTCTTTTCCCTCATCTGAGGCGGTTATTCCCACCCGCCCCCCCCCCAACCACGCTAACCCTAATCACCTGCGCAGTCTGATACACACTGTTACATTCACACGATTTTTTTTCTCTGGGGTTCACACTAGGAACAGAATTAACAATATGTTTGGCGCTGCTTCCGCTCCTTATTTCATCTTTTCTCAGTCGCGACGGAAAGAGTTCACGCGCACTTTTAGGTAGGCGTAGACTTAGGAGACCAATATAACCGGCTCGACAGTAACAAGTAAGGGAATAAATGTCCATGGACGTGGTCAGAGCTAGCAACCTATCTTTGCCTCCTTCGTATAGATTTAAGTTTGCCAAGAACAAGATCTACAACCTTGGTGCTGGGAAACTCGTCCCAACCAACTCTCCCTGCATACTGATAATCAGTACCTGATTAGACTAATATCAATTGCCCCTAATTATCCTTGCCAGTTTCTCATTCCTCACATGTACGAAGGGATGAATAGTGCTCGATTTCCCTTATTACCCATTTGCCTAATAAGAATTTATCGAAATCCAGAAGTGCTTTGGCAGATTTAAAATTATTCACTTTGACCCAACTGTGAAAGACTCGGTGCCTCGGTGAGATTCGAATCCACGACAGCAAGGGAAACTCTAGTACAGTAAATGCTCTAACCATCTGAGCTTCGAGGCCCACCGGACGACGCGAGTTTAATCACATTTGGGTCAATTTTACTCGTCCACAGTTGGGTTAAAGTGGATTAGGGGAAATCTGCCAAAAAACTTCTGAATTACGTGAGCCTGGTAGTCATATGGTGGATTCTAGATGTACTTTTTGGGAAATCCTGCTTGGGCAGTCAACTTAATGCATCAGATTTGGTGGATTCCAGACGTTGCAGTAGGTTAAGCGGGTAAAATTGACCCAAATTGCCTCTAATTATCCTTGCCTGTTTCTCATTCCTCATATGTGCGAAGGGATGAATAGTGCTTGAATTCCCTTATCGCCCCTTTGCTTTAATTAAACACACTACCATAAAAATGCATTGGCCTAATAAGAATTTATTGGAGGCAAAATAAGCTTTCTCAATTTGTCTTTTGTAATTTTCTTAAGTTTTAATCAATAGCTGACGGACCAGAATGGAGTTATCTTGAATTTTTTTTACGAATTTTCCTTTTCTACTTCGTTGATCAAGAATAAGATCTGAAGCCCTGTTTCTGGGAAGCTCTACCCTACCATCAACCCATCCACACCAACAGTCATCACCTGTCTGGATAAAATTAGCTGTCCTCATTTCCCACATGTTTTAATTAAGTTTGCTCCCATTGGAATGTATTGACCTAGTGAGAATTTATCGAAAGCAAAAATCTGCTTGTCAAGTAGCTTTCTGTATATGTCCACGGTAATTTTCGTAATTTTGATTAATATAGGAACAAATTAATCTGGCCAGGCTGCCGTCATCTTGAATTGCCTTTTTACGAAGTCCAGATTTCTGCTACATTGACTACAGTAAATTTTAGTAGGGGTAATTTAACCAATCGGCGGCCAGTGCTTTAGGTCTGGAGACTGCTGCGCACGATCAATACATCGATTGACTGAATTCCCATCAGAGACATAGGCTTTAATCGGGTCGCTGCTTGTGCCGGCGTTTATGCCTTCACCTGTCTAGACTAAACAAAAATAATGCAACATTCGCATGGCTAAGTGTCGTTGCAGGACAAACCGCGAACACATACCGGCTTCAGTGGGGGCGAGAAAAATGAAGACAGCTTCCTGTTCGGCCATGGCACGATTGGTCAATAAAAGTCGCCGTATGGACGCTGACTGGGCCCACCCGACATCCGCCTAA
The DNA here is from genome assembly GCA_902702965.1 of Spirometra erinaceieuropaei. Taxonomy (NCBI): domain Eukaryota; kingdom Metazoa; phylum Platyhelminthes; class Cestoda; order Diphyllobothriidea; family Diphyllobothriidae; genus Spirometra; species Spirometra erinaceieuropaei. The sequence continues at coordinate 152,523 of CACRXP010000115.1, forward strand.
TCAACTGATGTCGAGCTCATCTTCTATCTCTCACTCTCTAATCCCAATTGCAGTCGCCCTAATCCGACCCCCCTCCCTTTGCATGTAACCCCTATTCGTCCCCCCAAAGAAGGCCAGTCTCTGGTTCGACAATCGTGCAACGTCGTGGAATGAGCGCGCGGGGGGGGCGCCCATCTCATGTCCACAACGAGTTGACCGCTCTGCAAAAAAGGCATAATTTGGTCCACAAGTTTTTTTGCTTACTAAATGAAAAGGAATATTATTTCCTAAAAATCAGAAATCTGCCTGACGCGTAGATTGAAAGTCCCTTAGCTATGGTTGACTATGTCTGAGCATAGCAAAGGAGGACGGCATCATCAATGAAAAGTAATAGCAGATGCATAAGTACCTGGTTGATTGTCCCATCGCGTGCGAAGCAGCGGTAAATATGTCAGACAAAGGCGCGGCCAAGGTGTCTATCATGGACTGGTCAATGTAAATATTAGGCTAAAAATCAGCCTCGCTTACCATCAAAGGTTCTTTCTTGCTCTATGCCGGTAAGCAGCATAAATAATGAAACGTGGTGTCGGGAATCTAGGTCCTTCTGGGTCGCCTAAAATGTTGTGCAGTTTACGTAGTCGTCTAATCCTTTGAGGAAAATGTCCCTTGCCAATGCAGAGATTGTTTCTAAGTAATGTTATCAGGACAGATGTTTAAAAATTACAATAGAAATTAGCATTTCATTGTACCCAAAAAATTCCCCAAGTTTACTGTTGTTGTGGACTAACATAGCGCATCTATGAACTCTGTTCTACGAGTGTAGAGAGCAATATAATCTGGAAGTTTTTGCCGTATAAATCTTGTCGCTATTGAAAGTAAATTTCCAGTTATTGAAAGTCTTATGAAGTAGAATGTAAACAAACACCTTATATTTAGAAAAAACTGAATTGCAGCTTTTAATTTCCTCAGAAATCAATTGCTTACTTGGAGTAAATCAGTCCATTTGGGATTTGCAGGCTCGGTCCACGTTAAAATGAACGTACCGGAACTCATTACCTAGGCAAATACTTCCAGCAAATGTCTTATTTTGAAGGTTTTGAAGCAGAAATAGCATAAAACTTATCAATTTGAGCCGCCGATGGAGAACACTGGAGACTGCGATGTTTTTACTTATATTTCAACGATACTCTGAAATTCAACGTATGCGCTGTCTCCAAATATCACGCTGTGATTTTACAAAGAAAAGTCTATTCATCCTTTCTAATTCTCTCAGTAATTAATCGCCAACTTGAAGCAAATCAGTCTATTCCAGACTAATAGGGTCAGACTGAATTTTGTCATGAAGATTTGGGCCCCTGTGAAATAACCGCGTAATATTCATATGTTTTCAACAGGCAGCCAGTAGTATATGCTGAAATATCACGAAATGCAATAGTTGACGACAAAGGTACTAGCTAAAAACCCAGGCATGCGTGTTTCGCGGATATTCTGCCGCTGCTTAGGACGGCTGCGAGGGATTTAGCTTATCAATGGGTCCCCCTGCGTTCCTCTTCTGTTTTCTCGTAGAAACTCCAGTTTAGATGGAGTTCGGCCCAAAATTCATGCATCAAATTTCGGTCTTCGCCTATAGACTCCAGTTCTGAAATTTTCAATCCGAGACTTACAGGCTCAGACAGAAACCGATTTCAGAAAAATCTGACTCTCGCTCTGGACGTTTGTTTGTTTCAGCGGCAAGGTTTCACATATGGGTGAGTATCAAATGTGACAGCAATGACCGTCTACATAAAAATGCCTCAGAAAACCCCAACCTAGGTGAATGTTTTCAAAGGACATCTTGCCTTGAAATTTTTGCTAAACGCATAGTACAGAGAACCTGATAAGATATGGTTATGTAGCCCCACCTGACGGACATAATACTGTCGTTTTGGAGTTTAAGGCTGCTGTTAAGGGTTGGGCTTAGTGGTAAGGTCAGGGTTGGGGCTAGGGTTAGGTCTTAGAGTTAGGGTTGGGTGGTAGGGCCAGGGGTTTGCGGGATGTTGGTTAACCAGCAAGCCTGATATTACACAAATTCTTGATGGCTATTTAAACGTAAACAGCATTCAAGTATGTACAGACCTTATTTACTTGCAAAATTAAGCTTGCCCTTTTGGTAGGTTTTTTTTACGTTTTTGGCATTCCAGCTTTCTATAACAAAATTGTTGCCAAGGTGATTCACAGATACTTTCTATACATTTGTTTACATTACGTACATTTCAGTACGGAAGGACTAAGCACTTTCAAACATGCTTAGTACTGTTTTGTACGAAAAAAAATACCACCAGTTTGCAAACCAGAATATTTAAAGCCTGAATCGATCCCCGTTTATCGAAAACAGTATGATTTCCCATACCGCTTTCAGTCGGTTATAGAGGGCACTTAATGTGGACTTTGTCCGCTTTACGGGAAGACGCGCACCAACAAGAAACTTCTCACGGGGTACTCCTCCAGTACCTTTTAAGTTCTTGCGATTTTCGGAGCAATAAAACAAAATAATTTTTAACCGCACCTATTACTACGTCTAACAGCACAAAATACCACCGAACTGCAAACACGGTTTTTGGCAAGGTTTGGTTCTGCAGCCCCACTTGATTGACACCTTATGGTTAGCTTACTATACCAATATTAGGTAGCATATGCAGTTCAGCTACTCGCTGCGTTAGAAAGGGAAAGAGAGCGCAAGCAGAGCTGGAAGCACGCGTTGGGAGGCGAGTGAGGGTGGCTTGTACACACTCTCTTCCGACGTAGTCACTCGCTGGATTAGTAGGATAAGTAAGGTGCAATCACAACCGGAAGGCCACGGAGGGGACCGTGTGGTAATTCGTCGTGCATGGCCATTAAAGCGGAGATGATGGAGTTCCAATCCATCCAAACAATTCCATTAGCAAGCCCACTTGCTCACTCGCTGGACTAGTATAATAAAGAGGACACAAACGGGGCTCGAAGCACGCGCAGGGAAGCGCGTGTGGACTGATACTTCACTAACAGATGAGACGCATAAATGGAGCGGGATTTGGTATTGCAAAAACTACTCGTCTGCTTGGCTACGTTTACGTGAGGAATGTTGCCATTTGAGCAGTCGTCTCTGGAAAAAACTACATGTCATCTTCTGACTGCTCGTAATATATATCCCTGAGAAGCTATACACCAAGTCGATAGAAGCGGATAGGCGAGTCCCAGGAAGCAGTTCAGAAGAAAAAGAAGTTGCTGTCGCTGGAACAAGAAACTACTGGCCGGACGTTTCCGATTCTATCACGAACCCATTATGATTGGCATAGTGAAACAATATTAGTTAACATACGTAGCTCAGCTACTCGCTGGATTAGGAAGGGCGTGATAGCACAAGCAGGGCTCGAAGCACGCGCAGGGAAGTGTATACACTATCCTCCCCCCGACACAGCCACTCGCTGGATTAAGATTATATGGGGGGCACAATCACAATTGGAAGGCCACGGAGAGAACTGCATGGTAATTCGCAGTACATGACCACTGCAGTGAGACAGACGGAGTTCCGAAACGTCTACTTGGCCGCTCGCCTGATTGAGGTAATAAAGACGGCTCAAGCAGAGCTCGAAGCACGCGCAGGGATGCGCGTATGAACTGAAAACTGAAGTAATCGAGGCCGGCGTATAAGCACTCCTCCCCCCGTGGCACAGTCACGCGCTGTATTAAAGTGGTAAGGAAGGTGCAAACATGTAGTATTTGTAAAGCCAGCGTATTCAGACGCACTGAGATTTTTTTAGATAGCTAACTATATGAAATCACTCAGGTGGGGCTGCAGGACCGAGCCCTGCTCAGGTATTTTAGAGCCAACTTAATTTGCTGATTGTGGAAAGGATGCAACCTCCATATCAAGACCCGCTAGATTTCAGTGGACAGAAACTTAAATTTTCCAATTCGAAAATGATCGTAGCCTTTCCTTTCGCGTTTTTATTGATTTGGATCCTGCTAGCGATGATCGACAGCCTAATAAATTATTTGAGTATGGACAAACATTTGCTATCACCGAAAATCCCTGGTTTTCTCTGACAAACTAACCTTAAAATTATCTCTTCTTTAGAGATAATATACCAAAATAGCATCAGCCTACGTGCGTCCTGCTAGTCACTTGATCTTCGCTCATAGCCTTTCCGGAGTTGGGCAACCTATAGTGTATATGCAGTTAAAACGACGTGGACACGCATTAGCCATCTTTCAGTCTGAAAAGACACGCGGCGGGCCTTTGAATTTGAGCCGCCATTTTTGTAGCTCTCAATTCACGTGTGGATTTTTACTAATTGTACATTACTGTGCCTATTTCTCTTCGATATATTGAACTGTTCTGCACCCTTTGTTTGTCTGAGCTAAGATTATGAGGTCGTCTCTACAGTACGCTAACACCCTTTTGAAATGAATTAAATTGTCAATTTCACTCACGAACGACCATGATGCAAACTGTTGTACCTTACGGCCAATATGTCGTATTTGCGATCGTTCTGCGTTGAATTTATCAAATATTCGTTAACAACGGCCTATGCATCGGAGAAAACACCGTTGTGGCTGGCAATTCGCATTCAAACGTCAGCCAAAGCACAAATTGTCGATTCCTGCCTTCTTGTCCACAAATTGTCGTTCTGTTTTCAACAAAGCTACTTTTGTCGAAAAAAGAACACAGCAGAACTGAAGTTGTCTGCCTTCAAGAGACGTGGCTAAATAGTGACATTGACTCGCAACTTATTACTCCCTCATCCTTCTACTGTTTTAGAACGGATAGAAAATCTTTATCTTGTGGCAGAGGTGGAGGCGTTGCCATTTTCGTTGATCAAAACTGGTGTAGAGACTGTAAGTCCCTTTTTTCTTACTCTGATGATTTGATAGATGTAATCGCTGTTTTATGTAAGCCCCATTTGTTAAGTAATTTTAAAGGCATCAAATTTGTTAGTATTTACATTTCCCCCTCTTCCTGTGAAGGCGCATTAACCCGTTTTTTCGACTTCCTCTCACAAAAACTTGCTATATTATCCTGCGACTATCTTACTCTCTTATGCGGTGATTTTAATCGCGTTAATTTACGTCCCCTTACACTTTTAGGCTTCGATGATCTTCTCTCCTTTAATACTCGCGCAGATGCCCCTCTTGATCATATTCTGACTAACCACAGCAAGCTTTTTTGCGTAAAAAATAGGGCTCCATTGTCAGGTTCTGACCATTCCACTTCGTTGTGTCTTCCAAAAATCTATTCCCCTTCAAAACATGCACTGCTTGCCAAGCCTGAGCTAAAGGTTAAGGCTCGCAACACGTCCGCCCAAAACATTCTCATGCTTCAGACTTGCATTTCTCTTACTATCCCCACTTTCCTTGAACAATCGAATGTTGAATCCTGTTCTTCCAACCTGAAAGCGTTTTTAAATGAAACGTTCGATATTTGCTGCCCTCTTGATACTGTTATGGTACGACCGGATAGAATTTCCTCCCCCTATCTGAAATCGTTAAGACGTAAAAAAGAACTCCTTTACAAGCTAGGCTTACGTGATAACCTTAAGGACGTTACCGTCTTAATAAAAACAGAGATTGACAGACTACATAGTCTGTTTGTCAGCCAACCTTTTTTCCTCTTCTTCCGCCCCCCCCCCTTTCCCCCCTTCCTCAGCTGAGATTTGGAAAAATCTTAAGCGTCTCACTGGCCATCGCAACACGCCGGTGCATGTGGATGCAGATTTAGACTCCGTAAATAAAAATTTTATATTTAGTCACAATGACTCCCATCTTCCCTTAGATGACATTCCCCTATCACCGAGTACATTCCAACCCGTGTCTTTGGCAACAGTAGAGAAACACCTTAAAAAGGTTCGTGGATCAACAGCTGCCGGACCGGATGGTGTCTCGCCTTTTCTTCTTAAATCTTGCAGTTCTCAGATAGCCCCTATTTTAACCCACCTAATCAATATGTCTTTCATGGAGTCCAAGATTCCCGACGCCTGGCGTACAGTGAAAATCACTCCCATCCCTAAAAAGCCCGCTAACTTTGGTCCTAAATCTTTTCGTCCAATTGCCTGCTCCTCTGCAATACTAAAGCTTACTAAAAGGGTTGCCCTAGATATCATAAAGCCTTTTTCCTCCAGTTTTTCCGACCCTTTATAATTTGCATACAAAGCCAAACGGAGTACGTTAGATGCTGTCGCTCTTGTGGTCCACTCTGCTCTAAAAGCATTAGACAAGGGTTGCCGCGAGTATGCGTGCGCTTTTCTTGATTACTCCTCCGACTTCAATACCGTCCCGCGCCCTCTTCTCCTTACCAAAACCTCCGCATGCGGCTCTCCAGGCTGGGTCGTCTCATGGCTGAGCGATTATTTCACCTTCCGCACCCAATTTGTCCAATCTGGCAAGCGGAAATCTTCGACCCTTCCCAATGACTGCGGTGTGCTTCAAGGTTCCATTCTATCTCCTCACCTTTTCTCCCTCCACACTGACGATCTCAGGTCCCCTAATGACTGTCTTCTGGTCAAGTATGCTGACGATGTGGTTGTTGGACACCCTCTCAAAAGTCAGACACACCTCCGGTCTCTAAAGGATGGCCTAAACCATGTCCTAGCGTGGTCGGAGGAAAATGGTCTCCTAATTAACAACCAAAAATCCGTTCAGTGTATTTTTCGACTGTAACCCTCTCCTAATCCTGATTCCTCTGACATTCTTCCTAACGAAGTATCCTCTTTCAGGTACCTCGGCGTTACTTTGTCCTCAAATCTTTCTTTTTCCCTCCATATTGAGTCCCTATTTATTAAAGTTCGTAAACTTCTTTACTACATACGTCGTTTACGTTCCTACCACACACCTCAACCCTTAGTCTGGCAATTCATTGATGCCTGCATTCTTCCTCTTATCCTATACTGCTCTCCTGTCATTTTTCCTGCTTTGCTAAAAAAGATCTTTTAATTTTGAAACGAGTCCTCCGCATGCTCTCTTCTGCTGCTGGTGCTTCTTTTCATTTTTTTAGTTGACACTATCTTACAAAGACATTTCAATGCGGTCAAGCAATTTGCTGGTCGAATTCTAGATGACGTTGCCCATCCCTTACATTCCGATCTTATGTCTGCGAAGTCTTCCCGCCCGATGCGCCGCAGCTTCCGACTTATATCCTGTCGCACATTGGCTTATCGAGCTTCTGCATTGCCATTCCTAACGCGCTGTCTTACGTGCGAAGAGACAGAAATACAGAAGCTAAGACTTGAACTATCCCCATAATAATCGTTTCTTTGTGTTAAACTTTGACTCTTGAATAATCTATTAACTTATTTACTGCCCATAGTGAATGGAGCCAATTTTTTTGCTGAAAATTTTGAACTTACGATTTCAAAATAAAGCGAATTCCCCTCTCTCTCATACTATTTTTGCTAGTTTCTTCTTTCATCAATTTTTCCTTGCCCTCTCCGTGTAAGATGGGGCTAGTGGAGAAGGGTACACGGGTTTCAGCTGCTGGAATAATGCATGATACAGCTCGAGTCAAGCGTGTTCTTAAAAGTTCGCTTGGCGCGTCCCTTTGAAACGGGACCCTGATGAAAAGCTTCTTCTTTTCTGTCGTCAGCATCGGGGGCTGTGGTGGTCTTTCGGTCATGTACTTGGCATTGAGTCGATCGGGGTACCCGTTTTGGCGAAAGAGATTTCCGACAATCTCAAGTTCTTCCTCAATTCTATCAGCCGAGCAGATCCCCCTTACTCTTTGTGTTAGACAACGGACTAAATTGCGCTTCATGTTTAACGGTGCGAAACTTCCAAAATTGGTGTATTGTCCGGACCACGTTTTCTTACGATAGACGCTACTTAAAAGTAGATCCAGAAGGGGAGCGATCCGGATTGCTCTTCTTCCAGAGTAAATTTGATTGATGGGTGCGCCTGATTGATATCATCTAGTAGAACTGAAACGTTCAGGTGCAATAACGAATATATCATCCACGTAGCGTCCGCAGTATCTCACACCATTGATCTGGCGACTAAGCTCGAAAGTTTTTAGATTGCCCATAGCTACTCTGTCTATTTGCCTTTACAGACTGTTGTCAAAAAGGAACTGTACGTTTAGGATACATCTAAGTAGCAATTAATTGAGTGCATACACCGGCATTCCTATATCCTGATGATAAGAGGCAATGAATTCACAGAGATTTCTGTGATCGGTAGGTTCGTAAAACGAGAAAAGACGTCTAGCGAAAACATAATCATTCCGTTAGGTTGACATCCTTAACGCCGTTCACGAATTTAAAAGTATCCCGATAGTTATGTAGTGCTAGCTGGTACTGTATGGGCCTAAGGTTCTCCGTTAGTAATTTTTTCATGTCTAGGATTGTGGATTTTTGGCAAGCCATATAACCGAGGTATATTCGTGCCAACGGGTCGACGACGCTCTAGGTCGTGCTAGCTTATGAAACCATTGGCATGAAGTCTTTTCAAGCAGTCGGTCAGCTGTGCTTCAACCTCATCTGTCCGATCCTTCTCCTTTTCCGCTTTGCGGAACTTTCCTGATCCGACAGGATAGATTCTATTTTTGTAACGAAGTTGACCCTGTCCATCAAAACAACACCAGTTCCCTTATCTGGTCTCGTCATTACAATATCCATGTTCTGTCGGAGTTGCTTTAATTTCTCAATATGCGACTTCGTCAGTAAACCTCTTTTAGAGAAGACTAGCTGGCGAGCATACGTCTATTATTGCTGTTTTTTCTTCAGACCAATGGGGTTATATAGGAAGAGGATTAAGTGAAACGTGTCAGTGGTTAGAGAAACCGACTAGAGCTCATCATACCATATACGTGGGACGTAGAAATACGGGGAAGAGGTTATACGAGACAGTGAACTTCGTAGAAAGTGAATATTTCGAATGTACATTTAATCATTCACTTGTTCACATGAAACAAGTTGCATTGGCTTCACGAGCCAGTGCCTATTCAAAAGAATACGTGCACGCCTTCGGGCATGAACGAGGAAAAAACGAGATTAGGAGTGTAATCAGTGTCATTCTCGCGCATATGACAGATTCCGAGTACCGCATGGACACCAAGAAAGCCATTCGGTTGACTAATCAGGCTCCATTATATCATCCTAATTCAGTGGGTCAGCGTCTGCTAGCGACACCAGAAGTAGTCGCAATCGGGCTACGAAGAACAGTCTTGTGCACACAGAAGCACCTCCTACAATCTGGACAAACGTCTTGGCCCCCAGGGCTGATTGGCTGCATGCTAGCCCCCACACCCTCCCGCCTCCCCTGACAGGATTCTTCACGATCCTCACGATTTATGAACTTCTAGCATATCTTCGCGCCCCCCTTTATTCATTAAGACGACGTTTAATCGGCTTCTCTAAGTACTAACATGTTTTACTTGACTGCTACGAGAATTTGTCGAAATCGAAAGTACGCCTGCCAACAAGTCTTCTGAATTTTCCCTTCGCCGTCCGCTCGTTACTATGCCGCTGCTATTTTGTTGATGTTCGCTGGATAAAACCCATCATCCCTTTGGAGGACGCACGCTCAAACTGTGTACTCGGACTTCCAAGCAAATGGTTGAAAATATCCACACGTTTTACGCGAATTGGAGACTGTTGAAACATTTTATCCGTTTTCCAGGTTTTTTCCGTCATTAACTCAAGCGATTGAAATATATTGCTTTCTGTCATTGATTGTGATTCAGTCAGTTGAAAGGGAGATCTCTAAGGCACCATGCTCCCAGGATAAATCATGAAAAGAAAAGATTTATTGACAGGAAGCAGTTGTGAAAATGCCACAAAATGTGTGTTATAAATCCAACTTCCTATCTAGACGAGTGCGTACATTATAACTTAATTAGCAGTGGCTGTTGCGAAGAAAATGCACTAAATAACTAATAAGAATACGCGATCAGCCTGACGAGATGTTAATAGGAGTTCCGAAATGTGTTTCCAATTAAAAAAAGATTACTTAGGTGGGATTGTGATATTTATTATCAAGGAGCACAATTCTAGGATATTACAATTCCGCTAGGATACCGGCTTTTGAATGCGCACCTTTCCGACCGTCTGCAAAGACCACATTTAGTAAACATGACTACAAAATCGCTATTTGTGTAATATCACATTTCCAGCCGATTTTACTGCCATGATAACTTCAGACATATTTTATAAGAAACATGCAAAAGTACTAACTCTTCTACTTATCTTGCAGCAAATCATGTTTTCTCCAAAGCTTGTACTCTAGAAAGGGCATCTTTCGGTTCTAATATGTTTGGAATTGCGACATTTGTAAGACCACAAAAATGGGCACTCATACAGTACCATATCTGCGCCGTAATAAATTCCCCTTATAAAGTATGTAACATAGTTCGCGTTCATTGCAAAATCTTACGAGTGCTGTGAAGGATCTTTTCAGTAGCATAGATGGTAGTATGAATTTCTTTACAACTGAGGCAAAGACCTTGTAGTTTGGAAAGACTAAAAACATGTGCAGAGGTAGATCGTGGCAAAAATGAATTGGGGGTTTAAAAACGTTTTAGAACCGCCTAATACTATTTCTTGAGGTATAGGACTTGAGAGAGACGTGATTTGCTAAATATAGATCATATAACTGGTCATTCTTTGCATATTTTTTAAAAATTTATTGGAATTCGCAAGAAAATCGAGAATTAATGGAAAATGTCATGCTATATAACGAGTACGGACTGCCTTGCGTTAAACAGCTGGAATCCAAAGATGACCAAAATATTATTCTATTATGCTTTACACCATGTTGTATTATGTACAGTAGGCGGGCTAACTCACGAAATATCAGCCAAAATTCCGTAATGCGTTTTCGTTTCGAAAAGATTTATTAAGCAGGGTTGTAAAACTAATCAGCCTTCCGTGTGAGTGCAAAAACTACACTCTGTAAAAAGTGACTACTTAATTAGCATGCATTTTTCTAAATGATTTTCGATGCCTCTAAAAGTCTTATTATATGTCATGGAGAGCATGCATGAAAATATTCATTCTTTCGCTCATTCGGTAGATAATTACGTCGCTTTTTAGTTTTATACTCAAAGAAGCGATATAATTCGGCTTTAAAAAATTTCTTATTGTGGGACTTTTAAATACCGTAAAATGGCCGTTCATAAACCATGTCTCTCCATTTACCAATGTGGCTTGTAAAATTAACGATGTGGATTAAATCCACTGCTAGATTTTATGACCCCTATATGGTCTCCTCTTAATACCGTAGAGAAATGCATGGTTTTCCGTACACTGAAAATACACGGTTTGTAGTTTGGAAACCCTGAAGGCAAGTGTAACGGCAGAGCGGGTTCAAAATTATTCGGGAATTGGAAACGTTTTCGAAAACCGCATAACACCCTTCTTTCGAGTATGAAATTGGAAAAAGACGTAATTTGCTACCGAATGAGTGAAAGGATGAATATTTCTATGCATGTTTTCCATGAAATATAAGTAGATTTTTAGAGGCACGAAAATCAATCATAAAACTGCATGTTAATTAAGTAGTCATTTTTTACAGAGTATAGTTTTGCATGAAGCCGGAAGGAAGTTTTTTCGAAAGCTGGCATCCTGAAGTAAATTATTGTAGAATTATTGTGGAATTATACTGCAGGCTGATTAGTTTTACAACCCTGCTTAATTAATCTTTTCGAAACGAAAACGCATTTCGGAATTTCAGTTGACATTTCATGAGTTTGCCCACCTACGGTAGACGCCAGATTTTCTGCTGTCAAAAAAGCAGTCATATCTGCTCTATGTAAACCCTAACTGTACACTTCCAGGAATGACGTCTTTTGTAGAAACAGAGTTTGATGGACAGCTCCCATTTCTGAATGTTCTCGCACGTCGAAAAATTGACGGATCACTTCATTCATCAGTTTATTGACGAGATGCATATACAGAAGTTAGCCTGCATTTGACCAGAACCACCCCGTGTCTCAAAAAATGAGTTCTGTCTACAGCCTGCTAAATCGAGCCAAAACAGGCGCTTCTGGTTAAGAAAGCTATAAACCATAAAGCAAATACCTCTTCAAATTATCTTCCTAAAACACATGACTCTGTACTTCGCTGTGTGAAGCATCCTGAGGTCAAACAGAAAGGCATTTCAAACACTACGGCCACCCAGGCACAAAAAACATTGACCTGGGGAACTTTTCTATATGTAGAAAATGTATTCGAGCTCGTCGAAAGACAACTGAAAAACATGAGGCGCAAACAGCAAACCAATCCGTAATTACCTTGTTCACATAGCTCGTACAACCTGAGGAAAGGGTTGACTACCTCGATAGAACAAGTGTTGACTACAAAATCTCATGTTCCAGTTGTGGTGCCGTCTACTGTGGCCAAACTGAGCGATCTGTCTCAACTCGTATACATGAGCATCAGTTAGCGGTGAGAAGACGAGATGATCTATCCCAGGTAGACATGCGCACACTAGACGGTGGACACAAATTTAAATGGGACAACACTCGCATTGCTGACAGCAGCGTACTCTGATGAAGGATGCATCGATAGGCAGATCGTCTTAGATGTCACACAAAACTTCTCAAGGGCGAGTGACAGAGAGTGCAGCCAATGCCGAGCAGATGACGAAATGCAATTGACGCTCATTAGCGCAGGCTTCGTCCAACAGCGGGATCACTAGTTCGGCACGGTTAAATAGGCAACTGTTTTCGTACATGACTAATAAACCTGACGACGAGCTGGTGAATTAGTCTCGAAAATGTGCGCAAAAAGGTTATTTTGTTCCCGAAGAATCCCACCTTCATAATATATATATCTAATGGTAGAAGGGCGGTCACCGATCATGCTACGGAACTCACCCGCCCCGTTATGCTTTGGGACTTTCTCTCGAGCCCAACCAATGGCCGCGCAGTGGCGCGTACTGTAGGCAGAATAGCATATATATACAGTGAGTGACCTATCTCATGAAATGTTGGCTGAAATTCTGAAATGCGTTTTCGATTAGGAAGGATTACTTGGTCGCGGTTGTAATACTGCTTATCTTGTGGCATACTCCTATGACATTTCGGACTCGGCAGGATGTCGGCTTTTTAATGCAATTCTTTTCAATCTCCTGCAGAAAGCGTGCTCGGTGAAAAATGGCTACTTAAGCAGCATGCATTTTTCCCATTGATTTTCGATGGTCTTGGAAATTCAAATATATTTTATGGAAACCATGAACAAAAATATGCTTTCTTTGAGGCAATCAATAGAAAGTCACGTCTTCTTTATATTTTATACTTAAGGAACTCACATTTCTGCTTTTGTCGGAGACTTATCTTTTTCGCGATGGTGCAGCATTTAGTCATGATGACGTAACAGTTATACGGGAAGGTTTCAGTACTTAAAAGATCTAGAGTCTATTAAGCAGTGCACAGTTTAGAAATGGGTGTGTTAGAGGGGAATGATGTTATTGGGGGTGGGTTCTGCTGGCACGTTCCCACAAGCAATATGATCAACATTCAACAATGACGGTGGAATGATCTTGGGGGTTGTCGTGTTCATGCGGTGCAGTGTGGTCTGAGAGTGATGGTTACATTTCTGTCTAACCTGAGTCTCAAGTGGAAATATTGATTCTTCGTCCCGGAAAGCTCAAAAAGCAGAATACCCGACGTGAGTGCAGGGGATCTGCGCCCTACGCCTGTTTAAGGGCCCCGGCCTTCTGTTTAAGGTAGTTCAATTTGTCTCTCGTCTGTTGCGGTTAACTGTTCTGCAGTCGGTCTCCAACTCGCCATCAGTGTATGCCGTCTTTTGCTTAAGTTGAAAAGTCGATTGTCAAAATCAGGCATTTATTCAGCAGCCCTTTCCGACTGGGTCTGGACTCCATCTTTAGAGATGCAGAACTCATGAGAAAACAACCCGGTTGAAGTGAAAACTGATCAGTCTGCATACACGAGCATGAAGTAATCAAGACGTGGGACCGGAGTCAGAAATAGCTAAACAGGCCCTTTGGACGCGCGACCGCGTACTGAGCGCTATGCAGTCAGCCCGGAGGCGGTGATTCAGATCAGAGACCGCCAGAATGGTCGGTGTAGCCCTCCACAATGAAATACGACCGGGCCAATTGGCCAATTCAGAATTTTGACCGCTTTTGCAGACATCTGATAGAGCTGGTCGAGCTGCCGAGTCAAAAGTTGTGTTCCACGTGTCAGAACAAAACTAGTGAACACGGGCTTATACATTATTGTTTTGGCGATAAAAATATTCCTCGATACCTCATTCATGTTTTTGTAACACTCCTCTCACAATGTAACTGATGCCTTTTTCAGAAGATTACAAATACGGACCTTGACTTCCGAGTTTTTGACTTCTAACCAGTTTTGACGCCTTTTAGACTAGAGGTGGCTTCCCTTTTTTCCGTTTATGTACTTAGCAGTGTCTCAAGAAATGCACATGATTGACGGTACGTGTGATAGCAAGGAGATGGTTGTTTCCGTCGAATTACGAGCACCGTATAAAAGGTCGCAAAAATGGGAAATGCAGGTGCTTGTTTTTTTTCATAAGGTTTTCGCCAAAATGCTTTAGCCCAAACAGGACATAAAATTCTCACATGAGATAAACAATTACAGTAGATGGGATAAATCATGAAGTGCCAACGAAAATTCCGAAGTGCGTTTTCGTTTTGAAAAGATCAATTAACAAGGGTTGTAAAACCAATCATCATACAGCATAATTCTATAATAATTCAGTTACCCCAGGATGTCGGCTTTCGAAAGACTTCTTTGTGGTTGCATGCAAGAAATAAACTCTGCACAAATTGACTACTTAAGTAGCATGCATTTTCTCGTTGGTTTTCGATGTCCTCAAAAATTCAATTGTATTTCATAGAAAACATGCTCAAAACTATTCATACATTCGATAGGAAATGATGTCTTCTTCCAATTATGTATCCGGGGAAAGAGTATAATTAGGTTTTCAAAAACGTTTCCAATTCCCGAATAATTTTAAACCCGACCTGCTGTTACACTTACATTCAGGGATTCCAAACAGCAAGCCGTATAGTTCCCGCGTACGGAAAACCATGCATTTCTCTACGGTATTAAGAGGAGACCATATGGAAGGCATAACATTTAGCAGTGAATTTGAGCCGTATTGTTAACTTTACGAGCCACATTGGTAAATGCAGAGACATGGCGACGGCCATTTCACGGTATTTAAAAGTCCCACAATTAGAAACTTTTTGAAAACCGAATTATTTCCCTCCCTCGAGCATAATACTATAAGAAGACGTAATCTTCTACCTAAGGAGCTAGAGAATGAATACTTTTGTGCACGTTTTCCTTGAAATATGATTGAACTTTTAGGGACATCGAAAACCAAATAGAAAAATGAATGCCACATACGCAGTCATTTTTCACAGAGTGTAGGTTTTGCATGCAGTCGGTTGGAAGTTCATTCGAAAGTCGGTATCCCGAGGTAACTGAGATATTATAGAATTATGCTGCACGATGATTGGTTTTTCTACCCTACTTGATCAATCTTTTCGAAACGAGAACGCATTTCGGGATTTCGGTTGACATTTCATGCGTTTGCCCACCTACTGTATGTGGAGAAATGACCACTAATCTCATTTATCTTGTCCTTCTTTCACGTCAGAGCGCTCTTCGCAGCGACCAAGGTCACGTGCCTTGCAAGTTCTGGTGCATTTAATGGACAGTAGTCGCAAATCAAGTCAACTAATCACTCTTGTGCGGGTAGCAAAACCCGAATGACAAAATGCGCAAAGCGCCGCTCTGCGCTCGGAAGCTGCCAATTTTGGTAGGTGTGTCTGGCGACGACGCAGCAACAGTCACTCATAAATAATGCCAACTAAATGTCGAACTATAATACCTCAGTTTATGAGTATTGAAATGTTTTATCAGAAAAAACGATTTTTGAGCATACAACCGTTTAAGCAGCGACGGGTTGCTGCTTTGAATTTCTATCTATATGGAGCAATAACTGCTAATCGCATTTCCCTTGGCCTTCTTTCACGTCAGCGCGCTCTTCGCAGCGACCAAGGTCACATGCCTTGCAAGTTCTGGTGCATTTAATGGACATTAGTCGTAAGCCGCGTCAACTAATCACTCTTGTGCGGGTAACAAAACCCGAATGACAAAATGTGTAAAGCGCCGCTGTGCGCTCGGACGCTGCCAATTTTGGTAGGTGTGTCCGGCGACGAAGCAGCAGCAGTCGCTCATAAATAATGCCAACTAGAGGCGTCCACTAACGTTATCTGCTGCCATTTGGCTCAAGGATGGATCCGGAATGCCAGCCGAATGAAGTACTTGCTCCAGCCAGTGAATCACCCCTCTTCTCGAGGCCAGTCTACTTTATTACACGTCCTCCAGATTTTGTTTGAATGATGGCCGCTTCAGCTGTCGGTTTTCACATTATCTTGTTAATTCTCATAATTTTTCACCGGAGAGGTGCACTCCTTCAAAGTCTGCACACGTCTGTGAAGTGTTTTTTAAATATTAAGCAGCTGACTGAAACCCCTCCAAGGGCTCAGCATCATATAAACTTCGAGACTACGTGGTAGCTATGCCAAGCACATCGATGCTTGCATGTCCTCTGAATTATTCATTTGCCAGAAGAATTTTTACAGGGTTAGATTGCGAATACTAAGACGGAAATTATTGTGGGGTTCGGAAACGCAGTCCTATTTGGACAACAAACAATTGTTTACGTACTATTATTGTTTTCAGTAGGCGGTCAACACTTAAAACTTTCGGAATATTATTGATTTCAGAAAGCAAGTACTACACGCGGGTACTTTCAATTTGAGGCGCTTTGCAGACTGCTGCGACTGCGATTCATAATTTCGCTAGGATTCGGGTTTTACGATTAGGCATAGGGCTTAGGTGATAGAAGCGAACAGGCGAGTTGCAGATAGCAGTTCAGAAGATAAAGATGCGATCACTGGAAGAAGAAATGTATTGGTCCGACGGTTCGGATTCTCATTCGAATCCATCATCAGAGACAGGCGAAGATAAAGGCACTCCAACCTACGGACTGACAAAGTGGCTGTTTAGACGTCTCAAGTTTCTGACCTCCGATTCGAACACAACACAATTCTTGGAGAAACTTAAAGGAGTACGTCTCCTGCCCAGCGATGTCATGGTTTCCTTAGATGTCACGTCCCTTTTTACTTCGATCCTGCAGGACCTGGCAGTCGAGACCATCGAACTACTCTTACGGGAGAAATACGACGAAACGGAGAATCGCCTCGGACATGCCCAAATCATCCACCTCCTGAAGTTCTGTCTCAAGACGTACTATACGTTCGACGAAACAATCTACGAGCAGGTGAGGGAAACACCAAGGGGTTCGCTGATTTCGGGACTCATAGCCGAGGTGGTCCTACAGCGGTTGGCGAAGTTGGTTTTCCGACATCACAGACCGAAATACTGGCCTCGGTATGTGGATGGCACCTTCGTCATCATCGAACGGAACCAGGCGGTGGAATTCAAAGGACATCTCAGCGTCGTCTTCCCGGACATTCAATTTACGATGGAGGAGGAAGAAGACAACCAGCTGGCCTTACCGGATGTTCTCGTCTACCGCAAATGTTAAAGTGGTCCGGAGAGCGGCAAATACGACGCAAATACTGAACATAAATAGCAACCACCCGATCAGTCACAAACGCAGTTGCGTAAGGGCGCTATACCGGCGTGTTGAGACATACTGCAGGGCAATGGAAGACAAGGTTGCTGAATTACAATATCTTCGGGGATGATGTTGTGGCAAGCGGACGAACAGACGAGAAGGTGACGTCAGATTCTTGTTTTTGTTTGTGTCCAGGCGGTTAACGCGGCGGCACTTGATTGAAGGACTCATATATAAGGCCGTAGGAATGTTGACATTTCCTCTTTCTAAGAGAGAGGGAGACAGAGTAGTCGATTTATTTTGAAGTCATAAATTCAAAGTGTTCCGCAAACAATTGGCTCCATTCACTATGAGCAGCAAATAAGTTAAGAGATTATTCCCGAATCAAGCAGTTTAACACAAAAGGAACGATTATTATGAGGACAGTTCAAGTCTTAGCTTCTGTATTTATATCTCTTCGCACGTAAGATAGCTCGCCAATGTGCGACAAGACATAAGTCGGAAGCTGCGGCGCGTCGGGCGGGAAGACTTCGCAGAACTAAGATCAGAATGTAAGGGATGGGCAGCGTCATCTATAATCCGACCAGCAAATTGCATGACCGTATTGAAATGTCGACTAAAAAAGATAAGAAACACCAGCGGCAGAAGAGAGCATTCGGAGGACTCGTTTTAAAATTAAAAGATCTTTTGTGAGCAAAGCAGGAAAAATGAAATGAGAGCAGTATAGGATAAGAGAAAGAATGCAGGCATCGATGAATTGCCAGATTAAAGGTTGAGGTATGTGGTGGGGACGTAAACGACGAATGTAATAAAGATGATGACGGTGGCGGTGGCGGTGGTCATGGTGGTGGTAGTAGTAGTAGCAGTAGTATTAGTAGTAGTATTGGTGTAAGGAGGTGCATACTTCGCTTCCCGGCAAACCAATTAAACGGCTGAGGCGATTCGCGATGCAACGCTTGTTGCCACTGTCTGCCGGGATGCCAAAATTTTGTGGTGGCCTAAAAACCAAAGTGTTCAGGAAAGCGACAAATAGGACGCAAATACTGAACATAAATAGCAACCACCCGATCAGTCACAAACGCAGTTGCGTAAGGGCGCTATACCGGCGCGTTGAGACGTACTGCAGTGCAATGGAAGACAAGGTTGCTGAATTACAATATCTTCGGGGGTACTGAGAGCCAATGGCTACCCGCGCAATTTTACCAACCAGTGAATACGAAAACGACACCAGAGACCAAATCCAAACGGTCCCAAATTTTGGCGGGCTCTTCTGTACGTGAAGAACGTCTCGGAATCGTCAGTCGTCTTCGCACTCAGTTTGGAGTTGGGATTTCACGCAGGCCGGAAGCAACCATCAGGCACCAAGTCATGAGGTCGAAAGACATAATTTTCTACCGAATGAGCAAAAGACTGAATATTTTTATGCATGTTTTCTATGAAGTATAATTGGATTTTAAAAGACATTGAAAATTAAAGCGCAAAATGCATGCTGAATAAGTGGTCATTTTTTACAAAGCATAGTTTTTGCATGCAGCCGTAAGGAGGTTCGTTCAAAAGCCGGCATCCTGGGCTATCTGAATTATTATGGCATTTTGCCGCAAGCTGATTAGTTTTACGACCTTACTTAATTAATCTTTTCGAAACGAAAACGCATTTCGGAATTTTGGTTGACATTTCATGAGCTAGCCCACCTACTGTATATATCAGGTCCACGTGTAATAAATGCTTTGGTCAAGATTGAAAAATTAAGCCAGCCCAGTTTTTAAAGCACTCGAGAATCTCGGCGATGTCATCGATTGCCAGTCGACACGCTACCGTCCTGAAATCTGGATAAGCCACTGAACACCGCTCTTATAGGATTCCGTCCTCCCGACCACAATCGACATGACGCGAGCTCGCCTGTGCAGTAGTGAGGACGTTGCTCCACGATCAGCTGATCGAGGGTTCAAATCTCGGGCATGTCCTTCCTAATCATTGTTTGTTAGTGGAAATGTGCCCCCCCCGCGTGGACTGTAAACTATCTGGCGTCCACAATGGGCTGCATTGAAAGTGCGCTGGGCAAAAAAATCATGGCTAAACTGGCTCACGACACGTTTTTATCAGGGTGCCTCGAGTCCTCGCGAATCCAGAACTGTTGCTGTGACTGGCACGCCTTAAACGTGGGCCAACACTCAGCCATGGCGCCTAATCCTGTCACTAACTGGTTGACGGGTTCGGCAGTCATTTGTTGCTTGTGAGAGAGAAGAGAGAGAGAGAGAGTAGAGGCCGACACTGGGGAGTCCGTTGTCTCGACGAGTCAGCACTTTCCTCACTATAAAAAATCCGGCGCAGTTAAATATATCCTGAAGTGCTGAGAGACTTGGTTTGGAAGTTGGCCAGCTGGCGGGGATCGTAGTGGCCCTACTCTGAGCGCCTATCGCCCCCAGCCACCCTGCATGGATGGCGAATCCAAGTCAGGACGGTGGGATATGAAAGCGAATGCAGTCTCTGAAAAGTTGACCAAAACGTCTACGCGTGCCATGCACGACCCGGTAGTCAGCGCACGCACCAGGCCTGACTCCCATAGAACATAAACGAGAGTCAAAGTGATCACATTCAAAAGGAGTCATTTGAGTCTGGCCCTCAGTTTTTAGAGGGATCAGTTAACAAGGGATGAAGAGCATGCCGAACAGCTGCCTTTTTTGACGTTCTCGTCACACACACACCCAACGGCGAACTTAACACCACTAACACGACTCAGGTTCTCAACTGCCACAGTAACCACCCAATGGCGCATAAACGCAGCTGTGTTAGCATACTCTTCCAAAGGGTAAAAACGTACTGCAGTGAGCCAGAGGGACGAGTACGAGAAATTCGCCGTCTTCGGAACCAACTGGCAGGGAATGGATGCCCGAACACCTTCGTCAGGCGCTGCTTTCGCACACACCCACGGCGAACAAACGGAGGAGAATCGCCAACAGTCTGGCTCCCTCTACCATATATAAAGAACGTGTCCGAAGAGATGGAACTTATCGCTGGAGAGCTCGGGTGGGTACTGCTCACCGTCCGACAGCGACCATGCGCAACAAAATCATACGAGTGAAGGATCGTCTAGACGTGGGAGAACAATCGGGTGTCGTCTGTCAGATCCCATGTCGGAACTGCCCTTGCCACTACACAGGACAGACCGTACGACGACTTAGCTCACGAATAACGGAGCACAAACGGGCGGTCCGGAGAGGCGACCCGTTGTCTCAGGTTGCCACTCACAACCTGGAGGAAGGCCACGAATTCAACTTCACGAGCACGCAGATAGTAGCGCGGGGCAACAATAAGGCAGGGCGAGAACTGTTGGAGGCCTGGGTGTCTGACACCAACTCTATCCACAGACACTTTGACATACCCCCTGCTATCACGCGTTCCGTTCCCGCGGCCAAGAGGCGAGACCCAATTTGCAGGCAAGGGTGCACGCAGTTACGCCACCGTGAGACGGTCTGGGGCTCAGCTTATCGCGAATACCACCCTCTGCACTCATACCCCCCCTCGCTTCATGACTTGACCACAAAAACAGTTCATTTGATGTCGCATTCTCGCAGTCTCTGACGATGACCTCCTTTACGAAACCGAAAGCTCAGACTAATACACCCACTGTCCCAGAGATCGGGTCTTCATCTTCTTTACAACAAGAACCTGGGATTCGCATATTCGCTTTCATCCGTGTGATGACCCTTTTCCGAGTGCCTGCCACAAAAGCTGAGCCTCCCGCGAGTGTCAGCACGTGTGCACTATGGCTGTCTGGCGTCCGTCTACTCGGCTCTCCAACTGGCCAATCAGACTCAAGACCGAGCCAGACGTGCTCCGGCCTGGGACGATTCGACGCCTTCCCTGGCACACACTTGGAACGCCGCTTTCCCATTGAAGGATGCGCTATCCTCTGGCTGCCAACGCCTTCCAATCCCTTTTCCACTTGTTCTGTGCAGAAAATACAATCCTTCAACTGGCGTCCACCGGGCCTGAAGGTCGTGGTAGCCAGGGCCTCACTGTCGGCTAAGGCTTTTGTGATAGAGTTATCACGTCCGTTGGCATCTCCCCAGGCCAAGACTCTAAGCGCGTCCTGATAGATTCAGGTGCGTCAGATTTATCATGGTGAGGAATGCGCCAAGTCTCCCTGTGGACAAATTTACTTAGCATCAACCCCACGCACTCTGGCCTCTCGCGTGCGCCAATCAACTGTACGCACTGGATAGCCAATGAGTGATGAGACTCCTTCAATCCAACTATTCTTCCTTCCTCTTTTTTCACCCGAACTCCGGTCTTGGAAGGGAGACGTGTAGTGGCCCTACTCTGAGCGCCTGCCTCAACGCTGGGCTTCTCGCGAATGTCTGCTCGTGCTCGTCAGGGCTGCCTGGCATTCGCCCACCCGGTTCTCCAACTGACCAATCAGATTCAAGGCCGAGTCAGACGTGCCCTGCCCTTAGACGCTTTGACGCATTCACTGACGGAGACTGGGGGACACTGCTCATCCGTCGCCGGACGTGCCCTCATCCGGCAACCAACTCTATCCAACTCCCTTACCAGTTATTCTGTATAGAATAAATTATTCTCCCAACTGCTGTCCGTCTTCTCTTTCCATTCGGGACCGGGCCAGGGTCTTTCACTCTCGGCTTAGGCTTCTGCGGTAGGATAACTCGTTCTTTCACAGGATCGAGAGTCAGGCTGAAATGACTCCTTCCAGATGTGGTCCTTTGACACGGCCACTAAATGAGAGATCCAAGCTGCCCTCACAGAAACCCTGATATATGTAGTGGGACAAGGTTGTGTGTTACACGCGGAGACGGGCTGTCTAGCTTTGTTAACCATTGGGCAAGATCTTATTTCGTAGCTGTACCTTATATGGGTCAAGGTTAGGGGTTGGGGCCAGGGGTTAGGGGTTAGGTTGGGGCTTGTCTACTGCGGGTATGGCCACGAACTAAGATCCGACCAACCATTGCACCCAAGTTCATTTCTCAATCTGATTTGCCGTCGGAGTAAGGTGGTAGGGGAGGAGAGTGTGCGACGGATGCTGCACAAGTCTGCCTCAGTGTAAACTAATTCACTCGCAAGCCACCCTTCTGCGTTCACACCGTGCGACACGGAGCCGAACTGTCGGTATGTAAACTCTGGGACTGAAGACAGAGCGACTTCGGAGCTTTCTGTGGAGCGGTCAGAATGGACCAGCGCACGTCGCTGTAATGTGATGCACTATGTGATGGCAACATGGAATACTGGTCAGTCCGCGTGTGTGCTTACCAACGGAAGAAACGTGGATTAATTAGCAAAAGCAGTACTGGGTCTCTTATACAGTCTTGATTTTCTATTCCGCACTAGAGCGGACCGTAATTAGCATAGGCGGGTGACCGCCCTGGGTGGGGGACATTGGCTAGCTTACATCTGTGCGCAGACTCAAAGTGACTACCGCGGGAGGGGGGCGGTTACAAAAAGCAAGCTGCAACAGGTGTGGTCGTGTCCTGAACACTAGTCAAAGCGTACATCCAGGATAGGACTTTCACGAGCGCAATTCCGAGCCCTTTTAACAGGTGGTAGCGAGGTCCTGTAACAGTAAGTTTTCTTACTACACGTAGTGACCGGATATCAACGCTCTTGACGGTTTTATACTATATCAGCACATTTAATGTGCTTCTGGGCGAGCAAGGAATGACCAGTGCATTCTTGGAATAAGCAGTCAATTAGGCAGTGTTGCCGATAGGAGCGATGGCGCTGAATAAAACAGTTTCTGCCTGTTGGACCGCCCATAGGCAGTCGCATCCAGATTCCGGGCAATGGGTTTCGTCCTGATGGGTCATGGAGCGTTGCGGGGCTTCAATCAGGAACGTCTTGCCAGGAGTCGTCAGGGTCGTTAGCGGGCAAGACACAAATGGTCATTCCAGTCTCCACAGACTTTGTTGATAGGAGCTATCACGATGAAGCATTAGTCGTCACTCATATACGGTTTCAACCAACTAGGTCAGATACAGAAGAACTGGCAATAATACATTAGCTGAACTAATTCATGAAATGCCAACCTAAATTCAGAAATTTATTTTCGACTATAAATGAGTGCGCAAGTGGGTTGCTATAATTATCGTGAGGTATTATATCACGTTATTTCCCTCACGCCAGAGTTCCGACCTTTAAGTTCACATCTTTGCAGCAGTCGGCAGGAAACACTTGATAAAAATGACTAATTAAGTAGTAGGACTTCTGGTAGGGATTAAGTTGGCAAGCTCACTGTAAAAACAGAGCGCAGAGACTCCTGAAATACAAAAAGGATGTTAATATCAGGGTTTTCGGTAGGACAGGTGGACGGGGCGTTGAGAAAACTCGCGTTTCTCTCATACGTCTGCTTCATTACTCCTGTCAAGTGCCAAAACAAACCGCAAAATTTTAAAGATGCGAAGCCGATACTTCAAGGCCACTGTCCATGAGGGCCGGTTTGGGCAAGACGACATTCGTCCTGCAAACTTAACCCAAAGCCCCACCCAAATCCTTTTCCCCATTTAATATTTAACATAGCCCTAGCCTTAAACACAAGTTTAACCCAAACTTGAATCAGTATCTCAAGCATAGTCAGATAGGCAGTCCTTATATGACCAACCTGCCAACGCCCGCAGAAGCAGTAGTAGGATACACTAACATATCCGATGTTTGTCTGGGTATTTCTCGCTGATTTAGATATACATGTAAGCGAACACTATTTCTTTCACTTGTTTGGTAGAAAACTACGTCTTCTTCAAATTTTTCCTCGAAAACAAGATATTTCAAAGTTTAAAAGTTTGTAATTATGAGACTTGTTAAATTCATAAATTGTCTATTCATACAACAACATATCCGCTTGCCTATGAAGCATGCTAAACTATCCTCATTAATAATAACATTTCGTTGGTTTTATGTGATCAACGAGACCCAAATCTGCCACAATATTTCCCGATAACGCATAGAAAAACATGATCATACACACATACTCGTGGTTTTAAAACCTTGAATGCAAGTGTAAAAGCTAGTGGAGCTTAAATTATTCGGTAATTGGAACGTTTTTTAATACCAAAGACGCCCTTTCTTCACATACAAAATTCGGATAAGGCTTAATTTGCTACCAAACAAGTACAAAATAGAACACTTTTGCACTTATGTTCTGTAAAAAAACGTGATTTTTTAAGCTCGTCAAAAAGAATTGCGAAAATTTACATCATTTTTAGCCGTATTTTTTTGCGGAAGCGCACTCAAAAGCCGGCAGCTTGATTTGACTGAAATATCCTTAGAATATGCTGCGCGATAATTAACATTAAAACCCCTTTTGAGTAATCCTTTCTGGTAGAAAACAAACCACAGGATTAAGGCCAACATCTCTTGAGGCAGCACATCAGTGTAAGTAATCATTTCTCATCTAAATCACATTTTAGAACTTTGGTGTACGTCATCAACTGTAGCAGCGAGCTGGGAGTGAAAAAAACTCCCGACGGAGAAGTTCAGATGCCGTTGAGAGTTTGATGGTTTTTACGTGAACGCGAGTGGATGGGATGTCCAGCGGGGGTTAAAAGAAAGAGAGGACGGAACTGGATGACGTAATACATGGAAAGGACATAAAATTGGCTGCAAAGTTCCTGTAACGCAAAGGCTGCCGACTTTCCATCCCCGAAAACCTTATTGTGTCGAGAAAGGCGCGTTCTTCATAAGACTTTATTGTTTAGTTCATAAATTATTGGCTATTAGCTGGGAAGTAATTGGTTACCGGCAACTACAGTGAGTGACCTATCTCATGAAATGTTGACTGAAATTTTGAAACGTGTTTTCGATTAGGAAGGATTACTTAGGCGCGGTTGTAATACTAATTATCTTGCGGCATAATCGTAAAGTATTTCGGATTCGGCAGGATGTCGGCTTCTAAACACACTGCTATTTAATCTCCTGTAAAAAACGTACTCGGCAAAAAAATGGCTACTTAAGTAGCAGGCATTTTTCTCATTGATTTTTGATGGTCTTGCAAATTTAAATATATCTTATAGAAACCATAAAAAATATGCTTTTTCAGTCAATTTATAGAGAATCACGTCTTCTTTATATTTTTTATTCAAGGAAGGAGTATAATTAGATTTTAAAAACGTTTTTCAATTCCCGAATAATTTTGAGCCAGATCTGCCATTGCATTAGCGTTTAGCGATTTCAGTTTACAAGGTGCATGCTTTCTACGTAAAGAAAATCACATATTCCTCTATGCGTTTACGAAGATACCATATAGAGTTCATAAAAAATTTGCAATGGATCCCTGCTATGTTGTACATTTCACGAGGAGCTGTCATAAACGGCCAGTTGCGATGCTATGTGAATGGACATTGCGCGGTCTTAAAAAATCTCATAATTAGAAACTATTTTAACACCTATTTATACTCCTTCCTTGAATAAAAAATATAAAAAAGACGTGATTCTCTATTAATTGACTGAAAGAAAGCGTATTTTTGTTTATGGTTTCTATAAGGTATATTTGAATTTGCAAGACCATCGAAAATCAGTGAGAAAAATGCCCCTGCTTAAGTAGTCATTTTTTTACCGAGTACGTTTTTTTTACAGGAGATAAAAAAGCAGTGTGTTTAGAAGCCGACATCCTGCCGAATCCGAAATACTTTACGATTATGCCGCAAGATAATTAGTATTACAACCGCGCCTAAGTAATCCTTCCTAATCGAAAACACGTTTCAAAATTTCAGTCAACATTTCATGAGATAGGTCACTCATTGTAGCAATTCAGCGGACGAGCACAGTAGGTGGGCTAACTAATGAAATGTCTACCGAAATTTCGAAATGCGTTTTAATTTTGAAAAGACTTTAAGGCACAATTTTTCAGTTTCTCCATCCTCATTCACCTTGCTCCGATGAAAAAAGAGTGTCAGAGCGACCGAAGGAGGACTCGGGCGCAGTGACTGACAGGACCAGTGGGACCATGTACACACCTCGTACTGACTCGCGAAATACAGTAGGTGGGCTAACTCATGAATGTTAACCTAAATTCCGAAATGCGTTTTTGTTTCGGAAAGGTTGTAAAACTGCTCATCATCCAGCATAATTCAATAATATATCAGCTACCCCAGGATGCCGGCTTTCGAAAGGACTTCTTTCCTGCTGCATGCGAAAACTGCACTTTGTAAAAAATGCCTGCATATATAGTATGCATTTTTCTCATTGATTTTTGATGCCTTTACGCAATCAATTGTCTTTCGTGGAAAACATGTTTAACATATTTTTCGTTTTCTCATTCGGTAGAAAATTATGCCTTCTTTCAATTTTATACTAGGAAGAGGGATGCAATTCGGTTTTCAAAGACTTTTCCAATTCCCGAATAATTTAGAACACGACCTGCAATTACCATGACATTCAGGTTTTATAAACTACAAGCCGTACATTTTCTGTTTACGGAAAGCCATATGTTTCTCTACGGTAATAAAGGGGACCATATAGGGTTCACAAAATTAAGCAGTGGATTTGATCCATATTGTAACTGTACAAGCCACATTGGTAGATGCAGAGATAGGACGACTTATGAACGGCCATGTTACTGTAGTTAAAAGTCCCACAATTAGGAATTTTTTAAAACCGAATGATACCCTTTCTTCGAGTATCAAATTGGAAGAAGACGTAATTTTCCACCGAATGAACGAAAGAATGAATATATTTACAGTACCTGTGCTAACTCATGAAATGTCACGAATTAACACAGGTTAACGCCTTTAACGCAAAATCGGTAAACACTACGGCTCCCAAAGTCTGATAGCGGAAAATAAACGATGTGCCAAATAAATAAAGCAAAGTTTGGTTAAGAAAATACTATTTACTGAGATAAAAATAAATAATTTTCGACAAAAGTCACATTTTCGAGAAACGCCTATATTACAACCAAGTTAATAAAGGCTACGTATGAGGACGTATAAAGGAGGAGG
>CACRXP010000115.1:180111-261226 GCA_902702965.1 Spirometra erinaceieuropaei
AATCATGGCCTTCCGCCGCTGCAGTTCAAATTCCTTCATCCTTTTTCTAATGATGTTCATAGAAAACATCGGCAGATGTTCCCGCTGAATGGCCTCAATGGGCATGTAATGAAACTTTTTTAATGTACGACGAATAAAATCGTCGTCTTGCTTACTTGTGGACCGTTTTGGTCCCCCTATCTTATTTCTAGGAACAGTTTTATCATTAATAATGCGCCACAGAGTGACCTTGCTAATATTGGAAATATTAGCTAACGACTCACGCGGGATTCCTTCCGCCGCTAATTTTCGAATGCGCTGGAAGTCAACTTCGGATAAGTAGTGTTTAGACATAGTTATCGTTTGGCGTGGCAGAGCAAAGTGACGGCATGTCGCGCGAACTCAAAATATATTCGTTTACGACACGCATTTTCAGTCTGGTAAAACAATCACACTGATAAACTTTTTTATTTCGGTATTTTGAAACATAAAACTTTACAAATTTGTAAAATAGAATTTTTAGATAAAGAATCGCACGTTATTTCCTGAACACAATAAGAAATAATTTATCTGCATTTCCCTGATTTTGTTGATATTGAAATTTAATTTTTTCTTTTTGTTCGAAAGTTTATCAAAAAATTTCGTCCTTTTATTAATCTTCTTAAACAGATTAATAAGGTTACACAAAGAATTTCCATCCGAAAGCTTTAATAGCGTAGGAAACTGCTTGAATATCAGGAATCCTCCGATTTCGCCTTAATCCGGCCCGTTTTCTATTTAATATACAGATCCGTATCAAACTTTCCTTCAGAAAACGGTCTTTTCGTCCTTATTTCAACCAAATAAACACAAATAACGACACCAAAAATACACCACATTGTCCACTATAATTTTGACCTCGGCATTTCATGAGTTAGCACAGGTACTGTATGTATGTTTTCCATTAAATATAAATGGACATTTTGGGGCATCGAAAATCAATGAGGAAAATGCCTGCTACATAAGAAGTAATTTTTTACAGAGTATAGCTTTTGCACGCAGCTGGGAAGAAGTTCGTTCGAATGTCGGCATTCTGATGTAACTGAATTATTATAGAATTACGCTGCATGACGATTAGTTTTACAACCCTGCTTAGTCAATCTTTTCGAACTGAAAACGCATTTCAGAATTCCGGTTGGCGTTTCGTGAGTTAGCTAGCCATTGTGAACTTGCTTCTGTATTTATTAAGCATAAAGTCTGGGTCATGCTGCATGAAATAGTGTTTAATGACGAAAATAAATTCGCTCGCCCTTCATCTAATTATGCTCCCGTCCTAATTGCGTGCTATTCCGTCTTCGTCCAATTAATATATTTATAGGCACCAATTCATCATTGTTAATTCGCCACTGAGTGACCATAGTAAAATTGGAAATAATCGATAAAGACTCATGTCACAACCTTCTGGTTACCAATTTCCTTATCTGTCCAAGGTGGACTATAGATGGGGACCTTCATTTCAGTAGTCTGAAGGAAGTCCTCGAATTCTAAGTGACAGTGCTGTAGAACGAATTGTTTCCATTTAGATTTTACGAGCTTTAGATCAAACATGTCACCGATTTATGAATCAAGTTTTTGTTTGCATTTGACTCCACACCTCGTTTCCTAAATCCAAGGTGATATTTAACAAGTGATTGGCGCAAAGGCTCGTTTTTCATTTCCAAAAGTAAGTCCTTATTCTTATAACTTATATTAATACCGTTTTAAAGCAAATCGCACACAAACAGACTACCCTGTCCTATTATTGATCAGAGATCCCTGGTCAAAACTCGGGGTACTCCGATGTTGGTATCGGTCGGCGAGCGCCCCCTACCGTTGTTATGTGGGCTGTTTCAATATATACAGTAGATGTGCTAACTCATGAAATGTCTACCGAAATTCCGAAATGCGTTCTCGTTTCGAAATTATTAATGAATTATGGTTGTCAAACTAACTATCATGCAGGATAATTACGTAATGATTTAGTTACTTTAGGAGGCCAGCTTTCGAACGAAATTCTTTCCGACTGCACGCAAAAACTACACTGCAAAAAATGACTAGTTATGTAGCATACATGTTTCTCATTGATTTCGATGTCTTTAAATATCCAATTATATTTCATGGAAAATATGCATAAAATATTCATTATTTTGCTCATTCGGTAGAAACATAAGTCTTTTTCCAATTTTTTACTCAAAGGAAGGGCATAATTTGGTTTTAAAAAGCTTCTAATTATGACATTTTTAATAGCGTGAAATGGCCGTTCATAAAACATCGTGCCTCCGCATTTACTAATGTGGCTTGTAACGCCAACAATATGGCTCAAATGCAGTGCTAAATTTTATGAACGCCATGCTCTATATATACTTATTTTTTACAGAGTGTAGTTTTCTCATGCTGCCGGAAAGAGCTTTGTTCGAATGCCGGCATCCTCAGGTAACTGAGTTGCCATAGAATGGTGTCACAAGATGCTAAGTTTTAATGCCGTACTTAGGTAATACTTTCGAAACGAAGACATATTCCAGAATTTCGGTCAACATTTTATGAGTTAGTACACTTGCTGTACCGATGTAAGCACCTGACTGCGTCCAATTTTTTGTCCAATTTCCGCCAACCGCGCCCCAAAAATTGTCCTTTCTTATCCGCGTTAAAAAAAGTCCGGCGGATATTCTGCTTAATGTGGCCCACTTTAAGGCCCTCAGCTCGACGAAGAAGTTAAAATCGCAAGTTCTGGGGCACACCCGTCTGATGCTCAATCATTCCGACATCTTATTTAAGGACACTGCAAGGATTATCTCAAGTACTTTTTGAGAAGTAACCATCATTTCTTGAAGGCCCATTCCGCAGCCGCTTATTAGACACAGGGAAAATGTGGAAAAACAGTTCATTTCAACCCCGGCTAGTTCAGGATCTAAAGCCCAGTCTGTGGTCGCGGAGGTAGGCCTCCATCCGCATGCTTTGTCTTTAAGATTTGCGATAAAATAGCAGACATGTTGTATAAAGTTTGCGATGAATTCACAAACATTCCGTTTTGGAAATGCATTATCCTTTAATACTAGAACATTTGCTTCTAATAATGTTTATGTATTCAAATGTTACGATACAAACTCTCCCCGGTCAGTTCTCACACTTAATTTAGGGTTCCAGCTGACAGTTGAACAACGACCAGTATTGATACAATAGGGAATATCGATGCAGACAAGGGATGTAAGGATGAGTATGTCCGGCCTTTTAGCAGTCAGTGATCATCCATACCCAAACTCAAATCGGCATGACCTGGGATTCGCAACCGAATTTTTTGCCCATTAAACGTTCTTTTGGTAAGGTGTGGTTTGGTACAAAAATACTGTTGGAGTTTGGGTTAGGGGGTAGGGTAAGAGGTTAGGATTAGGGGTTTGGGTTTGAAATTAGTGGTTAGAGTAAGGGGCCAGGGTAAGGGGGCTAGCGCAACTATTTCTCAATCAATGAAAGTACATCCACGCACTCCAAATACAGCTCGTGACCTATCTGATGAAATGTCACGAACTGTGAACTGAACTCGCCGTAGCGCATGAAACGCCCATTCCGCATCCACGAAAGCTATAATGCGTTAAATATACGACCGAGCTTCAAAACGAGGCATAGTTTGGTTTATAAAGTATTCTTTATTGACTAAGAAATTATTTATTTTAGGAAAAACCGCCAAAAAATCGACTGTATAGCAAGTCAACTATTCAGGGTCTAATATAACTGTCAGCAGAGAAGGAAAATTCCACAAAACGACAAAAAAATGAAAAATAGTAACAAATACAACGTTTTAGTACTTTGTTGATTGCCCTTAGTTTTTAAAGTTGCTGTAAGGCGGGAGGGCATGGAGACTACCAATTTGTCTATGGTGGTTTGGTCTATGTAATTATTAAGTAAAAATTGTAGTTTCTGTTCTATAGAAATATGTTTCCTTGCCTTGTCCCAATTTCTTTTGATTAATGCAAAAAGATTTTCGACGGGATTTAGGTCCGGGCTGTTGGCGGAGATAAAAATGCTTCAAAGGCCGCAGACAGAGAGGCTGGCTCTGATCTAAAATATTAGATTATAGTCGTAGACTGAATTGGAATCAAACCTCCTTTGGGCGATGGACAGGGGCATTATCCTGCAACATTACCGTGTCCATTCGACGTCTATAAATGCCGTTGTAACCGAAGGCATTCTTTACTATGTCGATGAACACCTAGCTATTTATCGTCTCCACTGTTGAACGCCAGATCAGTCGCTCTCCGAATTTGATGGCCGTCCAAACCATCAGGGGTCGGCAGTTCTTGAAAGTTGGCGTCGACATAGTGCGCTCTCGTGGAAAGTTCCTTCCACATATGACCACCTGGGCCGACTTCGGAGGCTTGTCTAAAAATAAGACCTCATCGCAAAAGTAAATGCTCTTCCAGAAGGAAAGTCTGTAATCAATATATTTTTGAGCAAACAAAAACGTTCTCTTATAAGTTTTCTATTTAAAAGTGGCTTTCTCATGGCGTTTTGCTGATGGAGATCGACCTCATTCATTCTGTTTCTAATTATGCGCATAGAAAACATTGACAGGTTTTCCCTGAAAATAGCCTTAAGGGGCATATAAAGATACTTTTTCAGTGACCGACAGATGCAATCCTCGTCTTACTTGCTTGTGGACCGTTTTGGCCCACCTTGCTTAGTTCTAGGCATTGTTTTATTATTAATAATTCTCCAGAGAGTGACCTGGTTAATGTTGAAAATACTAGCTAACGACTCATGCGGCAGCCCTTCGGCTGCCAATTTTCGTATTCGCTCAAAGTCAACTTCCGATAGGAACTGTTCTGACATCTTTGCTGCACGGCGTGGCGAAGAAAAGTGGTAGCATGTAGCGCGCAATCTACATATACGTGTTTACGCCTTCTAGTTCCCGGTGTAGTAAAACAAACACTGTCGAAAAAGCTTACTTCTTCGTTAAACAATATAAAACGTTACAGTTTTGCAAAATGGAATTTAGGAAGAGCTAATAACTACTTGATTCTTGAGAATAATGTGTTTTTACATATTTGACTCGACCAGATTTTCATGAACTAAAAATCACAATTTTCGTTTCCAGAGTGGCCTCCTTTGATATTTTTCTTTGTTATATGAATGTTTATTTATAACGCAACGCGTGCAAACTAGAAGTTTTAATAGGGGATACTTATTAGAATAGGAAATTAATTGGATATGCGGGGATGTCAAAATTTGCCTAAATTTGGTCTGTTTTCCCCCTAAAAAACTGAACGGACATGACTTATCCTTTAGAAAAGGGCTTTTTGGGATTTTAATCAACTCTAAAAACAAAAATAACCACACCAAATATATGCCGTCCCCTCAACTCAACTACTGCTCTCGACATTTCATGAGTTAGATTATCTACTGTAGCTTTTCTTTTACATTCAACTACTTGACCTCGTCGCCTGTGCGTACTTTGGCTCCGCCTGTAAAAGCCCTATTGCCATCGGTCCCGTATTACAGGTTGTTGGGGTTTGTCTACTAAAGGTGGGCCTACACAACCACATCCGATCGTTTTTCTTTCAATTTCAACACTGTACTATTAAGCAACTGGCCCGGTGTCTAAGTTGGTTGATCGCGTGAACTATCGCCGAATAAAAACGCTTTATAATTCGCATCCTGTTAAATTAGTAAAAGATTACATTTTTGAATTATTAAACTAAGTGTTAGGAATACGTTTTTGCCCCTAGTTCGAAATATTTAATCGCTTTACTGAAGCGGGGTTCATCCTTGGGCAAAGTAAAATTATTTTATTTGTCGATTTTTCGTCTTTTTCGGATTTTTGCTTTATGTGAACATACAATGGACTACGTAGTCTTTATCTGATGGACAGGTAACTGAAAGGAGATCCCAAGGTAGGAGATGCATCGTTGGTTTTCACACTTTGAACAGGACGACGAACATCTTGCAAATTTTAAACCCGACACGCTATGAATTTTGGCATAGGCACCTACCGAAAGCATTCCCAGAGCTTGTTAAGCTACTATCGCGACTTTTTACATACTCATTAATTGCGTTCTTAGCATTGGAATACCTGTCGCGCCTTCCACCTAGGCAAAAGGAAAGTGCAAAGGCGACCTTTTAAAATTCGCCAAATTTTCATGTCCGGAAGAAAATTATTCTACTGCTGTTATTGCCCACACAAAGCACATACATATAGAGCAGCGAGGAAGGACGACAGAGAAGACGGGTAGATTAAAAAGGCACTGTTTCGGGCCTAATTTTACCTTCAATCAGCCGAGCATAACCCTGACCAGCAGCCGGGACTACAAACATAAACATGCTCACGGACGCAGCTGGCGCAGTAGGTCCACCATTGGGGTCTACCAAATCGGTCATATGCACATAGCTAAATAATTATCATTAATTTAGCATTCTAAAATAACTTGGCGCGTGTGGTTATATCAGATTGTTAGACAACACGATAAGCGAGACTTCCTGTATCTTTGGATTAATGAACAAAGCAAGGTCCCCTAAAACAAATATAGTAGTTGCCTATAAATGCCAGACCCAGTGAGGCTTCAGAACCTATTCTTACCGCTCTATTACTACTAATATATCGTTCAAATGGCTAACGCTCTGTCGTTTCCGCCTCTAAATAACGAGTTAGGAGAAACTAAGCTGCGTGTAAAGTAACTTGTCATAAGCTCTAAATTTGAACTAACCTTTTTACTCTGGGTCGTTTGGCCTTTGCATGTGGAGTGTTCGCAGATATCGAGGAAATAGGGGTATGCTTAAAAAATGAATGAGCTCTAGGCTTTATGACCGTTTTTAGGGCATGAAAGCATACAAATCTCTAAATCCAACTTTGTGCAATTGTCGAAAAGCTAGAATTTCTAAAAAAATAGCGGACTTGTTTGCATTCTGCTTAACCCAATTAATGCAGATCAGAAAAGCAATTGTAAATGGCGCCAAGATTCTTTCGATAGAACCCCTCATTCTGAACCCCTTTTACCGT
Organism: Spirometra erinaceieuropaei; assembly: GCA_902702965.1. Classification (NCBI taxonomy): domain Eukaryota; kingdom Metazoa; phylum Platyhelminthes; class Cestoda; order Diphyllobothriidea; family Diphyllobothriidae; genus Spirometra; species Spirometra erinaceieuropaei. The sequence goes on from CACRXP010000115.1 coordinate 187,097, forward strand.
AGAAACATACCCTGATGCAAAATGTTGGTCCAATTCAGTTAATAGGTTATGGAATTGTCTCAATGCAGTGTAGCGTTGATTTCCGCTATCATCTGCAAACACTTTTTTTAAATGGAAACGCTTCAAAATATTTTGTATGGGCAAAGAGGGTTTCCCGGAGCACAATGGTTGAGATGCATCAGAATAACCATCTGGATTTCCACCATGAGGTTTAAGCAGGCACGCATCTAACTTACTTCCAAAATAATATTATTGCTCACGTAGTCTGCCCATAAAATATTAATCCATTGCGGATCTGTCAGAGGTGATTAAATTTCACAGGAATAAAATGCTTGACAGACTCGATGCAAAATACAATCAGCCTAGAGGATAGCCTTCCAGGGACATAAAACCAGGCGTATCTGTCAAAACAGAAACAAACATCGACGGCCTAGGGGTTGCTGCATAGTAAGGCTATAAAAGGGCAAATGTACGATGTACAGTAGGTGGGCTAACTCATGAAATGTCAGCCGAAGTTTCTAAATTCGTTCCCGTTTCGAAAAGGTTAATTAAGAACAGTTGTAAAAATAATCATTTTGCAGAAGAATTCTATAAACATCCAGTTACCTCAGGGTGTAGGCCTTCGAACGAACTTCTTTGCAACTGCATGTAAGAACTACACTCCGCGAAAAAATGACTGCTTGAGTAGCATGCAATTTTCTCATTGATTTTTGATGCCCTTAAAAATTCAATTATATTTTATGGAAAACATGCATTAAAATATTCATTCTTTCACTCTTTCGGTAGAAAATTCAGTTTTTTTCCAAGTTTATAATTGCAGCATGGACATAATTCGGTTTTCAAAAACTTTTCCGATTCCTGAATAATTTTGAACCCGACCTGCGGTTACACTTGCGTTCAGGTTTTCCAAAATACAAGCCGTATGGTTTCTGCTTATGGAAAACCATACACTTCTCTACGGTATTAAAAGAAGACCATGTAGGGTTCATCAAATTTAGCAGTGGATTTGAGCCATATTGTTAACTTTACAAGCCACGTTAGTTAGTGCAGAGACATGACGATTTATGAACGGCTATTTCACGATATTTAAAAGTCCCACAATGAGACCCTTTTTAAACCTAATTATACCCTTCTTGCAAGTATAAAATTCGAAAAAACTGAATTTTCTACCGAAAGAGTGAAAGAATGAATATTTTAATGCATGTTTTCCATAAAATATAATTGAATTTTTAAGGGCATCAAAAATCAATGAGAAAATTGCATGCTACTCAAGCAGTATTATTTTTTTGCGGAGTGTAGTTCTTGCATGCAGTTGCAAAGAAGTTCGTTCGAAGGCCTACACCCTGAGGTAAATGAATGTTTATAGAATTGTTCTGCAAAATGATGATTTTTACAACTGTTTTTAATTAACCTTTTCGAAACGGGAATGAATTTCGATACTTCGGCTGACATTTCATGAGTTAGCCCACTTACCGTAGGTGATTTGGCAAAACAGTTATAAACTGTAGTGATTTAGTCCTTCATGTGAATATTTTCGTTCAAAGGTTTGCAGAATACCAACGCACACATTAAAGTTATGCAGATGGCAGCGTTCACAGGAAAAAGAATCATTTGCGCCCATGGCTAAAACAAAATTAAAGAAACTCATGTGCGTAAAATCATTTCTACTGCTAAGTATAGGAAAAGCAATCTTACTCCAAATAGTGTCATGCAAATATAAATCTCCACCGAGGATTTATGCGCGAGAAAATACTTTGTTCGCAAACTTCAGGCTCTTTAGTCCACATTGGTATCCAAGAAAATAAATAATCCTATGGATATTAGATAATACAGTATATTTTTTGATATTTTCCCTAAAAAATCTCTTAATGAACCGATACTTGAAGCAATGTGATGTTCTGGTTCCCTTAAAAATATCCAGGCCACCTTGCCAGTCATAGTCAAAACGGTTCGCCTGAAACTGCCGTGGTAGAAGATTAGATTTTCGGTTAGATCAGGCCAACGGTGATCACGCCAGTCATCTAGTTTATTTAATCCTGGATTTGGAGAATCGTGTGGCTGACGTTTCGCAGGTGCACAGGTTCAACAGCCAGGTCCAAACGGCCAGTAGGTCTCGACAGCGAAAAGAGAAAAAAATCGATCGGCTCAAGGTCAAGCAGTTCGGACAAAACGCTTTCATATTGGAGAGCCAGCTAAACCCTCCGCAACGTCAGTCACGCAATTCCTCTGATGCAATAAGCCAGTCACATATCTTGGATCTCTTACGTTTGCTAGCCTGAGTATATAATCCTCGTTGAAGGCAAAGGAGGTGATTTCTAATTCCAATGGATAAATCATCTAAATATGAGTATTCGACCATTCGCATCCAAACACATAAATTGCAGCATCATTACATTAAGTTGAAGGACGTTGATGAAGGAAGGGAATAAAGTTAAACGTCAGTAATGAGAGATCGAAAACGGAACTTAAAATGGCACTCAGTGGGTGGTTGTTTTGTGGATACCAGGTCTTGCAACTAGTTTGCCGCCAATTGAGGACATTAAGCTTTGCAATCAGTCAAGTAGAAATTGAAACAAAGTGCTTACTAGTTCAGTTTCACGGTTAATTTGAAGCCGGAAGTTAAGCGAGCACTGGGCGGAGTTAAAGCAAGATTCAAATCTAGGCTCTTCTTGTGCGGCTCACTGTTTAGAGTCCAAATGCCGTAGGGTCTTAAACTGAATAGTTACGATGCTTTCCATAAATTTTACCTAGCTTGCCTCTTGGTAGATGTAAATTTGAGAAATTCTCAGCGGTTACTTTTTCCCGGAATGTCTCCCTTCCCTGTGCTGAATAATATGTGTTGATTATTCCGCCCTATCTTTTCACAGTATCGTCAATGCACTTTTGGACCAAGGTCTATCCTTTAATTTAGTAGATATTAAGGACTAGCTCGAGGAAATATTTCCGACGAACAGAATTAGACTATAGAAAGCTGCATTAAATTTGAAAAGAGAAGTAAGTTTCCGTCAAATGAATAAAAGAATGAATATTTTTATGCTTTTTTTCTATGGAATATAATTTAATTTATACGGGCATCGAAATTCAATGAGAAAAATACGCACTATTTAAGTAGTAATTTCTGAAAGGTGCAGTTTTTTGCCGGCGGCCGAAGTGAAGTTCGTTCGAAAGCCGGTATCTCGAAGTAACTGGTGCATTTTTGGATTATGCCGTAAGGTGATGAATATTACAACCCCTTTTAAGTAATCTTTTAGAGTCGGATAATATTTTTTGAGTTGGCATATCTACTCTGTGTCAAAGCATTTTAACCAGCCAACATGCTTACAAACTTAAACAAAAATTTAACATACCTTCTGTCTAGGCAGTTTTATTTGTGACTGCCGATCCCGCGCTTTAAGAGGACAATAATTTAGTAAGGTTTCATATGTGAATCAGTCTTCTGCTGTGACCAAAATGACAGTTCACATTAAAATGGATGTATTCGAACTCCCTACCTCGATAAATACTTCTAATTAATATCTTGGCTAGATCGCAGTTGGTAGCCAGGAAAGGGAAGCGGGCGGCGACCTTGACCCTAATCCTAACCTTATCCCTAACCCTAACCTAAACTTTAAACGCTAACCGTTAACCCAAACGGCAATCCTAACCCTAACAGATATCGTCAACGTAATCGTAGCCCTTATACATAGCCATAACTGAGAAGCCTAACCGTAATGATGAAACCCATTCGTACGCTCAAGCCCTAACCGCAACCCCAAAACCTAAGCCTGAAGGCATAGCCCTAACCTATAAATCGGAAACCATTAACCAGTACCTTAATCCTAACCTTAAACCTAAAACGGAAGCCAAATGGGTCTGCTGTGATTATGGAACCCCACAAAATAGCCCCAGTAAACAACCACCCCAGCCACCTGCAATGCCGGGCCTGGCTACCAACTGTAATCTAACCAATATCATATTTTGAAGGTTTTGAGAAAGAAGTAGCTCAGAACCTATCCATTCGGACAGCCGATGGAAAACAGTGAATACTACGTGGTATTTACTAATATTTCGAGGATGCTCTGAAATGCAACGTACACAGCTGTTGGAATAAAAGTCCTTTTGATACACTCAAAGCGGTAAGTTCGCAGTCATATCTGCTAAATCTGCTGAAGTCTAGTAGTTGCTGACCAACATGTCAGCAAGTGATCTTATGGGACTTTTATTTCTGTGACGTTTCTATCAAAAAGATCAAACGAATGCCTTTTTGTTTTAATCAACGGCATCTGCAAAACCACCAACACCACAAAACACATTGATTCGAGTAAGGAATCACAAAACATATGACCGAGCACTGCATACTGGACTCCACGCTAAGTTTCATACAACTCTAATTCTTGGAAGGTATTCAATGAAACACTAAGTGAAAATAATTTTTCTAAACGTCACTATGCTTAAACTGTTTAATTTAACCATTTATTTGCTTGGACAACCTGATTTTACACTTTGAATACGAGTTTTCGCCTTTTCGCCACTTCCGCTTTCCTTAAGAAAATTTTTATTTCTAGTTAACGGAAGAGTAAGTTAATAACCTATTTTGCACATCCATTTTACTGAAGGCCTTTCATTATTGGTTTGGTGTTTTTGTGGATGTTTTTATTGTCACATCAGGAATTAATGTGTGAACTTGGAGTAAATGGATCAGGGCAATCTTCCCCATGTTCGGCTTGATAGGCGCGGAATACTCAGAAGCGGCCAGTGGTTAAAAACGCACTGACAGTTTAACCGTCGTGGCAGACGCTGTGAGATCAGCTGTAACGGCACACAGTAATTTCCTTCCGCATTAGAATTCAGGGAGCTGTGAGAACGAGTTTATTCTGTGCACCGGACAGGCTGCCGTGAGTCGGCTATTTGCTTGTGACACAGCTAAGAGTCCGGTCCCGGAGGGCGTCAGTCGCGGGAAGACGATCGCTGGGACCAATTTTTTATTTATTCGACATTTCGGACCCTCACGCGAGCCCATCGTCAAGGCACGACTCGTCGCTTACCTCTGCCGGGGATGACCTCCAGCTGAGCTACGGATTTTTTTACGCAGTGCTTGGTAAGTGACTGGCAGATCGATATGTCGATTGATCAAGTTCTCATTTGAGTACTACGATTCCTCCAGCGGAAGCGAAACTCCGTCGTCCGACTGGCTAAATTTTCTCACGCACTCAAAGTCAGCGTTGTGTTCTCTAGCGGTCAGGGATGAGAGATCAATTTAAACCACACACAATAATTCGTTTCGTCTTATGTCAGAAGCCAGGGAGTTGTGAGGACTGGTTTATGTCGGATCTTATTTCGTAGCCTTACCTGCGGTAGACAAGCCCCATCCACCTGTCATACGGGACCAGTGGTAATAGGGGGTTTAACCCTAACCCCTAATAGGTACGGCGGTAAGATCCTATTTCGTAGCCGAACCTGTTAAAGTTAGAGGGTTAGTGTTAAACCCCTTATTATCATCGGTCCCATATGACAGGCGGCTGGGGCTTGCCTACTGCAGGCACAGCTACGAAATAAGATCTTGCCGCGGTTTGGTTGGTTTATTCTATGCACAGGTCAGGTTGCCGTAAGTTGGCTGTTCGCTCGTGACAGAGCTAAGCGTCCGTTTCCGGAGAGCGTCAGTGGCGGTATGTGTTGTTTACGCAGGACTTCATGTCTCTGTCAGCGGGAGGGGATTGACTGGCTGAGTGATTGGGGGAGGAATAGGGGGGCACATACATGGGCTCACGGGTATCAAGCCAGACCGTCCGACGCGCGTGAGGTGATGGAAGTTTGTGAGGACAGTCGGGAGTCACTGCAGCTGTACTGGCGGTAGGTGCCCCAGTTCTAGCCGGCGGGGGTGGCCGTGTGTCAACGATTGTCGCGGCCATCGACAGACAAAACAGAGCCGGAGAGGGGGGGCAGTGGAGCGGCTGCTACAGATGTACACCGTGCGCTCCACAACAGGGTGGAAGCAGGCACTGTGACTTACGCAGCTTCTACCGCACTCTCTCCTCACCGCCCCCCCGCCCTGGCCCGGTGTCGAGGCAGAGTAAGGAAGACTGAATGCAGGGAGGGCTTCAGAAATAGCTAAGGTTGTCACTTTTTAATTTCCGGAGAAATTTTGTGCGAAGTAGGAGTAGATCAGTATATTCAAGGTCTATAGGCACAGACCGAGAATTTTATACATGAATATTTGGGCCAAAGTCCATCAGCCACAGCGGGTAACCGCGTAATATTCATTAACTGCCTACAGGCAGCTAGTAGTATAATCTAGGGTAAGGTGACACCATACTAACAGCACAGGTACTAGCCAAAAGCCCATACACGCGTGTTTCGCCGATGTTTTGCCGCTGCATGGCGCAGCTGCAAGGGGTTCGGCTCGTCAGTGGGTCCCCCAGCATTCCCCGTGTGTTTTCTGGTAGATACTCCAATTTAGAAATTGTCACTTTTTAATTTCCGGAGAAATTTTGTGCGAAGTAGGAGTAGATCAGTATATTCAAGGTCTATAGGCACAGACCGAGAATTTTAAAAAATTTAAAAGGCAATTATGTGTGCCTTATTTTATAGCAAAAACAAAAAAGGCTGCCAACTAACGTATAAGTCGTGCTCAGTTCGGAGTGAATCCTTCGGAACTGACCTTTTCGGGCACGGTCCGAAATTCGATCTGAATATTTGAGCTGAAATCCACCAATTACTGCGAAATAACCGCGTAATATTCACAAACCGCCATCAGGCAGCCAGTAGTATACAATTGTGCAATAATTTTCCGTATTGACAATACAGGTACTAACTAAAAGCTCAGACGCGCGTGTTTCGCCAATCTTGTGCCGCTGCCGGAGGCAGCTGCGAGAGGTTCGGTTCATAAGTGGGTCCCCCAGCCTTCCCCGTGTGTTTTCTGGTATATGAACCCCAGTTTCATCTTGCCTCGTATAATTTCAGAGAAAACTAATGCGCAAACTTGGAGTAAATCACTCGGAACGGACCTTTTGTGTCGCGGTCTGAAATTTCCTTGGAAATTGAACAAGTCAAAGTGAAACCGGAGCTCATATGCGAGAAAACACACGGGGAAGATTGGGAGGCCAACTGATGAGCCGAACCCCTCGCGGCTGCGTCAGGCAACGGCACAGGGTCGGCGAAACACGCGTGTCTGGGCTTTCGGCTAGTACCTGCATTGTCAATACGGCAAATAGTTGTACGATTATATACTACTGACTGCCTGATGACGTCTTGTGAAGATTACGCAGTTATTCCGTAGTAGCCAATGGAACTCAGCTTAAATATTCATATCCCATTTTGAACCATGTTTAAAAAGGTGGGTTCCAAAAGATTTACCCGGTACGATAAATAGTTACACAATACTAGACGTCCTGCTCAATGGCTCCTTCAAAGTTGTCTCTTCGAGACACGCGTAGAAGATCATAGCCGTCTTCTTGAAGGCGTGGTGCATCTTGTGAGAATCAGTTTGTTAGTGGCAGACGTAGATGGGCCGTTTATTCCTGTCAGCCACTGTTCCGGTGCTCGCCTACGGCAACCCTCGCACTGCTTTGTCGTCGGAGGGAGGTAGGTGAGAATGGAGATAGTGCGATAGATGCGGAGAAAGTCTGCTCACTATAAAGTCTATTCACGTGCAGGTCAACTTTCTGCTCATAATTCGCAGGATATATAGAGGTGACCTTCTTTCACGAGGGTCGAACTCCCGGGCTGGTCATTTGGATTTCGGCCATACTGCCCCAAGCTTCCTGAACACGTATATCTCCTCGTTTTCAGTTAAAAAGCTGTGTTTCTCCGTGGGATATTGCTGTAACGTACAGTGCGTGAACGATCTCATGAAATGTTGGCCAAAATTCTGGAACGCGTTTCCGATTAGGAAGGATTACTTGAGTGGGGTTGTTATACTGATTATCACGCAGCAAAAACCCATAACCTTTCGGACTCGCCAGAATGTCGGCTTTTGAATGCACTTCTTTTTGACCTCCTGCAGAAACCACAGTAGGTAAAAGTGACTACTTAAGTAGCATGCACTTTCCCTGTTGATTTTTGATGGTCTTATAAATTGAAATATATTTTACAGAAAACATGCACAAAACTATGCTTGCTTTTGCTCATTTGGTAGGAAATCACATTGTCTTCATATTTTATGCCCAAGAGAAGTGTATATTTAGGTTTTAAAAAGTTTCCTAATTCCCGAATAATTTTGAGCCTAATCTGCCATTGCATCAGCGTTTAGCAATTCCGGTCTACAAGGTGCATGCTTTCCGCGTAAGGACAATCATATATTCCTCTATGCCTTTAAGAAGATAACACATAGAGTTCAGGAAATGTTGCAATGGATCCGGACTGTGCTGTACAGTTCATGAGGAGCATTAGTAAACGGAAATGTGCGGTCTTGCATGCATCGGCATCGCATGGTCTTAAACATTTCATAATTAGAAACTTTTTCAAAACCTAAATACACACTTTTCTCGGACATATAGTATGAAGACAATGTGATTTCCTACCAAATAAGCAGAATAAGGCATATTTTTGTGCATGGTTTCCGTAAATGATATTTGAATTTATAAGGTCACCGAAAATTAATAGGAAAAATGCATGGCACTTAAGCAGTCATTTTTTACCGAGCATGGTTTCTGCAGGAGGACAAAAAGAAGCACATTCAAAAGCTGACACTGTGGCGAGTCCGAAATGTTATAGGGTTATGCTGAATGATAATCAGTATAACAACCCCACTTAAGTAATCCTTCCTAATCGGCAACGCACTACAGAATCTCGGCCAACATTTCATGAGATCGGTCACGCACTTGTATTTGTGTTTCCGTCAGAACTAAAGCGGTTTAATGTCCTTCTGCACACTTGGCCAGTACAATCTCACCGGGGATTCGGTGATTTTAAATGTCTTGCGGTGGATTATCCTAAATAATCTTAATTCCTGAGAGGAGAAACAGCCTTGCACTCTTCCGAAAGGGGATCCGAAGTTCACCTGTAGCCCCAGAGTCTGATTAGTGCCTTGGTAGTCCGGAGCAAGCGTGGGAACCAAACCGCTCAAGTTTTGTAGAAAAGTTGCCAGGAATTCGAAACATTGATTTGCAGTGACTTTATTTTTCCACCGCGACTTTTCCTCAATCTTGCGCGTAACCTAAAACCGGATTCATAATTCAAGTACCTCACTTCGTTACATCCAAGTGAAAAGTCAGACACCCTCTAGCCGTTAAAAACTCAAGGAAACGCAGTAATCATGCAAGTGATTTACTCTCGTTTGACACAAAGCAACCTATAGAATATACATTCATGTCTTGAGGAGACGCAAGCTCTTGCACATAAAAGTTCGGATGGCAAAAACATCCATAATCATTTGAACGTAGCAAGCACATCAGCTTCTCTGAAGACGCAGTTGTGCACGAACGTTGTAATTAAGCCATAACGCGTAGCAGTCTTAGTGATTTACGCTCTCCATAGCAGAAATAACTGTAAGGGTGGTCGAGTAACCTTCCCGAATCACTTAAAACAATTTTTTTACAGCTGCATGGTTTAACGAAATTAAAAAAATGCGTAAATGCTCTACAGGAGACAGTCGGCTTTCGCGTAATGTAAACCGGCTGACGCCAACACTGTCCGGATGCTTGTCCCCGATTGACACGGATGCCGGGTGTTTATAAACAAGCTCCTGAGACAATGCGAACGAAACATTCAGTCTTTGTGAGAAAGTACATATGGTTGACAATACCGTTTTTGCTAAATTCGTCGTACTTGTGAACCATTGATTGGCGAGGTTTGGTTCTGTAGCCCCACCCACATGGTTGGCTTAAAAAACAATATTAGTTAACATACAGTAGATGTGCTAACTCATGAAATGTCAACCAAAATTTCGAAATGCGTTCTCGTTTCGAAAAGATAAATTAAGTAGTGTTGTAAAACTAATCATGATGCAGCATAAATCTATAATGATCCAGTTACCTCAGGCTGTCGGCTTTCAAAAGAACTTATTTTCAATGCATGCAAGATCTATACACTGCACAAAAATGACTACTTAAGTAGTAGGCAATTTTCTCATTGATTTTCGACGCCCTTGAAAATTCAATTATATTTCATGGTAAACATGCATAAAAGTATTCATTCTTTTGCTTATTCGGTAGAAAATAACGTCTTCTTCCAATTTCATTCCCAAAAGAAGAGCACAATTCGGTTTTAAAAAAAGTTTCTAATTGTGAGATTTTTTAATACCGTTAAATGGCCGTTCATGAATCTTCATGTCTCTGCCTTTACTAATGTGGCTTGTAAAGTTAACGATATGGATCAAATCCACTGCTAAATTTTATCAACCCTATATGGTCCCCTTTTAGTTCTGTAGATAAATGTGTGGTTTTCCGTACACGGAAAATATACAGCTTGTAGTTTTGAAACCCTGAATGCAAGTGTAACAGCAGGTCGGGTTCAAAATTATTCGGGAATTAGAAAAGTTTTTTTTTAAAACAGAATTATATTCTTCTTTTGAGTATGAAATTGGAAGAAGACGTGATTTTCTACCGAATAAGTAAAAGAATGAATATTTTTATGCATGTTTACCATGAAATATAATTGAATTTTCAAGGGCATCGAAAATCAATGAGAAAATTGCATGCTACATAAGTAGTCATTTTTTGCAGAGTATAGATCTTGCATGCAGTCGAAAATAAGTTCTTCCGAAAGCCGACACCCTGAGGTGTACTTGTGAACCCTTGGTTGGCGAGGTTTGGTTCTGCAGACCCACCCACATGGTTGGCTTACAAAAACAATATTAGTTAACATACGTAGCTCAACTACTCGCTGGATTAGAAAGGGAAAGAGGGCACAAGCATAGCTCGAAGCACGCGCATGGAGGCGAGTGAAGGTGGCGTGTACACACTCCCCTCCCCCCGACACAGCCAATCGCTGGATTAAGATGATATGGGGACGCAATCACAACCGGAAGGCCACGGAGGGGACCGTGTTGTAATTCTCAGTGCATGGTCACTGTATTGAGACCGGCGGAGTTCTGCAACGTCCTAACAACTCCGTTAGCATGTCTACTTAACCGTCGCCGGATTGAGGTTCTAAAGATGTCGCGAGCAGAGCTCGAAGAGCACGCAGGGAAACGCGTATGAACCGATACCTGAAGTAACCGAGGCTGGCGTATAAGCACTCGCCCCCCGTGGCACAGGCACTCGATGGATTAAAATGGTTAGGAAGGTGCAATCATGTGACATTTGTTAAATCGGCATATTCGCGTCCACAATAATTTTTTAGAAAGTTTACCATATGGTTTCACTAAAGTGGAGCTGCAGGACCAAACCTCGCCCATTAATTTGCAAAACTAAGTTTATTTGTTCATAACTTGTAGGCCCAAAGTTCTGTTGATTTAACTTCACTGACAGATGAGACGCATAAAAGCAGTGGAATTTTGCGTTGCAAAAACTACTCGCCTGCTAAGCCACGTTTACGTGAGGAATGTTGCCGTTTGAGCAGCCGTCTCTGGAAAGGACTACATGTCATTTTCGGACTGCTCGCAATAGATATTCCTGAGAAACTATACACCAAGTCAATAGAAGCGGATAGTCGAGTCCCAGGAAGCAGTTCAGACGAAAAAGAAGATGCTGCCGCTGGAACAAGAAGTCTGTTGGCCTGACGTTTCAGATTCCCTCACGAACCCATTATCAGGGAAGGTCACGGATAAAAGGAGTGGAGGCACAAAGATTGCAGTATTTATGATACGTAGCTGACGTGGGACCGCATGTACACTATAATTAGCAGCTCTCGCGATCACCGCTGGGGATCGCAATTTATGCGATGATCGTTCGTCAGTCCGCGTCCGAGTCGTTAATTCGCACAATTTCATCATCAGTGTTGGATATTGGCGCGGTGATTATTCGGCCATTTGGCCCGTTGTCACTGGGATTGTTGCTCACCTTTGCTTAGGTAATGTCCCAGCACCGAATATGGTACAGGGAGGTCATTACGGTGGTTGATAAATTGCGGACCTGAGAACTATGATTCGAGCAGCTCGCAGCTCATGAGGTTGCCAGCTCCTGCGATGATTTCGGCCTCTTGAAACTTTAAAATATGATCGGGTCCCGTGGAATATGCCCCCGCCTTGGAGCTTGCGTGATCCATCCTCACCGCTACTGCGTGCTCATCCATTCGCGTCCGGAGTAATCTCCCAGTTTCTCCGAAGTAGTTGCTCTGTCCGAATTGCAAGGGAGCCGGTAAACGACTTTAAACGTTTCCTGTCGTGGCCTCACGACTTGGCGCCTGATGGTTGCTTCCGGTCTGTCTGGAGCCCCAAATCCAAGTGGTGAGGAGCCGGCTGGAGCCCTCCAAGATTTCTCCCACCGGGAGAATCACAATTATAAGGGTAGTTCAGCGAGTATCAGCAACCGAAGAGCTAATCAAATTACATGACAAAACGTTCCTCGCATGCCAAAACTCTTCTTGAACTCTTTGAAAAAAGCGAATTCGACCATCGCAAGCGACGCTCCTGGAGTTTACCCTCACGACCTACTGAAACGTATGTAATCCACTAATTCTGATGCAGTAAGCTGACTGTCGAGGCGGAAATTCCTAAACAATCAACGCAGAATCCACCAGATGACTACCAGTTGCACTTAGTTCAAAGGCATTTTCGGCAGATATGAGTAATTTGAAGGAAACAATTGTAAAAACCTCAACGACAAAGACGAGAATTTTGTAAAGTCGAGGTCGCCAAGTTAAATTATTCAAATTAAGTCTATTAAACAGATAGCTTTCGCAGAATGTTATGCAGTCATCGAAATGAAATTAATTATTTAAGTCGTTCAGCAAATAGTGCTTTCGATAAGTCATCAGTAGGCCAATACAGTGACAGAAAGTGGGGATAAATTGGGAAATTTCGCGCGGCTTACAATTGCCTCTGGAGTTATTAACACTCATCGCTCTCACACCACCCTCACGACGATATCGAGGTGTTACGGTCATTGGTTCAAGTGGAGAGTGGAGGTTGACATAAGTTGTGCGTGATATTTGTAGGTCGGGTACGTTGAGCACACATCACTGCCATCAGGAGGTTGGGGCGGCGTACAATGATCATCTGGAGTCGGCGTTGGCCACGGATGACAGAGAGCCTCGGCTGTAACTAGCCTCCGTTGGCGTAGGTCTCTGGAGAAGCTGGTTGACGCCCGGTAGACAACTTGAAAGACTTCTTTGGCATCGACTCGGTGATTCGTATCGACAAGATGTGCGAGAATAGAACTCGAAATCGATTTCTCTTTACCTCTGCCTAGCCAGGCCGGTATGTGTTCACGTACTCTCTTTTCCAGGCTTCTTGCTGTACTGCCAACGTATTCCGCTCCACAAAAGCAAACGAGTGAGTAAATACACGTTGATGTTGCCTGCAACGGTAGTCGGTCTTTATCTCCCAAGCGTAGGAGTGGAGAGTTCGTAAAACATATGAGTAAATTCGCCTTGGGGATAGCGCTAGTTATCTCTGTCTTCAGACGTCTTCTTACTATGTCGCTTGCTGCGTCCCTTGAAAAGGCAGTCTTATAAATAAGCATTTCTTTCTGCAGTTGCCATGGTGGTCTTTGCAGTGCGTTCTCCCACATCTCGGAGGATAAATCTCTTTGGGCACCCGTTTTCGTGGAGTATACCCCGTAGCTGTTGGAGTTCTGCTTCAAAAGTCTTAGGAATGCAGATTCGGTGCACCCCAGTTGCCAATCTCCAGGTCAAAACTGCGAAACTTGATATGCTGTTCCCTCCAGGTTTTGTTTTGGAATACCATACGCTGGATAGATCTATCCAGCTTTCATTAGGAAATTACGTCCTCTTTCAATTTTATACTCGAAGGAAGGGTGTAATTCGGTTTTAAAAAGCTTTTCCTATTCCAGAATAATTTTGAATCCGACCTGCACCCGACTTGTATCCAAGGTTTCAAAATTACAAACCGTATATTTTCCGCGTATAAAAAATCACACACTTCTCTATGGTAGTAAAAGACGGCCATATGGGGTTCATAAAATTTTGCAGTGGGTTCAAGCCATATTGTAAACTTTACATGCCACTCTGGTAAATGCAGATATACGAAGTTTTATAAATGGACATTTCACGGGATTAAAAAATCTCATAGGCAGAAGCTTTCTTAAAACCGAATTATACCCTTTCTTCAAGCATGACTTTGGAAAATGACGTAAGTGTCTATCGAATGGATAAAAGAATGAATATTTCTATGCATGTGTCACATAAAAGATAATGCAATTCTTGAAGGCATCGAAATGCAATGAAAAAACTCATGCTATATACGGAATCATTTTTTGCAGTGTGGTTTTTTCATGCGGCCTCAAAGACGTTCGTTCGAAAGCCAGCATCCCAAGGTAGCTGAGTTATTTTAGAATTATAGCGCAAGATGATTAATTTTAATACCTTACTCAAGTAATCTTTTCGAATCGAAAAGGCATTTCAGAATTTTGGTCGGCATTTCATGCGAAAGCACACCTACTTTAAGTGCCGCTGAGCACCTCCGCCAATAGCAATGAGTCCTTCAGCTAACGGGCGTAGCAACGATGGGGGAAGGATGATTTTAAAGATGCACGTACCTGGAATTTTCTTCTTCTGTTCGGTCGTGCGTGAAAATGCGGGGGGTTTAGATGACTTGGAAGCTTTTTAAGGGCAATAAATTCCGAGGTCTGACGACACCACTTTTCTAACGCAAAGCGCAGGACTAATCTTAATAAGCAGTACCCTGCTCTGCCGGCAAGAATTCACTGGGCTCAATGAAACGCACTATGTCTTTGCCACACATCTGCCTAGCCTATTTTTCGACGTCGTACTCTTAGCGGACATCTAAATGACGCATCCAGATGACCTAACTCATGAAATGTCGAGATTGGTATTTGAGTTGGTGGAATGGCATTTAGTTTGTTTATTCTTTTTTTAGAATTGATTGGAATCCCAAAATACCCTTTTATAAAGAAGAGGTCATTTCAGTTCAGTTTTATTGAGGGGAAACAGACCAAGATTAGACAAATTTGACGTTTCTGGATATCCACTAAATTTTTTATTCTAATAAATATCCCCTATTAAAACCTCCTATTTGCACGCGTTGCGTTATAAAGGAACTTTTATATAACAAAGAAAAATATCAAAGAAGACCGCCCTGGAAATGGAGATTGTGATTTTTAGTTCATTAAAATCCGATCAAGTCACATATGTAAAAACACTTTGTTCCCATGAATCCAGAAGAGATTTGCTCTTTATAAATTCCATTTATCAACACTGCAACGTTTTACATCGTTAAACGCAGTAATAAACTTGTTGGACAGTAGTTGTTTAATTACACCAAGAACCAGTAGGCGTTAACACGTATATATGGGTCGTGTGCTACATGCTGCCACTTTTCTTTGCGACGCCGTATAGCAAAGATGTCGAAACATTTCCTCTCGGAAGTTGATTTTGAGCGGATGCGAAAAATGGCAGCCGAAGGCCTGCCGCATAATTAGAAAAAGAATGAAAAAGTGCGGTCCCCATCAGCAAAACGCCATGACAAAGCCATTTTTAAGTAGAAAACTTATTAGAGAACGTCTGTTGTTTGAAAAGTCAGTTGGCAAACATATGTTTTCAGTAACTCATCATCAAGCCTATACATTTACACGGATAATGCTCATTCTAATTGTAGACAGGATATAAAAGTATAAATAAAAAAATATCGATCAAAAAATATTTATCGATCACAGGCTTTCCTTCTGGAAAAGCATTTACTTCGTTATGAAGTTTTATTTTTAGCCAAGCCTCCGAAGTCGGCTCAGTTGGTCATCTGTGGGAAGAACTTTCCGCGAGAGTACACTATATCGACACCAACATCTAGGAACTGTCGACGCCTGATGGCTTGGATGGCCATCAAACTCGGAGAGCGACCGGTCTGGCGTTCAACAGCGGAGACGATAAGTAGCAAGGTGTTCATCGACATCGTAAAAGATGCCTTCGGTTACCTCGGCGGTTATCGACGTCGAACGGACACCGTAATGTTGCAGGATAATGCCCCCGTCCACCGCTCAGAGGAGGTATGATTCCAATTCAGTTTACGAATATAATGTAATATTTTAGACCACAGCCAATCTCTCCGTCTGCAGTCTTCAAAGCATTTTTATTTCCGCCAACAGCCCGGACGTAAATCCCATCGAAAATCTTTTTGTACTCATCAAAATAAATTGGGTCAAGGCAAGAAAACATCTTCCTATGGAACAAAATTTGGCATTTTTGCATAATAATTACATAGAACAAACCGCCTTAGACAACTTGGTAGGCTCCATGCCCTCTCGCCTTACGACAACATTGAAAGCTAAAGGACAATCGAAAAGTACTGATACGTTGTATTTGTTACTGTTTTTCATCATTTTGTCGTTTTATGACGTTCCCCTTCCCTGATGGCAGTTATTTAGGTTTTGAATAATTGACCTGTCATAGAGTAGTTTTTTGATTTGGTAGTTTTTCGTAAAATAAGTTATTTCATAGTCAATAAACAATATTTTATAAATTAAACTGTGCCGTATTTTGAAGGTCGGTCATATCTTTATCGCAGCATGACTTTGGTGGATGTGGGGTGGGCGTTTCGTGCGCTAGAGCGATTTAAGTTCACAGTTCGTGACCATTAATCAGATCGGTCACAAACTGTAGTTCTATGGTTTTTTCACACTGCGGCTTCGAAGACAACATCACCGCGCCTTAGCATCCTAGCTCACCTCTACAACTCCAGTTGTTAAATCCAAGCAGAATGAAATAGAAGGATGAAAGATGAAAAGCGTCATTTTCACCTTACACATCAGTTTACTGTAAAGAGGCATATTCAGTAGTCATCGTACATTACGAGAGTAATCACCCTGTCTCTCATAAACGAAGTTCAGTCTACGGCCTTCAGATCCAAGCTAAAAAGCACATTTCCGATGAAAAAACATATCGAGCATAGTATTTTTAGGCGCGTCCGAAGGTCCCACCGTATAAAGCCTATTGTCACCATTCTTGTCAGACAGGCTCCGGAGGAGGAGGAGGAGGAAATGCGCTTTATTTTGAAATCGTAAGTTCAAAATTTTCAGCAAAAAATTGGCTCCATTCACTGTGGGTAGTAAATAAGTTAAGAGATTATTCAACAGTCAAAGAAACGATTATTATGGGGATAGTTCAAGTCTGAGCTTCTGTATTTCTGTCTCTTCGCACGTAAGATAGCGCGCTAGGAATGGTAATACAGAGGCTCGATAAGCCGATGTGCGACAGGGTATAAGACGGAAGTTGCGGCGCATCGGGCGGGAAGACTTGACAGCCATAAAATCGGAATGTAGGGGATGGGCAACGTCATCTAGAATTCGACCAGCAAATTGCTTGACCGCATTGAAGTGTCGTTGTAAGATTGTGTCAACTAAAAAAATATAAGAAACGCCAGCAGCAGAAGAGAGCATGCGGAGGATTCGTTTCAAAATTAAAAGATCCTTTTTTAACAAAGCAGGAAAAACGACAGGAGAACAGTATAGGATAAGAGGAAGAATGCAGGCATCAATGAATCGCCAGACTAAGGGTTGAGGTGTGTAGTAGGAACGCAAACGACGAATGTAGTAAAGGAGTTTACGAACTTTAATAAATAGGGACTCAATATGGAGGGAAAAAGAAAGATTTGAGGACAAAATAACGCCGAGATACCTGAAAGAGGATACCTCATTAGGAAGAATGTCAGAGGAATCAGGGTTAGGAGAGGGCCGCAGTCAAAAAATACACTGAACGGATTTTTGGTTGTTAATTATCTGTGCTCACCCTGGGCACAAACCACGCCCTCGCCGATATACGTCTTCAACCTATTTTCCTAAAGTGGGTACATGCATGACTGTATGTCAATGCATTGGAAACTAACGATTTATATTGATAGATATCTCCGATGCGACGGCCGCCTGGGCTCCAAAAACAATCGCCTGGCAAACCCTCCCGTACGTGAAAAGATGTATATGAACTAGTCAAAGGGCAACAAAAAGGACATTATATACACGAAGCAAACCAAGCGCCAACTGCCTTGCGCGAACAGCTTTTACACCCCTAAGGACAGGGTTGACTATCTCGGTAGAAAGGATCTCGTCTACGAACTCCCATGTGCCATTTGGGATGCTATCTATAATGGTCACATTGGAAAATGTGTCTCAACCCGTGTACATGGACATTTGGTAACGATGAAGAGACGAGATCACCAGTCCCAGGTGGTCGTGAATATGCTGTACAGTGGACAAAAAGTCGCGTAAGAGAACACTCGCATTGTAGACGTCAGCCCAAAAAGAAAAGACCGCTAATCCCTGGAAGCAATGCGCTCAGATGAGGCATGCATCAATTGGCATATCGATTTTGATGCCATATGCAAGATCCTCAAGGACAAATTAAAACAACCAAAACCAATACCGATTAGGTCACGGGATGCAATTTGCGCGGCCAGCCGTATAATCCTTTGTTAGACACGATTAATTTGTTAATTGACTTATTTGATCACTCATAGTCTGACGACGAGCTGGGCAACCAACCTCGAACATTTGCGCAATAAAAGTTACATTTTTCCCATAAAATGTCATCACTTCCCATCGTATCTTCTTATATATTCGAAGTCACTTACAGTAGGTGGGCTAACTCATGAAATGTCAACCGAAATTCCAAAATGTGTTTTCGCTTCGAAAAGGTTAATTAAAAAGGGTTGTGAAACAAATCATGGCGCGACATAATTCTACAATACTTCAGTTATGCCAGGATGCCGATGTTCGAACGATTCTCTTTTTGACCGCATACAAAAGCTATACTCTGCAAAAATGACTACTTAATTAGCATGCACTTTTCTCACTGATTTTCGATGCCCTTGAAAATGCAATTATATTTCATGGAAAACATGCATAAAAATATCTATTCTTCTGCTTCTTTGGTAGAAAAACACGTCTTCTTCCAATTTTTTTTCGAACGAAGGGCATAATTCTGTTTTCCAAAACTTTTCCAATTCCCGAATAATTCTGAACCCGGCCTGTCGTTATACTTGCATTCAGGGTTTCCAATCTACAATCCGTATATTTTCCGCGTACAGAAAATCACACACGTCTCTATGGTTTTAAGAGGAGATCATATGGGGTTCATAAAATGTAGCAGTGGATTTGAGCCATATTGTTAACTTTACAAGCCAAATTGGTAAATGCAGGGACATGGCGTCCTATGAACAGCTATTTAGCGGTAATAAATAGTCTCATAATTGGAAATTTTTTCAAGACCGAATTATACCCTTATATCGGGCACAGAACTGCAAGAGAAGGTAATGTTCTACCGAGTGAGCAAAGAATTAATATTTTATGCGTGTTTTCCATGAAATATAATTGGACTTTTAGGGACATCAAAAAGCAATGAGAATAATGCATAATACACAACTAGCCATTTTTTACAGTGTAGTTTTGCATGCAGTCGGAAGGAATTTCATTCGAAAGCCGGCATCCTGGGGTAACTGAAATATTATAGAATTAGGTTGCAGGCTGACTAGTTTTACAACCCTACTCAATTAATCTTTTCGAAACGAGGACGCATTTCGGGATTTCGGTTGAAATTTCATGAGTTAGCCCACCTACTGTACGTTCGCTGGGAACATCAGAAAGCTTCACTAGATAAATCCTCCCCACTTGTTCCCCAGGTCGTCATCAGACGTCAAGCAAATATGCAAAAAAAAACGGATAGCATTTCAAACATGCTTAAAGCATCGATATTTGTTCAGTGTTTGGGCCAGTGGGCAGGCGCGCTGTGCGGCATCCTGCATCGATCGGTTATATTTCCTTCCATTTTCCTCGAGATTTTTACACACAGCATCCATCAAAATATGCCTTTTGGTGCATGACTCATCTGACTGCCTGACTTCGCAAAACTCTTGAAATTTTTGGAGTGGCAGCTGGCGGCTATGCTGATTTTTTCCCGAGGCGAAGGTGTGCCCAGTATTTAGGGTATACGTGTCCACTTGATACAGATGATTTCGCCTTCTGACTGCCAACTGAAGCTCGTGAATGCGTGCACAGGCCAATTTTCCCGTTTGGTCACAATAGACGGCATCACATGCATCGCAGGGGATATTTTAAACGAATTTATTCTTAGAAGGGTAGTCAAGCTTGCCCTTAGAGCGTGCAAACCGTATCCGCAAAGTAGTCGTTAGTCTAGCGCTACACCCTTCAGCTGTCGTATCCTAGTCTGTTCTTTGGAAAATGATAGACATGATCAGTTATTTGCACCTCCAATTTCCACGCACACGACAATTCGGCCATCGTGACCGACAATGTCCACCGAGTGCTCCACAGCAAGGTGAGAGCAGGAACGGTCACTTACGCGTGAATTGGTTTGTAGTCATAGTAGGCTTGCGCATTATCTACCACACTGTACCCTCCACCGCATCTGTGTCCGGTATCAAGATCCACTCAAAATAACCGGAGGAGGGAGAGGCCGCAGGTGGTTAACGAGGCCGAAGTCGCCCCTTGGCGTGCCACCACAGCTTTGAGCGCCATAGTGGCCACATTAAGAAGGAGCCATTAGAGCCTGACTCTCAGTCCGACAATTGGCCCCGTGACATACATACTCACAACCGGACTGACTGAAATGTCTGACTTATCGCGTTAGTTGACAACCTTCCATGCCACGACTTTTAGCGCACCCTGATAGCTTCAAGGCGGTCAGATTGTATATAATGGGGAAAATGCTCTGAGTAGTCGACCTCACTCACCAGTTCTCCTCCCAGGCCCCAGCCACTGTCCCAGTGAGTCAGTTATCTGGTGCCGACAAATAGGCGTAGTGGCTGACATCTGGTGACCTCGTCTGCGCGTGCAACGTACACGACCTGCCCCCCCCCCCAAGCACAAGCACCAGGATTCCATACGAAAGAGGGTTGACGTTAGCCATCTTACGTGCACGTGCGAGTGTCAGAGTTCGCGCAGCCTCAGTCTCTCAACACAAAAGCACTGAACTGGACTGACTGTGTAGACTTAGTTGAAGCTTCATTTAGCAACCTTCTAAACAACGACTCCTAGCATACTGTGATAGATCAGGGTCGATTCACATATGCAGAAAGGGAGCCACCTGGAGAAGGAGGCGAGAAGCATACATCCCTCTTTCGTGAGAGGTGCTGATTACGTGCTGGCGTTGCTAGATATTGAGTGCGATCCTGTGTCTTTTAGGTGCTGGTGAGGTGCAGCCGGTGGGGTCCTGCCGCACGTTTTCATTGAATGCGCATGCGGTGGGCGAATGTGAGGGCAGCTGAGGCGGATGCGGTGAGTACATGTTGGTTTTCCAGACATTCGTTCGCCAGTGCCTGTGCGATGAATTTGTGGGTAAAGGACTAGGCAAACGCACGGGGTGAATGTGCAAACGCAATGAGGACAGATAGGGACCGATTCTACATTGCTGGAGGTGGTGGTGGCGATTGACAGGGCGTCAGGAGCGTTTCGGTGGGTGGCGGGCTGGTAGAAGTAGTTGTTTTCGTCGTCACCGCGGTGATTGTGCAGAGGCGATGGAGGTGGGGGGCGATAGATGGCGGCGGTATATGGGAATTTGGATCCGTGGCGGTGACGGTGGCCCCCGTCTTGATCGGCGCGGTGGCTGGGGCAGGGACGGTCCTAGATGACCGACGGGGCGGATCTGCGCTCGGAATGTTGATTAACAGCGCGGATATGCTGGGTGGGGCTCAGTGATGTTGCGGGTCAGGAGCGTCTAAGAATGTCGACGTCCTTTCTTGGCTTTGGCAGCTGCGACCCGGCAAGCTTTATATATGGCTGCACCGTCCTCCACCACTCTTCTCGAAACCGGCCTGTCCTAGGTGCGGCCACCCCAGGTCTCCGGGTTTGTGCGCAGTTGTTTCAGAGAGTTCTAAGGAGTGTCCTTCTAGCGGTGGTTTTGACCTTCATGTCGACCAGTACCCGTAACGACGCCTCCATAGAAGAGTTCTTTTGGTAGACGAGTGTCGTCCATCCTCACACCGTGGCCGCTCGATCGCACTCGCAGTTTCCTCAACACGGCGGGGATGCTAGGGATTCCGGTTCGGGATAATGTCCTGCATCGCAACTTCAATATTTTGCAGGGTCAGCTGACATGAAAGTGGTTCAGCATCCTAGCTTGATTTGAGTGAACCTTCCAGATCTTCGCTCCGCAGAGCAGTGCCTTCAATAAGATGGCCTCGCATACTTTCCTGTTGGTGTTCAGTTGAAGACCGCGGCGAGTCCACGCGGAGGCTCACTGTCCACCAAAGGCCTGGCTGGATTTGGAGAGTCGACTAGCAACCTCTTAGTCGATTTTTGTGCTGCAAGAGACTGTGCTTACTAGAAAAGTTAAGTTGTCCACGTCTTTGGGCTGGCGGCGCTTGACGAGGATTCGAGGGGTGCTCTATTCCCTGCGGGGTGACGGTAGTTGCATGACCACCGTTACGTCCGCGTTGGTCGTTAGGCAGAAGCTGACGCACCCGGCAGTGTAGAGGTCCATGCTCCTTTGCATGGCCGCGTTGGGGCCTGCTGTGGAGAAGATGCCCGTTAGTTTTGTAAGCGATGGGTATCCAAGGGCACTCATCATGTTGGGCGTCCAACAGCATAACAGCGAACAGCGGCGACTGAAGAGGGTGGGAGCGAGTACTCAGCTTCAATCCATTAGTCACTGCGAATGCCTCGGAGATTACGCCGCTGTCCATGATGCACGCCGTCACCCGGTCGTGGAGCCGATGCATTTTGGGCGTTCAGGAGGGAAGAATTTCTGCATAACTTTTTACAGCCCCTCGCGAATCACCGTATCGAAGGCTTTCGAATTATACTCTTCTTTCGATTACAAAATTGGAAGAAGACGTGATTTTCTACCGAATAAATAAAAGCATGAATATTTTTATGCATGTCTTCCATGAAATATAGTTGAATTTTCAAGGGCATCGAAAATCGATGAGACAATTGCATGCTACTTAAGTAGTCGTTTTTTGCAGAGTATGGTCCTCGCGTGTAGTCGGAAATAAGTTCATTCGAAAGCCGACACCGTGAGGTAATTGGATCATCATAGACTTATGCTGTATGATGATTTTTTTACAATTCTACTTAATTAATCTTTGCGAAACGAGAACGCTTTTCGAAATTGTGGTCGACATTTCATGAGTTAGCCCACCTACTGTATATACGTCGTTTGACTCGGCCTCGAAAGGAGATGAAAGATAGGAGCAGGTGGACTTAATGCCTGAGCTACATTTGTATTGAGGTTTCGGACAGTTTCTCATTCGCCTCGCCCTGTTGATGTTGTGGCTTATTCACCTTTCAGTTATCCACGACTGTTAACACCAGCAGCGTAAATGACACGAAACCAAAAACATGGAAACTGCGGTCGTTTTTCTCTTCCCTGGTTGCTTGTTCGTCACTGACGCCATGTAGGGGCTAGTCAAGTAGCTCGAGAGAAAACTGGTCCTCCCCGCCATACAATCTTCTCCCTTATTCTGGTATATTGTTAAATTAAAGGTGCCACATGTGTCGTACTGAGCCTGCAAGCTTGCTGCCTTTTTCCTTTAATATTAACCGCAGTATGCCAATGGAAACACAAAGAATTACACGTTCAACGGCAATTTCAAAGCAGAATGAGCAATCCTTCCGCCGGGTAGCAGGGATGTAGCTATTCCGGAGAATACAAGTGCTAAGACTATGTCATTTTTGGATCATATTGCTGTCATAATCAGTCTTATTAGGAACGTTTTCCCAGTCCCTCCTGGCGCAACTCAGAAGAAGAACCCCTCAACCTTGTTATTGACAGTTCGCAAACGCGTCAGTTTGGCTTAACGGGAAGAACGCAGTTAATGCTGTGGCCAGTGGATCTAATGCAACCTGTTGCACATTTGCAGCTGTATGGTAAACACATTGCCCATTCACTATGTGTACTGCAAGTGGGCAACCCCTTGACTTCGCTCATGGATGGAAAAAGAAAGAATCCGCCACACGGCTTTGTTGCTGTTGACGCATCTTCCAGCCCGATAATGTGCGATTTCAGCTAGTTGTTTGTCCGCATCCCTTTCTCTCCTTTCGTGTCACAGGCCAAAAACGGCCATGTCGCTGCCTTTATTTACTTTATTTAAAAATTTACCTAATTCTTTCAGTTCTCAAGTCGCTACACAACTCCACGTCTTTTAACACCAGCAGCGTAAATGGCACAAAACCAAAAACATGGAAACTGCGGTCGTGTTTCTCTTCCTCACTTGCTTGTTCGTCACTGACGCTATGTAGAGACTGGTCCCTTATTCGGGTATATCGTTAAATTAAGGGTGTCACGAGTGTCGTACTAAGCCTGAAAGCTTTCTGCCTTTTTCTTTTAATATTAACCTCAGTATGCTAATGGAGACACGATGGTGCACTGAGAAAATTCCCGGGGACGACCTTCTTTGTCCGAGAAGTAACCGTACTTCTTCAAGGTGGTAGGTTTTTGCAATTTGTAGTCCGGTCACGTTGGCAAAAAACGGCTGGTTATACCCATTGTCAGCCAGCTGGCGGTTAAAGTCGGATTTTTACATTCGACGTGTGACAAATTTTGGATTACTTGTCCAGACTAATTTGCGTATACCTGTCGTCTCAGCCTCATCTATCACTGCATTTGCATACGCAAAACTCAGTTTCAGCTAGACATTAGACGAAAAAATTCGCTTAA
This sequence comes from Spirometra erinaceieuropaei, assembly GCA_902702965.1. NCBI lineage: Eukaryota > Metazoa > Platyhelminthes > Cestoda > Diphyllobothriidea > Diphyllobothriidae > Spirometra > Spirometra erinaceieuropaei. The sequence goes on from CACRXP010000115.1 coordinate 211,757, forward strand.
AGGAGATTTTAGTAAACTAGTGTCACCTGGCGTCACACGCCCAAGATCAGGAGACCTGGAGAATTGTCGCATACACATGTTTCAGTGTTCTCGTTTTAAATGTTCGTTTCGACCTGACTGTTTTTTTTTCATTTGAAACAGTTACATGCCAAATTTGATTATTCACTTGTTAGTCGCAGAAATCTCAATCTTGTTACAAAAATATGAACAACCTATCAGAAAATGTCAAGCGGGACTGTGCGTTTAAACAAATGCGGTCATAAATCAGTTCATTCATCTATTAGGCGTAACACCGCCATCACATTACTCTATCCGAAATTGTCCATTTACAGTGGCAACACGATTCGGCTTTCGTTCTAAACTGGTTTTTTAAAAGAACATGTGTAACTAGGTAGCAATAAAAAATCGATCTGCAGAGACAGTCACTTGTGCGTAGGGAGGAACTAATCAAACTTGATTGGAGGAGGTGCCCGTCGTCGATCTGATAGCTCGAGTCTGTCTGTATGCTGCGGGACACGGGGTGTACATTATCTTTGTGTGTGAGGTGGTGGACTGGTGGGTTGAGAGTCCGGCTGCCACGACTCCATCTTAAAGTGACCTTCGCCACTCTCACTCATGCGAGGAGTGGGTGTGCATTCTGTGGGTAGTGACTCTCATTCGGCGACTGATTGGTTACCCAGCCTTTGAAGGCTGATGCAGGACTGTGTTTCACCCCTCTGGGCTCTCGCGGCCTGGTGTGCGCTGGCAGTTCTCCGGTGCCTGGAGGTACAGTGAGTTACCTAACTCATGAAATGTTGGCTGAAATTCTGTAATGCGTTTTCGATTAGGAAGGATTACTTGGTCGCGGTTGTAATACTGACTATCTTGCGGCATACTCTTATAGCATTTCGGACTCGGCAGAATGTCGGCTTTTAAACGCACTTCTTTTCAATCTCCTATAGAAAGCGTACTTGGTAGAAAATGACTACTTAATTAGCATGCATTTTTCTCATTGATTTTCGATGGTCTTGCAAATTCAAATATATTTTATAGAACCCATAAATAAAAATATGCTTTCTTTTAGTCATTCAATAGAGAATCACGTCTTCTTTGTATTTTATACTTAAGAAAGGAGTATAATTAAGTTTTAAAAAAGTTTTCTAATTGCCAAAAAATTTGGAGCCTGATCATTCGTTGCATTAGCGCTTAGTTATTTCAGTCTGCATGGTGTATGCGTTCCGCGTAAAGAAAATCACATATTTTTCTATGCCATTAAAGAGATATCATACGGAGTCCATAAAATTTTGCAATGGGTGCGGATCATGTTGTTCATTTCATGAGAAGCAGTGGTAAACGTCCAGGTACGATGCTATGTGAATTGACATTTCGCGGTCTTAAAAAGTCTCATAATTAGAAAATTTTTTAAAACCTAATTAAACTTCTTCCTAAAGTATAAAATATAAAGAAGACGTGATTCTCTATTGATTGACCTAAATAAAACATATTTTTGTTTGTGGTTTCTATAAAATATCTTTGAATTTGCAAGACCATCGAAAATCAATGGGAAAAATGCATGCTACTTAAGTAGTCATTTTCTACCAAGTACGCTTTCTACAGGAGATTGAAAAGAAGTGCGTTTAAAAGCCGACATCCTGCCGAGTCCGAAATGTTATAAGGGTATGCCGCAAGATAGTCAGTATTGCAACTTCGACCAAGTAATCCTTCCTAATCGAAAACGCATTTCAGAATTTCAGCCAACATTTCATGAAATAGGTCACTCACTGTAGATGCGCTTGCGCTCCTGTTGGGTATACGGTCGCATGCGAGACTGCCCACTGATCCACGTCTTTTCTGTTGTTGCTGTTGTTGCTGGTGGTGGTGGTGGTCAGAATTCCTGGTCGAGTGTTTGTTATGGACCAGGGCGCTTGCCCTCCCGCCGGACATACAGACCGTGTTCACAGTTGCCTAGTAACTTGTGTCATTCGTTGTTGCTGTTGGTTAAAGTCCTGAGCAAACGTTTGTTGTGGACTGGGGGTGTGGAGTGGAACGCCAAGGTGCGGGCTCGACAGTGACATCCACGTGCGCCCTCCCCCGCCTCCGGTCTTCTTGACTCTGCCTTGACACCGGGTGCCCAGGTGGGGGAGGATGAGAGGGTGCGGTAGATGCTGAGCAAGTCTACTATCACTAGAAACTAAATTATGTGCAATCCACCCCACCTGACCCACCTTGTTATGGAGCGAACGATGGACATCGCTGGAATCGACGGTCGAACCGTCATGTAGAGTCATTTTTAATGCAGTGCAGAACCGTTCATCCACTTTGATTAAATCCCTCGCGGCAGCAGTTTGTCATTTCGTGACCACCAGCGGGGTGTTCACTCTAGGTTATATTTTTATGCCTTTCCATCTCGATCAGTTCAAGTCCTTGCTGGCTACTAGTCAGTCTACACATTTCTCTTCAACTTTAGCTGCCACAGATATGCACACCAGGCTCATGTCGGAAAGAAAGAGAGAGTGGGGCAGATTCAGCGCAAGTCTACTCTCACGCACAGCTCACCATGACAGCTCTCATCTTGCTGTGGAGCACATGGTGGATCGAACTGTTGTCCTGGTTTGAACCACTGTCAAGTGAAGAGGTACGTCACTTCTCATGGTCCACACTGGATGTGTATGTCGAATGTTTGATCAGATAAAAGAGAATTAGACTCAGTGGCTCCCCCCCCCCCCTATAACACCTCCATTGAGCTGTGATGGCCTGACAGCTCGACCGACATTGCCAACGATGCCCAGCGTCAGCTCCACAACAAGATGAGCTCAGGTACGGTAACTTGTGCGTGAATAAGTTGATATTGGGAATTGATTTGCACGACATCTACCGCACTTAAAGAGGGAGACACGATCGCAGGGACAAGAGTTTTATTCAGATTCCTGATCGAACCAATCATCAGAGCCAAAAGCAGACACGGGTGGTCCATGCATAAGGGGCTGCACTATTTATAGGATGCAATCGCCATGCTACTGCATACCTATGGACATTCACGGCTGCCCCCTTCATCAGGGATCATCGCACTTGGTGTGCCGACTGTTTGATGGTCGACATTCGCGTCGTTAATTGCTGCAATTTCATCACGTGCGTTGGATGTTGGTGTGATGATTCATTTTGACCCAACTGTGAAAAACTCGGCGCTACGGTGGGATTCGAACCCACGCAGTAAGGGGAAGGCTTTATTACAGCCAACGCTCTAACCACCTGAGCTACGAGGCCCCGCCGGACGACTCGAGTTTAATCACATTTGGGTCCAGTTACCCGCCCAACCTACTGCAACGTCTGGAATCCACCAAATCTGATACAGTAAGTTGACTACCCAAGCAGGATTTCCTAAGTAATTCACCTAGAATCCACCAGATGACTACCCGGCTCAGGTAATTCATAAATGTTTTGGCAGATTTAGAATAATTCATATTGACCCAACTATGAATTACGTGAGCCTAGCAGTCATCTGGTGGATTCTAGGTGAAGTACTTAGGAAATCCTGCTTGGGCAGTCAACTTACTGTATCAGATTTGGTGGATTCCAGACGTTGCAATAGGTTGGGCGGGTAACTTGACCCAAATGTGATTAAACTCGAGTCGTCCGGCGGGGCGTCGTAGCTCAAGTGGTTAGAGCGTTGGCTGTAATTAAGCCTTCCCCTTACTGCGTGGGTTCGAATCCCACCGAGGTGCCGAGTTTTTCACAGTTGGGTCAATATGAATTATTCAAAATCTGCCAAAATATCTATGGAGTGTGATGACTGTTCGACCATCTGACGCGCTGACCCTGGGGTTGGGACAAGTGTTCACCTGTGCGCTCTCGCGTGGCTAATTACTCCGCCTAGACGAAGTCTCAGCATCGATTATGGAATGGGAAGATCATTGCACTTGTTAATAGACTGGGGGCCAGTAAACCATGACTGAAGTAGCTCCCGGCTCACGCGGTTGTCACCTCTTTCGAGAATTACGGCCTCGTCGAATTTGAATGTGTGGTCAGATCTCGTCGAATGAGCCGCAACTTGAGAGCTGGCGTCATTTCTCCGCACCGCTGCAGCGTGTTCGGCCATTCGCGTTGGGAGCTGTCTTCCGGTGTCTCCGAACGAGAACGACAGCAAGGGAAGGCTTTAGTACAGTCAACGCTCTAGCCACCTGAGTTACGAGGCCCCATCGGGCGATGTAAGTTTTGGTCAAGTCACCTGCCCAACCTACTGCAACGTCTGGAATCCGCCAAATGGGATACAGTAAGTTGACTGCCCAGACAGGATTTCCTAAGTAGTTCGCCTAGATTCCACCAGATGACTACCAGGCTCAGGTAATTCATAGATGTTTTGGCAGATTTTGAATAATTCATATTGACCCAACTGTGAAAAACTCGGTACCTTGATGGGATTCGAACCCACGCAGTAAGGGGAAGGCTTAATTACAGGCAACGCTCTAACCACTTGAGCTACGACGCCCCGCCGGACGACTCGAGTTTAATCACATTTGGGTCAAGTTACCCGCCCAACCTACTGCAATGTCTGGAATCCACCAAATCTGATGCAATAAGTTGACTACCCAAGCAGGATTTCCTAAGTAATTCACCTAGAATCCACCAGATGACTACTAGGCTCACGTAATTAATAGTTAGTATGGCAGATTCTGAATAATTCTTTTTGACCCGACTGTGGAAAAACGTGGAGGACATAGTTTTCATCGGAGGCGGTTTCTTAATAATCTTCCAACGGCATTAGCAGGACAGGTACAACCAGCCGCTTCCTCAACCTTTGTCGCAGATATCAGTTATTGCCGCGATAATGACATCACATTCCCTATTGCAGAACATGTACTCGACGTGTCATTCATTTGCGCGTGATTAGGGTAGTGTAGATAAGGATAGTGGGGTACAAGGAGCGCCGATTAAAAAGCAACACCCCAGTTCACTATTGAGGGGGTTCGTTGGGGTTAAATGCATGTTAGTCGGCATCCCCTAGTCGTTAATGGCCGTGATCTAATAACATTTATTGACTCTTGGCGTGATAATTATTCGGCCCTTTGGCTTGCTGTCGCCGCAACTGTTAATTGGGTGATTATTCCGGTCGCGGGCACGGAGGGGGAATAGCGCTAGTTTTAAGTTCACGGCTCTGAGGGTTAGCCTGAAACACCGCCTTCGCAATATAGTCCTTAGGTCATGTGTACAGTAAATGTGCTAACTCCTGAAATGCCAACCGAAATTCTTAAATGAGTCCTCGATTCTAAAAGATTACTTAAATAGGGCTGTAATATTAATCACAGTAGAGCATAGTCCTAAAATACTTCAGTGGCCTCAGGATGGCGGCTTTTAAAAGAACTTCTTTCCGGCTACTTGTAAAAACTACATTCTGTGAAACATGACTACTCAAGTAGTATAAATGTTTCTCATTGAGTTTCGATGCCACCACGAATTCAAATATATCTCATAGAAATCTACATGAAAACATTCATTCTTTCACTCATCTTGTGCTTGAAGGAAGGGTATAATTAGGCTTTAAAATCGTTTCTAACTATGAGATATTTCAAGCCCGTGAAATGTCCGCTTATAAAGCATCGTGTCTCTGCATTTGCTAATGCTACTTGTAAAGTTAAAAATATGGCTCAAATCGACTGCTAAATTTTATGAACCCTATAAAGTCTCCTCTTAATGGCGTAGGGAAATGTATGGTTTTCCGTGCACAGAAAATATAGATCTTGTAGACTGGAAGGGTGCGGTTCAAATTAATTGGGGAATTGGTGCGTTTTTTAAACCGAATAATACCGATCCCTCGAGCATAAAATTTGAAGTAGACCTAATTTCCTACAGAATTAGTAAAAGAATAAATGTTTTAATGCACTGTTTCTAAGAAATATATATATATATATATGAATTTATAAGAGCATTGAAGAGCAACGTGAAAGGTCGCACTACGTGAGTAGTCATTTTTTACAGAGTACAGTTTTTGCGGCCGGCCGAAAAGCAGTTCGTATAAAGGCCGGCATTCTGAAGTAACTGAATCATCATTGAACTATGCTGAACGGCGATTACTATTACAACACTACTTAAGTACTGTTTTCAAATCGAAAACGCATTTCAGAATTTCGGTTGACATTTCATTAGTTAGCACATCTACTGAACTTGTGCGAGATTCGAGCCGCCGTTCTAAATGAAGCCCGGTCCGCGTGGAATGAGGGGGCTCCTATTCGATGCATTCTTCAAATTTGACAGAAGCCTCTACAACAGTGAACTGAAATGAACCATTAGAGAGAATGAGAGTTGTGGACCGGCTGGGTGCATGTCGACAATTACGCCTTCAGTGCTTCGACGCCTCTCATCCCCATTGTTTGTCACAGGACTTGAAGGGTGTGTGGAGCATCGGCCTACCCGGCACCCATCTCAACCCAGTGACAAAATGACTGGAAATGGCTTCGCGACCCATATGCCCGTGACACCACACGGCTGGGCCCCTTTATGAACGACATGTGTCCGCCAGAGTAAACACAAGGGCGAATCAAGTTCAGAAGACGAAGATACGATCACTGAAACAGGAGATTTATTGGTCTGATGTTTCGAATTCTCATTCGAATCCGTCATCAGAAGCAGTCGCAGAACTGTTTCCTTTCCTCAGATTATCGACGCGGGTCTCTTACGTTTGCTAACCCGAATTCCCTATGCCTAATTCACTATTATCCGCGACTATCAATGATGACGGTTTCGAGTGTGAATCCGAAACATCACGCCAATATGCTTCTAGTTCCAGCGATCGCTCTTTCGGCTTCTTCTTCTTTTCCTTCTGATCTGCCTCGATGCTGCTAGCAGAACACGTTTACGGCAGTCCGCTTGGAGACAGTTTAATTTTCCCTGTCAAACAGTCATCAGTGTACACTCGCAAAAAAAATCCAAAAAGTAGCGAAACCGTCCTTGCATCACGACACAAAACGTCCCCATAAGAGGTATCGAAAAGACCTGGTAGTAGATAGACAGACCCTATTGTCCAATCAGGTTGCTTACTGTCAGAAAAAGCAGGTTTCACAGTGGTGGTAAATAATTAATGAGATACACTAACCATCCCATCTCAGTCCGCGAACAGCCCAAGTGGCAGTTTTTGTAAATTAATGAGATTCCAACATAGTCAAGGCAGCAGACATGACTTTAAGAGCACGCAATATCACATAGGTCATCTGGCAAAACGATTTTTCCAGAAATCCGCACGTCTGGCTTCACATGGGTACAACCTGTCTCTTGAGTGCACAGTGTCAATCACGTACGCTAAAGGGGCAAAAATGTCCTTTAAAAACTCCCGGAGCACTTTAACCTTGACAGGCGTTGCTTCCGTGAACCCTTGTAAACAGAGAGAGAGAGGGAGATTCGAAGGTTGGTGAATAGTTTTTGTCAAAATGAGTAAAAGTCTTCATTCGTTTCTATAAAAATGCGCATAACGAAGTAAGCACAGCCAGCATTAGAGTAGAATTTCGTCAGCAAAACGAGAAATAATGTACTCAACTGAACAGGTAGCAAAACGCCTAGAAATCTGTGTGTAACAAATTCTCTGAAAGTCTTTTTATGAGGGAGGGAGAGAAGGCTGGTTAGTTGTTCTTCCCTGACGTTTTCGTCGTAAACCTAATGGTGAACTTGGTACCACGGCGTATCAGAAGGCGACCAATACTACCCAGAATCTCGAATGTCAAAAACCCCCTAAGGCGTATTTGAGTAGGACTCTTTCCAAAATTAGGACTTGAAGAAGGAGACTGCAGTATTTATAGAATGCAGTAGTCATGCTACCGCATATCTTGGAATATTCACGGCTCCCTCCCCTTCATCAGGGATCGTTGCACGTGGCGTGATGGCCGACATTCGCGTCGTTAATTGCTGCAATTTCATCACGTGCGTGGGATGTTGGTGTGATGATTGCTCGACCATCTGACGCACCGACTCTGGTGTTGGGAAAAGTGTTCAGATGTGCGCTCCCCGCACGTCCAAGTACTCCGCCTAGGAGAAGTCTCAGCACCGAGTATGGAATGGGACGATCATTGCACTTGTTAATTAACTGGGGGCCAGTAAACCATGACTCAAGCAGCTCCCGGCTCACGCGATTGTCACCTCTTGCGAGAATTTCGGCCTCATCGAATTTAAATGTGTGGCCGGATCTCATCGAATGAGCCGCAACTTGAGAGCTAGCGTCATTTCTCCACACTGCTTCATCGTGTTCGGCCATTCGCGTTCGGAGCTGCCTTCCGGTTTCTTCGACGAAGTTGTTTTGTTCGCAACTGCACCAGATCCGATAAACGACTCCAGACTTTTCTAGCCGTGACAGTGGGTCTTTCGGTTTCATGACCAGACGCCTGATGGTTGCCTCCGGTCTGTGTACAACTCCAACCCCATGTGGCGCGAGAAGGCGGCAGACAGCTTCCGAAACGTTCGTGACATATGGAAGCGCTTGCCAAAATTTGGTGTCCATGCGGTTAGGCCTTTCGTCCATTTTGCGTATGCACCGGTTGACGAAGTTGCGCGGGTAACCATTGGCTTTGAAGACCCGTCGGAGGTACTGTAGTTCAGCAATCTTGTCTTCCGGCTCACTGCAGTGTGTTTCGACACGCCGATAGAGCGTCCTTACACAACTGCGTTTGTGGCTGATTGGGTGGTTACTGTTGAAGTTCAGTATTTGCGTCGTGTTCGTCGCTTTCCTGAACACTTTGGTCTTTAGTCCACCACAATCTTTGCGGCATACGAGGACATCCAGGAAGGCCAGTTGGTTGTTCTCTTCCTCCTGCATCGTAAATTGAATGTCCGGGAAGACGGAGTTGAGATGTTCTTTGAATGTCAGCAGCTGATCCCGGTCGATCATAAACGTTATTCAACGGATTTTCTGACAATTTTTTATTTGAGAAATCTCGCATCGCTGAACCACTGCACTTCAGCAAACTGCCATCGCATCGGTCGGTTAGAATATATTTACTGAAGGGGCCGCTAATTGTATCAGACTTGCATACACATCTAGATTAGACACCGACAACTTTGATGTCGCCAAGCCCTACGCCTCCAGTCTGGCGTCGACTGACTTCAAGGGGGACGCCATAACCAAGCAACCATTGCCATGACCGCGGTAGATAGTGTTTTATGGCTAGTTGGGACATGATGCTGCATATCAACCGTAATCTACGGCTTTTCCTGGGTTTACTTTATTCTTGTTGATGGCTTGTTGGAGGTTTGGAGCACATGACATCATGCGAAAACACGCGAAAGCATGTGATTTTAATTTGGTCGAGGACATTTTCCAATCTTGCTGCCAGCGACATGGCCAGCTAACCGTCAGTTGCTTTATTTTTAGCCGGTAGACCTTGCCAGTAATAGCATGCTCCTAAATGTATCCTGAACACGGTTCCAAAAGCAAATAGCTGTGATGAACGTTCACTGTACCAGAAAACGCATATTATGCATTTGTGTGTACGTATAAATCACAAAACGCGAATGCCAAATATGCGCTGTTCGGAAATTACTCCAGAGGATCGGCGGGAGTGGGGGGGGGGGCGGAGGGGTTGTGGCGGCTGGGGTACGACACGCCGGTTAGAGGGGCAGTTGCGACTGGTTATATACGTGCATGCGGCACGGGTGTTAGAGATTTCCATTAGGAAACTTTGTTTTCACACAATGCTGCGTCCGGTAATCGGCATGCCATCACTTCCGTCGTAGCTAGCAGGCGCCGTCACTGTGAGATCCAGTAAGTCTGCATCGCAGTCCATAGATCTGACGCGCCTGATTCTACTAGAGTGAATGACCGATCTTATGAAATGTTGGCTGATATTCTGAAATTCCTTTTCGATTAGGAAGGACTACTTAAGGGCGGTTGTAATACTGATTACCTTCCAAAATAATCCTGTAATATTTTGGACTCGACAGGATGTCAGCTTTTGAATACACTGGTTTTCAGACTCCCGTAGAAACCGTCCTCGGTAAAATGTGACCACTTAATTAGCATGCATTTTTCTCATTGATTTTCGATGGTCTTGCAAGTTCAAATATATTTTATAGAAACCGCGGGCAAGACTATGTTTGTTTCAGTCATTTGACAGATAATCACGTCATCTTTATATTTTTCACTCGAATGAGTAGTATAACTAGGTTTTAAAGGAGTTTCTAATTATGAGGTTCTTAAGACCGTGCAAGGCTCATTCACGTAGCATCGTGCCTGTCCGTTTACGACTACTCCTCATGACATGTACGACATAGTCCGTATCCATTGAAAAAAATTATGGACTCTATATGATATCTTTTTAAATGCATAGAAGAATGTGTGATTTTCGTTACACGGAGCGCATGCGCCTTGTAGACTGAAATCACTAAGCGCTAACGAAATGACTGGTCAGGCTCCAAATTATTCGGCAATTATAAAACTTTTTTAAAATCTAACTATGCTCCTCCTTCAAGTGAAATATATAAAGATATGTGATTGTCTATCAAACGACGGAAAAGCGTATTTTTGATCGCGGTTTCTATAAAATATATTTGAATTTGCAAGACAATCGATAGTAAATGAGAAAAACACATGCTACTTAAGTAGTCACATTTTACCGAGGACGGTTTCTACGGGAGTCTGAAAAGCAGTGTATTCAAAAGCTGACATCCTGCCGAGACCGAAATAGTATAGGATTATGCCGCAAGATAATTAGTATTACAGCCGCGCTTAAGTAATCCTTCCTAATCGAAAACGCCTTTCAGAATTTCAGCCAACATTTCATGAGATCGGTCACTCACTGTATGACATGCTAATTGTCGTGGCTTCTAAGATTGCCAACTGACGGGATAACTCGGCTTTAACCCGGCTGTGAAGCACACGGTGGACATCGCTGGTCTCGGCGACCGCGGTCCCGGGAGAGAGTGCGGCAAATGCAACGTACAGTATGTGGGCTAACTCATGAAATCTCAACAGAAATTCCGGAATGTGATTTCGTTTCGAAAAGATTAATTAAGTAGGGTGGCGAGAGGCTGAGAGCTGCAACTTTGCCTTCTCAGTGTGATCCTCTTGGCATTCTGACTGGTTTCTTGATCAGAACCGCCCTCTACAGTGACCTAGTGCATACGATGCGGACTAAGTCGTGGGTGTGGCACGCGTAAACGGGCTGCTGTGGTCGAACTGTCAGGGAGATGTTTGAAAACTGCCCACGTGACGGTTCACAACGCTGGTTTGGAGGATGACTGAACTGCTGAACGCCTTCGTCTTGCATGCTGGCGGAGGTCCTTGTAATGCCACAGAGAAACGAGGTTTTTGTCACTGACAACTGTCTTGTCGTTTCAGCTGGCAGCCCTTGCGGTGTTTCCGTCCTCTGAGTCGGGTTCGGTAGCAGAAGCCCTTAAAAATCGCACTAACCGGGTGTAAATTGCAGCTGGCTAATATAGCCACGCATCCGGCGCTTTGTCAGCCTACCAGACAGATCGGCCGTCGTGACGAGCGATGTCCACCGTGCGCTTCACAGCAGGGTAAAAGCAGGAATGGTGACGTGTGCGTGAGTTAGTTTGTAGTGATGGAAGACTTACGCTAGAGTTGCAGCACCCTCTCCCGGGATCGCGTGTTAAGACGGAGTCAAGAAATCCGGTATAGCAGGGGGTAACTGAATTGTTATAGAATTGTGCTGCATGATGATTGGCTTTACAACCCTACTTAATTAATCTTTGCGAAACGAAATCGCATTCCGGAATTTCTGTTGATATTTCATGAGTTAGCGCACTTACTGTACGCTGCATTTGTCGCACCCTCTCCCGGGACCGCGATCGTCGAGACCAGCGATGTCTACCGTGCGCTTCACAGCAGGGTAAAAGCAGGAATGGTGACTTGCGCGTGAATTAGTTTGTAGTGATGGTACACTTATGCGGCATTTGCCGCACTCTCCCCCAGGACCGCGTGTTAAGACGGAGTCAAGAAGACCGGAGGCGGGAGAGGGCGGAGATGACTGTCAAGACGAAAACCCGCAGCTAGAAGCGTACCACCACGCAACCTCGTCCACAACGTACACTGACCCGGATTATAAACAACGAGGGCCATAAAGGCTGCCGCATTCGACGATGTCCACCGTATGTTCGACCGCATGGAGAAGCAGGCACGGTCACCTGCGTGTGAATTAGTTTATAGTGAAAGTAGACCTTCGCTGCGTCCACTGAACTCCCTCCTCCTCCTCCTCCTCCTCCTCCTACTCCTCTTCTCCTCCTCCTCCCACCTGAGCCCGGTGTCAAGGCAGAGTCAAGAAGACCGGAGTCGGGGAAGGGCGCAGGTGGGTGGCTCAGCCAAGCGCGCACCTTGGAGCTCACTCCACACCCTCTGCTCCACGAAACAATCGATCAGTATTCTAACCAATGACAACAAGACGACGACGGGTCAGAGGACGAGAACGACTGGGCAACCATGCCCACCACCTCTATACCCAGCGGGAGCGCAATCAAATCTATCGGCAGGACACCAGGCGTCAGAAAACTGCCAGCGCATACCAGGCTGCGACTGCCATGGCGTCTCGTAGTGCCACGTAGTGCACTTGAATTCGGGTGGTTAGAGGCAAATGTTCAAGTGTTAAATGACATGAATTTTCTCAAAAAGCATCTACTAACCTATCGAGGATCGTTGCACAATCCGGCCTGGAGACCAAGAACGCGAATGGAAGTTTGCCTCTACGACGGTCTGACCGTCGCATTCGACGGTGTCCACCGTATGCTCCACACCAGGGTGAAGCAAGCAAGGTGTCAGTTTGCGAGTGCGTCAGTTTACAGTGGTTGTAGACTTGCGCCGCATCTAGCGTACTCTTTCCTCCTCCCCCGTCAGAACCCCGTGTCAAGACAGAGTCAAGAAGATCGGAAGTGAAGGAGGTCGCAGGTGGCTGGCAGGACCGGACCCCCACCTAGGCCTACCATCACACCTCCTGGTCCACAACAAAAACTTTACCAGGATGTTTGCCAACGACAGCAAATCAACGGGCCAGAAAGAGGAGGATGACTGGACAGCAATGCTCACGACCTAACGGGAGCGCACGCGTATCTATCGGCAGGAAACCAGGTGTCAGGAAACTGCCAGCGCATACCAGGTTGTGACTGCCCTGGCTTTCTGATTCTGGCATAGCAGACGCCTCCAAACCTTCAGGCCTAGAACGGTGACACATGATCCTGTATTTGCCTGGGTCGTCACCATTCAAAGTCTGAGTAACTAGTCTGTCATAAAGGCATAAACCACACATACACGCTCCTCACATGCGTGAGAGCGCCACAGGCAACTTTAAGAAGAAGAAGAAGAAGCTGTGACACCCTGGCTCTCAGCCCACCAGTCCGCTACTCCGCACAAACACATACGCACAACTGGGCAGACTCGGTGGACTGAGTTAAGCGGTCAGTCGGCAGCCCTACATGCAAAGGCACTTGAAGCACGATGATAGTCTTGAACACAGATCGCACACGCAGCCGCAGGGAGGTGCTGAGAAACACACTCCCCACTTGCGTGGGTGGCAGTTGGGTGTTTATGATGGATAATGGTGTTGGAAGAAGTAATTGCAGCCCGGCTCTCCGTCCTGACAGAAGGACTCTGTTATTCCGTCAGTTGCCACGCCGTCGCAGGCGTACTCTGACTTGTTAGTCCGCGCTCGAGTCGTTAACTACCGAAAAGTACTCACCGTTGTTGATTCTTGGCATGATTTACTATCACTGGAACCGTTGGTTGCCAGCACATTCCCGCGCGACTAATTTCTCGGCCCAAGCGGGGCCTCAGTTCAGAATACGCTGGTGGGAGGTCGCTGCGCTTGCCAATAGAATGACGGCCGGAAAACTATGACTCAGACAGTCTACGGCTCACATTGTTATGCTCTCTTACGAGAAACCCGGCCTTGTCAAACTTGGAGAGGTGGCCAGGTCCCGTCAAACGGTCTGCGACTTGACACTAAGCGTCATTTCTCCTCACTGCCTCTGCATGCTAGGCCATTCGTGTTCGGAGTAACTCCTCAGTTTCTCCGGCGTATTTGCTTTGTCCGCAACTGCATCAGATTGGGCAAACGACTCAAGAAATTTCCTGTCGTAGAAATGGGTCTTTTGGCCTCCTGGTTTGGCGCCTGACAGTTGCTACTGGTCTGCGTACCACTCCAACTCCAAGTGGCGTGGGCAGGCAGCTGACGGCTTCCGAGACGTTTCCCACGCACGGGAACGCTCGCCAAAAAGTTAAGATCGGTGGGGTTTGGTCTCTCATCTCGTTTCTACACGCGCCGGTTGGCAAATTTGCGTGAGTAGCCAATCGCGGCGACACTCCTCAAAGAAATCGCAATTCAGCAAACAGGTGTCTTGGCTCACAGTTGTTCGTTTCACTCGCCGACAGAGCGCTCTCACGCAAAAGCGTTTGCGGTTAATTACCTAGTCGTTACTGAGACGCAGTACTTACGCCCTAAACTCCTATACTTGTGCTATTTCTGGTCCATAACCCATTACATTTTGTTACTTCGTTATTATCGTGTGCGAATGTGTTGTCCGTCCCGATGACTGCGTGTGCTGGAGATTCTTTGGACCAAAACGGGGTAGGAATGACTCATGTGGACGTCTTAACAGGAAAAGAGGATAGAAAACGCCTGCAACTTAGATCGCTTCGAACCAACACCCGGTGAGATTAGGGTAAGGTTTAGGTTAAGGATCACGCCTAAGCTTAAATTAAAAGTTAGAGTCGGATCTTATTTCGTAGCCGTACCTGCAGTCGATGAGGCGTGGCCTAACCCCTAACGCATAAACTCAACCCCTAACTCCTAGCATGTACGGCTACGCAATAGGATCTTGCCAGCAACTTTACCACACTGAACCACACTCAGGCCTTGTAATCTTTACTCAATAAGAGAATTAAATGAGGGGGGAAGTGTGCCCCGAGGAAACGCTCACGGAATACCTGCCGAGTGGCTGTGGCGGTACAGTCCACGCCCGTGTCTCCACCTCCGAGGACGATGACCCGCTTGCCCTTGGCTAGAGTCCCCAAGTTCGGGCCTGACTCCTGCTCAGTTGGTGTTCCTAGTGTGGTCTGGTGCTGCTTTCGTTGCCACCGTTCTAGGAAGCTCATTGCAAAGTGGATGCCGTTCAGGTGTCGGCCTTTGAGGGGGGGGAGTTTGGGGGTGAGAGGAGGAGGAGGAGGAGGAGCAGGGAGACGGCAGGAAAGAGAATGACGAACTAAGCACAAACCCCAACCCACAACCCATAACCTCAACCCCTAACCCTGACCACTAGTTCCTAAGGCCCAACACCTAACCCTAATCCCTAACAGGTACGGCTAAGAAATTGGATCATACCAAAGTTGGAGTTAAATTTAACGGTAACGTAAGTCAAGATCAAGTTTAGGGTTAAGGTAGGAGCTGGTGGTGACTGTAGAGTTAATGTTTAGGGTAGGGTTTGGGTCAAGATTAAGACAGTGGTTGTAGTTAGAGTTGGGACACGGGCATATTTCGACCCCTACCGTAGTTATGCGTAGGTCCACCTTCATTAATTTAGCGGGACGTTCCTATTACCATCTCCTGTCTAGGGGTCCATATAAGTTAATTCTATTGAAATCTCTAAACGCAGCCTTGACAAGCACTCACCTAGAACCAATGAGCATGCAAACTGTCCTGAAAAGTAGATTCGACATCCATAGGGCTAAGTGAACAAAGAAAGTAATGAATAGACTAGAACGCAAGACCGCAATACTAAAGAACAACACTGCCAACGGTTAAATCCTCCTCGCGTTTAATTACTACTAACCGGCATTCAACTTCCCCATTCGGAATCCGTCACCATCAATGACTTCCTCTCTCCGACCTCCAAACATGGACTGCAGCGGTGCTTCGGCTTGGTAAGCCTCTATCGCCGGTTTCCTGTGAACTAGTCCGACTTTATCCTGTTGCCGTTGTCGTCGGTGCGTTACCACAACACCTCGCAAATGCTCCTAACCATCGAATTTCATTTCCAGAAAGTTTTAATCTGCTGAGACCCACTGCAGTACACCTTTATTACTTGGGGCGGACGTAAATATTTTCATGTCCCGCTCAGACGTCCACACAAGTCAGTCCCGTCAAAAGCAGGAGTCTGACCAACTCAAGGCAGACACACTCCTCGACGTGGTTTAGGCTAATTCATAATTTCTCAAATTGCGTTTTAAAGGACTTGTAATTTTGAGAGAGATCCGTATGTGAAAGTGCACTAACTGGATGTCATGTCGCCTGCATAGGCGACAGACCGTTGTCTTTGCCGGAACAAGAAGTGCATTAACCGGACGTTTCTATTTC
Source organism: Spirometra erinaceieuropaei (assembly GCA_902702965.1). Classification (NCBI taxonomy): domain Eukaryota; kingdom Metazoa; phylum Platyhelminthes; class Cestoda; order Diphyllobothriidea; family Diphyllobothriidae; genus Spirometra; species Spirometra erinaceieuropaei. Next base: position 228,013 of record CACRXP010000115.1, read on the forward strand.
TCACTCGAATCCATCATCAGAGACGGTCGCCGATGGGGGTTATGTAGAAACACAGGGAGTGCAGGACTTAAAGAAAGCAGTCGCCGGACAACCGTAGGCCTAATATAGGTTGAAGCACCCACGTTCGTCACTGACTCGGTGAGTAACAAGAAGAGACTTTACCTGGGAAGGGTAGTTAGCCAAGCGGGAGGGCGGTGAAGAGTTAACAGTTCCACTGGCAGTGAATCAAATGATGGAGCGGTTATCACTCCGAGAATCGACAACGTTGATGAAATTGCGGCGATTAACGACCCTCGGGCAGGCTGACAAAGAATCAACCCACCGATTACGAATTCAGGCGATAAGGACGGGCGCAGCTAGTCATGCCAGACATGTGACGGCATGGTAATTACGTCCTGTAATTACTACCGTATCGCGTTCATCATCTCCCGAAGAAGAGGAAGTAGAAGAGAGGGCGAATCCATGGACCATATTGTATTCGAACTGGCGTTTCGCAAACTTCCTCGTTCCTCGTAGCGTACTTGTTGCCCCTGCCGGTCTTGAGTTGTTCAGTCTTGCCGCTTGCTCGACGCACGAGCTTTGACCTGCCTGTTTGCCGCTGACGGGCTTAGACCTCCCCGGGGCTGACCGCTGACAGGCATGCGTGACCTTTGTTCCCTTTGGGATCGGCGTAAGTGTAGTTAAATCAAGGTGCCGGTTGGCCTCTCCTACGTCAGCCAGTGAACTGATCGGTCGTTGCTGTTCATGTGAGCAGCATTCAGCTTCGCGGGCGCATTGGTAAGACAGTGTTTGACTTTGGTCACATGACCTCTGGCCCCCAGCTCCGCCCTTTTCCGTGAGCGTTGACTCTCGGGCCTGCGTGCTTGTTTGCCTTACTGGTCCTATCCGAACTGATCCGAGCCATGGAGGCAGCGCATGGTAGGCGGGATGTAGATCTATTGCTCGGTTGAGTGTACCAGTCGAGGACCAACTTTCGAGCACCAGTCTGGCCATCTTCTCATTTGCTCGACTAAAGGCAAAATGGTGGCTTAGTTCTCGTATGTGGCCATAGACCAGACAGCCCGTCCTTGCGGTTGATTGCAAGTTGGTGTTCGTGCAATCTTGTACCGAGACGTTTGTCCGTTTCACCAACATACCTCGACAACAATTAGCCAACCGAATACGAACCCCGGCGATAAGGACGGGCGCAGCTAATCATGCCATACAGGTGACGGCATGGCAATAAGGTCCTATAATTACTGATGCAAAACCCTGGTGCAGTAGGTGGGATAACTCATGAAATCTCAACAGAAATTCCGAAATAGGTTTTCTGTTCGAAAAGACTAATTAAATAGGGTTGTAAAACTAATCATCGCGTGACATAATTCTATAATAATTCAGTTGCCTCAGGATGCCGGCTTCCGAAAGAACTCCTATCCGGCGGCATACTAAATCTATACGTTGCAAAAAATGACTACGTACGCAGCATGCCTTTTTTCATTGATTTTCGATGTCCTTAAAGATTCAATCATATTTCAGAAAACATGCATAAAAATATTCATTCTTTTGCTCATTCAGTAGATAAGTACGTCATTTTTAATTTTATACTCGAAGGAGGGACATAATTAGGTTTTAAATAAGTTTCTAATTGTGAGATTTTTTAATACCGTGAAATGATTGTTCATAAAACGCCATGTCTCTGCATTTACCAATGTGGCTCGTAAAGTTAACAATATGGCTCAAATGCAATGCCTAATTACATGAACTTCATATAGTCTCCTTTTAATACGGTAGAGGAATGCATGGTTTTCGTACGCGGAAATAATACGGTTTGTAGTTTGTGAACCCTGAATGCAAGTGTAACGGCAGATCAGGTTTAAAATTATTCGGAAATTGGAAAAGTTTTATAAAATCAAATCATTTCCTTGCTTCGAGTCTAAAATTGGAAAGAGACGTCATTTTTTACTGAATGAGCAACAGAACGAATATTTGTATGCATGTTTTCCATGAAATATAATTGAATATTTAAGAACATCGAAAATCAAGGAAAAAATGCATGCTACATAAGAGGTCATTTTTTTACATGCAGCCAATAAGAAGTTGTTTCGAAAGCCGGCATCCTGGGGTAACTGAATTATTATAGAATTTCGCTGCATGATGATTAGTTTTTCAATCCTACTTAATTAATCTTCAAAAGGCAATTTGGCGAGCATACGTTTGCTTTCGATAAATTCTCTTCAGGCCTGTACATTTATATGGCTATTGAAGTAATGAATGCAAAAGATACGGGCCGGTCCTATGCGCGCAGAAGAATTTCGTGCAGGCCCCACAGTTACCATGGGCCAAAGCCACCAAGCCAGACACCCGCATGTAACTGCATTCGCCGGGACCCACCTTCCCCCTGGCGCCGACTGGAATTATGGTGTTTCACCCTCCCCCTCCCCTACCCTCCCCTATCTACCCGTATCTTTTGCATTCATTACTTCAATAGCCATATAAATGTACAGGCCTGAAGAGAATTTATCGAAAGCAAACGTATGCTCGCCAAATTGCCTTTTAATTAATCTTCTCGAAACGGAAACGCATTTCGGAATTTCTGTTGAGATTTCATGAGTTAGCCCACTTACTCTAAGTGTACTTTGTGGACCGGGGGATGCGGTGGCACGTTTAAGCATGGGTTTTCATCTTGCCAGCAGCCGCCTCCGTCCTCCGTCATGACACCAGGTCCAGATGGACGAAGAGGCGAAGGTGCGGTAGATGCTTCGCAAGTCTGCGAACACTATAAGCGAAACCATGACCTAGTTATCGTCTCTGACCTCACTCTGCTGTGGAACATATGGTAGACAATGCCAAAAGAGACGGTCGAATTGTCGATAAATACAGCACTCTTTGCGCCCCTACCACCTTTATCTGCGACTGCCTCTAACGAAGGGCTCGAGTGAGAAACCGAAACCTCTGGCCAATAAACTTCTTCCGGCGATGGCTTCTCGGTAACGATCGAGTGAAAGACTCCAAACACACACGACCAGTCAAAGGTGCCTGTCTTGCATTAAATGTCTACAACGATCGCTTCTCAATTCCCCAAGCATCAGTAGAGCTTTGACTTTGGAAAGGCCGGAAGAATATAAAGGTTGCTGATGAATATGTGGTGTCAAGCGGGGCTTAAGGAGTCAATGGAGTGATGGACCGGTTTCAGCATATTGTCGCCACCAAAATGGACGTGATTCAATCTGTTGAGATAAGCATAAATGCAAATATTTATTTTGATCCATCTGTGAAAGGAACTAGGCTGGCCTCGCTGGGATTCGAACCCAGAACAGGAAGGGGGACTTGATTACGGCCAATACCCTAGCCGCTTGCACTAGGAGGCCCTATCGGCAGTCGTGAGTTTGATCAATTTGCGGTCAGTCTACACGCCCAGCATATCGCAACGTTTTAAATCTGTCAAGTCAAATACAGGAAGCTGACTGACCAAATAATCCACCTAAAACCCGTCAGATGACTACCAGACTCATGTACGAGATCCCTCCCCTACCTGCAGTGAGTTCGAACCCTACCGAGATCGATGACGTCTTCACAGATAAGTCAAAATAAAAGATAAATCCCAAACTGGCCAAAAGAGGTCATAAAGACTTAAAAAGTTTATATAAATCAGAGTACGGAGGGACGTTAACTACCTGCAATGTTAGGGAGCCTATGGATTGGGGCTAGATTTGAATGTCAGCAGGGAAACTTATAAGACTGTCATTGACCCTTGCTTTGGCATGTTGGCTGCCCTAAGAATAGTCTCCTGGTCGGCCAGATTACGGATAGTCCACTATTAGCACGTTTTTCAAAGCGTGATAAAGTTTACTGTTCCTTGGCTGCCCATAAATCAAGTGGTTTGGGGTGACCATGTGGGAAGGTGCACTTCAGCACATGAGATAAATGGGTATTTAAATGTTTAGCAATGCCCTTCTCTGTGGGAGCGTTTTCAAGGTTTTATACAGAACGGCATCTGTTTCCTGGTTCAAAAGTCCATGCAATTATCGATCAGGTTGAGTTCTTTTATGTCACATCCGGTTTTTATCAGAAAAGTGAATGAAAACCCCTAGCTGTCCCGTTCTCTTTAAAAAAAAGTACTTTGCTGGGCGTACCCAAGTAATGCCAGGGAGAGATTGAAACACGATGTGCGCATATGCACACCTCTGATTAAAATTAGCGACTTTTCTACCAGAAGCGAAAAATATCGTTCCCCCCCCCCAATTTGAAGTCATTTTCCTTATCTTTGCTTAATCGCAAACCATATCCTACGAGTATTCGTGAATTATACAGTTGCAGTATAGATTCTAATATGTTTCTCAAACATCCAGCAGACCTCGGGATTACATATTAGCTGAAAGCTTTCCGTATACTCGAAGGGTGAAATTCCCACTTGATGGCGGGTTATCCTGCAGCTAACTTTGAAAAATCTGCATACGTCCGGAAAATACAGGGCTTTGGGTAAAGACGTTTTCTATTTCCAGGGTGTACAATTACACAGATTATTACTGAATGAGTTTGGAATGGCTTTAAGCTCTCTGAATAGGGCTTCCATGTGTTTGATGACGTCGCATGATAGCATGTCATCGAGGCGATTTTGCTTAGTTCCAGCTTCCCATCACACAATAACGCTCAAACTCCACGTGATTGTCGATGAGAGTGAGTTCTTTGATGCCACATAAGGTGTTTATCGGGACCTTGTTTTCCCACCAAGTCTACACAACCGCTTAGTATCCTGGGTTATTTACTATTGCCAGGTCGTGCTCCAGTGTAGCGCAGATATGGTCTTTGGTGAGGACGTTGTAGTCTTAGAAAATTTCTTTGCAGTCGGTCCGATCTTATTTCGTTGCCGTACATGCAGTAGACAAGCCCCACCCTAATCCCTAACCACTCGCCCTAGCCCTGACCCTAATCCCTGACTCCTGGCCCTAACCTCAAAACCTAATACCAACCCCAACCCTAACCTCTACCCCGTAACCCTAAATCCAAACGCTAAGTCCTAACAGGTACGGCTAGGAAATAAGATCTTGCTTTTCTGTCTATCAGAAGGTCATTTCCCTGAGGGTTCTTGTGGCTCGGATATTCCGTTTGAAGACATCTCTCCGTTCAGTTTTGTAGCTTAACAGTTTGCGATTATGGGATTATTTTAAATGCTGAAATACCTCTTCGAATAGCACAATATTTGTTTATTTATTAGACACTGTCTTCAACAAAATGTTGTGAGCCTTCTATGTCACCTTCTCAGTGGGATGCAGGGGGAATGTAAAGTTTTTCCTTAAGTGGCAGACGTACAGCTTGTAGTTTGGAAACTCTAAAATTACAAACTTTTCTAAAATGAGTGGGAGAAACCGTCCACCCTAGTAGAAACGGAAAGTGAATCTATTTTTTAGCCCGACTACAGAATATTTAGATTTATATGGTTATTGATAATCAATGACAAATTGACACTACTTGAGTAACCACCTGGAGAGCATGAATTTTAAGTCTGTCCGGAATGACGGAAGTTAAGATTCGGCGTTAGATCCCAACTGAAATGCCTTATAAATATGCTGCAAGATTGTCAGTATGGCAATCTCGTCCGAGTGGTTCTTTTAAACTGGAATCCTATTGTAGAGTACTAGTTAAAATTTCATGATATCTGGGACGATAATTAGCATAGGAGACCGTTCGAATCTACGCGGTAACTTTGGTTTCCGCCCTAAAATAACTTACGAACATGTCTTGTGCAAGAAAGAGGCCTTCTTCCTAATGCGTGGGCTCATAACGAAAATACGCAGCGTCCAGCGTATTGTGGACTGATCATCTGAGTTCCAACCATCCAGTTTTATCAGCTGCTGGCGTATCGACAGTGGCATGGGTAAGACTGTCTAGTCCGTTTTCCAAAGCCTCGACATTACTCGGGTCTACCAGATGGGTCATAAGTACTTCATCAAACCGGTCATTCTCTGTCGCTGCAGATCGGGAATTTATTCAATCAGGAATGGGCGCACACTGATCTACTGGCGTCTCCTCCAAAAAAACTCCATATGGGTAGCAAAGATCATGAACAGACAACCAACTACCAGCCCGAATTCGCCCATATTATATTATCAGCGCGGAGGGACGAACGAGAATGCGGTTAGATTGACAGAGTACTGTTTCGGGCTTATTTCTTCTCCACTAAGTCAATCATAATCCTGACTGCTGTCTGCTAACAGAACGCAAACATGAGCGAACATGCGTGCGTACAAGCACACCCATGTGTCGAGAGACGTGGTCAATCAAAAGTCATCCGTCTGTCTCTGCAAATATACAAGCCTCTAGGAATAATTGCCTACTTCGGGCGAAAAGCGAATTTGCACAAACGATTCCTTCACATATAATGTGGAAGGCCAGCTTGTACCAGTGTGATTCAACTGTGTAAAGTTTAATTACAGTCAGTGAGCTTTCCAATACGGTAGAGGCCACCGGAATCGTTCATCGACCTCCTTACCCTGAAGAAACTGTAAGAAATATTCTAGAGGATGGGAATGTTCGAAAGGCATATGCGGTAGATTTTAAGATTTACTAACTTCGGGTAAAATGTCTTGACAGGGGGCAGTCCTCGTAAATCGAAGCTGGGTCTGAATTCACAATTTGTGAAATTAAAGTACCTAGGCAAATACGTATAAGAGGTATGTCGACAGGGATACGTGCACACTGTTGCAACTGTGTTTCTGGTCTATTCCGTTTGCATTCACCATCTGCAACCACAAACACAAGCATGTGTGCACACCCAAACACACCGCTTGGTCTATCACATCACACATCCTCTAAAAGGGCCACACAAATTCTCCGTTATTCCGGACTGTCTCTGCAGATTTGGCCCCTCAAATCTCATATGCATGTATATATTTTTTTTAAAAAAAGAACCCAGACGTTTACTTCATGTTATAACCACGCTACGAATGTGTGCAGCAATTTCGGCCGCATTCCCATTGGATAAAATAGTCCGACGTAGTATGGCGCCCAATGCATGACGGCCTACCGTTATCGACTAAATTTGTTTAAACGCGCAGCCACGCATTGCAATGTTTTATCATTTGTTTCTGTTTATTTAATCGCATTATGGCACCTGGATTAACACGCTGGTCGTGATATCGACGTTGTGAATATACACAGAACTGACTTGCATGAAAAAAGCAGTCACATCGAAGCGAAAAATTTAACACGAGTGTATTTAAATTTCTGGATACGATGCACTTCCTGTGTCGGCTTTGCCATGTGATTGCGAATTCGCATTAATTCACCAAACCCCTTATTTAACGATTTTTTTGCGTTTGATGGCTGAATGAAGTGGGGTTTTGCGTATTCAAATTAAATGATACTTGTGCCTGGGACGAAAGGTACACAGAAACCTGTCTGGGTAATTATCCACAATTCGTTACTTGTTGAAGGCCACAAATCGCCTTGTTATCGCCGGTTGGTCGAGAGCGGATAGAACTAACTGTCTTCTCACGAACACGGATGCCCTATGTTTGTAACGACATCTCACCTTAGAAGATATATGATTGGTTCCCTGGCAAAAGACTGTTCAGTAGCCGTGTTTGCGCGTTTTCTAGTCTAAAGCATCTTTAGAATTTCAGTAAGCATGCGGTCTTGTAATGCACATACGCCTAAGTAGGGTATTTGAATCCTAGAGGATTCAATAATTATTGATTAAGTTGTATGATAGAAATGAAAGGAAATGAAACGTGCATCGACATGTCTCTGTTGCTGTACGGATATGCTCATAAAGTTAAAAACACTCTGTTCAAAGCGTACATAAAAATATCCTTTTTCGGATTTTTTGGGTACCACAGTACATTTTCATCAATTTTTATCTTCGAGGAAACAGGATCATCCAACTTTTAAAGTGTTTTTAACTATCGAAAAATTTTGAACTTGATCTGCTGTTTCCTGTGCGTTTGGAATTTGTAAATTACCAAGATGCATTGCTCTGTGATATGAAGACGTTATGAATAGTTTCTAAAATAGTACAGTGAATATGAGTCACCTCGTTTACTTCATCAACAAAGTTAAAAACCACCCTTCGAAAACCCAGTGATTACAAACTTTTTTAAATCGCAAAATACGATTTTTTTAAGCAGACCATGCATGTACTGCATAGATCATGTTGATCCCAGCGTATTTTTCGAACGCACACACTGTGCGTAGCCCCCTTTACTAAAGGTCACACGTCAAGAGTCTATCCAAAGAGGTGAATCTGTGGAGTTCAGCAAATTCAACATTTGATTTGAACCATATTGTAAACCTTGCAGGCAAAATTAATAAATACAGAGACACTATGTTTTATGGGCTGGCATCTGAAAGTCTTAGTAAATTTAATAATCTTAAGTTTTTCCACAACTTGACTATACCCCCCTTCCAGTATAAAATTTGAAGAGGACGTAATTTTCTACCAAAGACGTAAAAGAACGAATATTTGTATGCATGTTTTCTATGAAATATGCCTGAATATATAAGAACATCAACAATCAACAGGGGAACTCCAAACTACTTAAGTGGTCATTTTACGGAGTGTAGTTTTTGCAGGCTGCCTGAATGAATTTCTTTCAGAAGCCGGCATTTTGAAATAATTGGAGTATCTTTAAATTATGCCGCACACTTATTAATACTGCAGCCGTATTTATGTAGTCTTTTCGCGTTTGGAGCGCATTTAGCAATTTCTACTCATATTTCGTGAGTTATCACATCTACTGTAGATTACGGGTTAGACCACCGTAGGAATGAAACATCAAGGGCAAATTTAAATGACCCACGCAAAAAAGCATCGCAGTTACTTTACCCTCGACTGTATGAGAAAAATTTTTCGACAGGTCATCCACTTGAATAGTGTTTTCCAAATCGCAAAATACGATTCCTTAAGCAGCAACGAATTATCCCCATAGATCATGTTAATCCCAGAATATTTTTGGAACACAAAAACTGCGCGTAGTCCCCTTTACTAGAGCCTGATCGGCCTTCACACTAACCTTTAGCGATTTCAGTTTACAAGCTGCGTGCGTTCTGCGTAAGGGAATTCATATATTCCTCTGTGCCTTTAAGAAGGTACTGTATAGATTTCATAAAACGTTGTAATGGATACGGGCTGTGTTGTACACTTTCAGAGGAACATTGGTAAACGGACACGTGCGATGCTGTATATATGGACAGTGCACGATCCTACAAAACTCATGATTAGAAACCTTTTTAAAACCGAAAGATAACGCTCCTTAAGTGTTAAAATATAAAGAAAATTTGGTTTTCTATCAAACATATAAAAGAACGCATATTTTTGTGCATGATTTCTACAAAATATATTTGAATTTATAAGACCACCACGGCCCTGAGTTAAATCGCAGTTGAGTCAATATGAATTATTCCAAATCTACCAAAACATCTCTGAATTTCTCAGTTGCACGGTCGCAGGAGAGGCTAGATGGTGTCTCTAAGCCGATATAAAGTCCCGATAAGGAGGCGGCAACTCGGCAGAAACAGGTTCTTCAGACCAGAAAGGCACTGATTTGCGTGTGGTGGAATTCAGAGAGCGTAATCGATCATGAAGATGAACAGACATCTCCTCGTGCCCCGACAGCGTGACATAAATGAAGCAATTTGGAGGGTCCGATACGACCGTTAAGGTCAACTGATTTCGAAGTATGAGCGCGGCAGACCTCATACGGATAAACTAGTAAAAATGGCCCTTCACCCAGCAGTCCCGATCCCACGTCGTCGTCGTCGTCGTCGTCGTCGTCGTCGTCGTCGTCATCATCATCATCATCACCACCATCACAATTACTGTAAATATTAGCATTTTCGGTCCTTTTCAAATCAAACGGTTGACGTCATATTTGATCAGGAGAAAGACTTCAAAATAACTTAAAAATGGCAAATACTACAGGACGATAATGACGGTGGCCTTGTAGATCACAAAAGCGTCTTTGATTTCTGTGCAACACTCGGCGCAACAATGCTAACTGACAGGGAAAATTTTGCTTAAACAAAACCCCTAGGACTTAGTATGCAGCCCAATATTTCGCAAACAGCATGGCAGGGATCGTTCATGTGACCCAACTCCCGCCCCAAACGCGAGAAAAGGGACCTCTTCTCCCTAATACAAGCGTCTTTGAGCCAAAATCCAGGAAAATTAGGGTTGGGTTTGAGGGTAAGATTCGGGAATAAGTGTCCTTTCTGGAGTTTAGCTCAAGGCAGCCTGGAGTACGGGGAGCGCTCCCATTGCCGTCTCCTGCCAAGGGTGGTGGGCGGCAAACAAACCAGCCTTACCAAGAGCCTTGGTTCCACTCATGACCACAAATTGTTGACTCGTGTTTCGTGAATGAAGGAAAAGCAGGCGAAATAGTAATGACTCTAGCTTATATATTGTAAATATGTATACATACATATTTGTCAGCCTGGAAGGCGCTGAAAGTAGGAGTGAAATCAAAGTAGGCTCAATTCTGACCTTTTGAACTGGAGGAAATATGGGCGGGGGAGGGGCAGTTGGCTGGAGCGATGAGGACGCGCGGGTTGGTTAGTCTATTAACACCTGGCTCTAAGGGAGGTGAGCGGGGGAGGGACAAAAGTGGCGAGGGGGGAGAGGAGGTGAAGAGGGCAGAAGGAGATAAGAGTTCTCGGAAAGTAGGAGAACTTGATAGTCAGGGTTCACTTGGCGGCCAGTAGGAAGGAGAGCTGAGGGGGAAGCGCGGAAGGGTAAGGAAGAAAAGGGAGCACTGAAGAAGGCAGTCATGAAGACTGCAGCCACCCCGTGGGGTGTGTAGTCGGCGTGGCGACTAAAATTAACCTAGAGCCAGCAAGTCGCGTTCAGTGGGGTTAAGATGGGCGTTAAAATCAAGGACTGGCAGGTGGACTTGGAGACTGGACGGGTGGGGTTGGGGAGGGAGGTGGACAGGCGCGGAGGTTTCAGAAGACAGTAAAAGAAGACCAGGCAGGAGAACGGAAGCGTAGCACGGTGTATCACGGTGGCTGAGTGACGAAAGCGGATTTCACAGGAAAACCACCCCTTGTCAGACTAAAAGAGGACTCTTCCGATTTTCGCCTCTACCTATCCGTCTGGTCATCCGCTCGAAAGACATCTGCGTGAAAACGCGGAGGAAAAAGGGAGATATGGGGGGGGGGGAGGGAGTGGGGCCAGGTGCGGGACGGGGTAGAAGATGCCTTGGACCCGGGGGGGATGACTACGTGGAGGCGGAGTCTTCGGGCTTTTCCGCAGTCGATTCGCTCTCCTTGCCGGGGGTTTTTGACCGTTTCTCGAATTCGGCGAAAGGTGACTGGGCCTGGATGGTGTTCCTGTTAGAGTCCAGCGCCTCGAGCATATGCTCTGCTGCTGGGTGGACGAGATCACACCAGGTCTCCCACAGGGGGCGCAGGACGAAGTCGAAAAAGCCAATCTGAGGGTGGAATTTAAAAGCACAGCGTCGGTAGTGGTCAAGATGCTTCGCACACGAAATAACAAAATTAGTTTGTCAGTGGCGGTTACCTAGCTAGGGCACGGAATTGGTCAGATGGCAACGTATGGACTTCTGTTCGATGGAGTTGACACAAAGGACCAGTCTAGCACACGCCAAATGAATTCAATCAAGCGGTTTTTTCAACAGCAAAGAAACTAGACATAAATTGGAGCCTGAAGTTGCACTAGAGGGTTCCACCGTCGTTCCCGACGGTGTCCACCGTGTGCTCCACAGCGAGGGGATGGTAGGGCCTGTAAGTTGCGTGTGAAATCGGTGACTTGTGCTGCATCTGCCGCACTCTGACCGCCTTCCCCACCTGGACATGGTGACAAGACAGAGTCAGGAAGACGGAGAGCGGGAGAGAATGCAGATGGCTGGCGCGACGAAAACCCGCACCTAGGCGTGCCACCACACACCACCAGGATTTCGCACACAATAAGCGAAGAGGGAAGGCGTCTCGGATCGTACGGAATGGCAGTGCCATAGATGTCACATTAAGAAGGAGTCACTAGATACCTCTCGGAGAGGACGTAGTCCCAGTGACTTCCACGGGAATTGGTGGATAGTGAGGCGGGCGTGATCAACTTCTATCAAACTCTTTCTTCCTCCACCCACCTGGCTTTGGTGACAAAATAAGTTCAAGAAAACAGGCAGCGGCCGTGGACCCAGCAACTGACAGAGGCAAGCGATCCGCGCACGCTTGCCACACACGGATTGTTCCGCAGCATGTTTCAGGTTGTTTGACAGGTCCGGACAGAGGGCTATTTCCGGGGAATAAAGTGGACAGCGGACACCCGAGCGACACCCACACATGTCTGTCATATGCAGGCCGCGTGTGGCACGCGTAGACGGGCCATTTGGCTCGCTCGGACACCGAGTCCGGTTGTTCTGCAAAGCCCTGCCATTTGAGCAGTGCGGAGGGGGGGGGACAAGCAGGTGCGACAGATGCTATGCAAGTCTACGCAACACCAACTAATTTACGCGTAAAACGCTGGTGCTCGATGATGGTCGAACTGTTGTCGTGAATATATGTGTACTTCTTAGGTAGCCCCTAAAACAGGCCGCGCGGTAGGCCGCGTCCCGGACTACACGGGGATTAGATCGAATCTGGCGGGGGTTATCTGAAACGCGCAACCGCAAAGAATATCAACATTTGGAGCGGTGGAGGACCCAGTTGCTGGTTCACTCCACACCAGGTGGCATCCTTGCCGTCCCATCCTATTTTTGCTACGACCTAAAATCCCGGTCAAATGTAAGTTACCAACCAGGGGTTGTGGTGGTACATCTAGGTGCGGCTTTTCGCTCGCCAGTCACCTGCACCATATCCTGCCTCCAGTCTTCTTGGTCCTAACTTAACACAGTGTCCAAATGGGAGGGGAGAGAGTGTGATAGATGCTGCGCAAGTCACCGGTCCTGCTCTCACCCCGCTGTGGGGCACACGGTGGGTATCATGGGCAATTGCGGTGGTACAGTCATACTCCCCAGCGTATGTGAGGCCACGGTATTTCATAATGCAAGCATCGACGGCGTATATTAATTGACTGCGCGACATTTCTATTTCCATCGTAGTGGCTTAAACATTTCTGCTAGTTGTATGTACGTCTTATGCTGCTTTATCCTCGTAAATGAGGCTCATTTCTAAATGCAAAATGGGAGTTTCGGTAGGTAACACTTTTGCTAAAGACATTCTTCTGATATGAGTGTAACGGTGGTCTACTGACTGATTTTCTGGCAATATTTTAATGCCTGTGAAGGCTTCGAGAAGAAAACAGTATTCATTTTTTGAGGTTGAGACAGCCCATAGATTCTCCGCCGTCCACGCGTCACTCGTTAATCAGCAACCAGGCGATCTAAATTTCCTTCTTAATATGCAAATTATATTTAAATCACACAGTGTGTGTGCGTGAGGGCTACACAGACTGATTGATAGTCGAAAACCCAGGGACACTGACCTGACACTTGTCAATGCTGACTGAGTCACGATCACACATCGCGCTGACCTCAATGCCGTGGGCCTTCTCCTTGTCCCCCTGCTGGAAGAACTCCTCCATCACCCGATAGGTCCACTGCTGATAGAGGTCGAAGGATCGTGTACAACTGTTCAGATCGGAGCAGTGCAGCATGCACTGGAGAACCTAAAGAATAAACAGTTAAAAGATCCTTCTCAAAGAGATGCACCAGCGAAAGGCAACACGTCCCCCCGTGGGCAACGTATGTATATACGTGTTCCACACTTCGGGGTTGGGTATGACTGGCTGACGACGGCTAATAAGCCAGAAATGGCCATTCCAATCTCTCTTGTTTTTGTCGGTAATAACATACTGCACGTATATATATATATATATATATATATATATATATATATATATAATGTTAGGGGCGCTCACCGATCGTTCATACGGAACTCACTCGTTCCGTTGTGCCTTAAGGGCTCTCTCTCGAGCCCAACCAGCAGCCGCACAGCGGCGCATGATATATAGGCAGAATGCTATTACCGACAAAGACAAGGGTGGGTAGAGGCGTGGACTTCTAAACCAACAGGTCGCGAGTTCGAGGCTCGGGTGTTCCACACTTTGGGCTTGGGTATGGTTGACTGACGACGGCAAATAAGCCAGAAATGGCCATTCCAATCTCCCTTGTCTTTGTCGGTAATACTATTCTGCCTATATATATATATATATATGTGTGTGTGTGTTGAAAAAAGATTGGTTCTGTGGGACAAGAGGGTTTATTGCGTATATCTTCGACGCTGGTTCCCCAGGTCGTCGTCAGACGCAAACGGAGAGCAAATGTGAAGGCATTAAACAGCTAACGTCACGAGTGCACATAAGAGCAACCAGCCCATTTCTCACAAACGGAGCGCTGTAAACAGTCTGCTCAGTCGAGCAAAAACACATTGTTCTGATAAGGAAGGCTATCGAGTCGGATTGAATTACCTGCGCGAATTATTTTCGGAGAATGGATACCCTAAGGATTTTGCTCGCAGATGCATGAGGCAGCGAGAATCTAGGGAGAAGGAGCCGGGTAGTTCCAATCAGACACCTGAACTAAGCACTTGGCGAACTCTTCCTTACATCAAGAATGTGACTGAACTCGTCGAAAGACACTTAAAGAAGCACCAAATTCGAGTGGCGCACAAACCTACGACTACTTTGCGCTCTCAGCTGGCACATCCTAAGGATTGTGTTAACTAACTGAAGAAGAATGAGGTCGTCTACAAGATACCGAGTGATGCGTGTGCTGCCGTCTATTGTGGTCAGACTGGAAAATCCGTCTCAACACGCATCTATGCGCACCAGTTGGCAGTAAAAAGGTGAGACCATCTGTCTCAGGTAGCCATGCATACTCTGGACACCGGGCACACTTTCGCTTGGGACAAAGCTCACATTGTCGCTGGACCATGGTCCATTTTAACACGTGCAATGATGGCTAGCACCCGAAAGTCGGATTCCGACGAGATGTAAACGCGTTAAAAGGAGGCCATCACCACCTATAAATACTGTGAGTCGTAGTAAAATACTCACCTCCGACGATGAAAGCTTGTTTGCTTTTGAAACGTCAGGGTAATACAACTATGGTTCCCGAGATCGTCTCTTCTTCTTCTTCTTCTTCTTCTTCTCATGTATATATATATATATATATACATAATATAGAAGTAGATATTTGGTTGGATCTCGCTGTTCGCCACTATATACATGCTGAGAGCAAAGCCGGCTTACAGTCGTCGTTTCTAATGTGCGGGGTGGTTTCAGCTGAAGTTGCAGATGACATATTTTAGATTGAATGAAGCCGAGCCCAATAAGTGCTTTGCTTATTTACCTGCCAGAACTTACTGCTTACCATTCAACGTCATATCTGAGGTTCATTCTACGCAAACTCAAATGCTCCGTGAGTCGTGAGCACTCGGGTGTCGGCAATCGGGGTTTAGTGCCTAAATGCGATCACCTACCCCCACCGTCCCCCGCCACCAGCGTTCAGTCGCAAACAGTCAAAGACGTTTAGCTAATTTTGGAAGCAAATGCACTTCCATGGGTAGGCGTGCAAGTAACAGCGTAGCTCGCGTCGGTCGACTCCAGCTAGGAAACAGGAGGTGTGCCTACCTGCAGGGAAGAAATATGGCCAGGGTGTCACAACTTCCAATCGGCATTCCCTTTGATCCTGATCCCAAAAATTCCTACCTGACGACCCGTTGTAAGTTTGAGGAAAAGTATGACGGCGGATTAGGAAGTTGTCTTGTTTTCTCTGCAACCAAAGTAAACAGGTGCGTAGAAATTCAGGCGGCCATAAAAGTATTTTCGGAGACCGCGATGACAGTAAAAGAATTTCTGAGACTGGTACGGATCCATGTCTTAACACAGCCGAAGATTAACGGATAATCCAGTAGGTTAGGCTTTAAAAGCTTCAAATCCAACTAAAATGCCCAAAACTGTAATTGGAAATTTGTGTGGAGGCACCAGACTACATGCGCTGGCGCAAAGGACGAACTGGATGTAATGCCAGCACCTTTCACGGAAAATCGTTACGCTTGCGTTGACTACGAAAACGTCCTGGGAAGGTTCGAGTCCATCTTGCGGATCAAAATATGGGAGTGCTTGGCGTGGGAGGGAAAATGGATGACATATTTGCTTTATGGAATACAGGGGTTTCATTACGTCTCAGGATTCAACCTAGAGCCCTCGCAGGCTGTCGCGCAGATGGAACAGTCCTCTTGAGTTTCCATCGATTTCCAAAATGCGGTGGTATTTCTTGGGCAGAATGATCTGAATTATCATTTCACGCAATCGTTTTGAAGGCAATTGCATCAGCTGCACATTGCGTGCTTTCAGACAGAACCTATTTCACCTTTTTGAAGAACTTTTCTGATTCACATCATGTTTAAAGGCGACATGCTCTGTCACCTACACTGAAAAGAGTTCTTTGAAGAGTCACTATACACATACACTAGAGTGGCCTTTCGCCGGTACATCTTAATAGCACAATTAAAATGAACGTTTCCTACAAGCAGGGTAGACCCCCCATGCACGCCACTCATGTGTGATTAAATACTCCCGAGGTCAGTCGACGTGACGCAAACACGTTGGTGCAGCCCTGGAAGCGCTGCTGAGCGATCCACAGACTCGAGGTTCGAATCGGGGATTGCGATTTGGATAGCACTATCTGATGGCGCCATTCCTGTGTCGCCGCCATCTGTGTCCGAAAAAGTTTCTCAACTGCTGATTGATAGTCGTCTTTCTGCCGTGGTCTGCGTGGGCTGTAGCCATTCAGCTCCACGCTGAAACCGTAAGGCTCGTTTCCCTCCCCCAACCTGGATAGATCATCGGTCCACGCCCTTCTCCTGTGACTCCGTACTTTCGATCAAAGAACAATCCTTCCATCTTTGCTGGTGTTTCGGGTCCTTAACTTAAAGTTAGAAATTGGATCCACTTAACGCTTAAGTACCAAAGAATTCGGATTTCGAATTGCAGATCATGCGGATTTAGGCTTGTGCATGACCAGCTGACAAATGTTCACTAGCCGGAAGTGATCACCCCAGTTTCCGTTGTCGTCGCTTTTGGATGAACTAAGCTCGTGATTCGTAGCTTTAAAAATTGCCGACTGTCCGGATAATTGGTTTCGTTTCAGGACTGAGGATAACAATGCAGTGACTTTTTGACCATATGGTCTACCTGTCGCTCTAGCTTACTTGATGCCTGAGTCACCTCTCTGGAATGAAGTCTGCTTCTTGAAGGCTGAGGGCCAATGTCGCTTGTAGCACGCGTAAATATTCCATTTATCCTTGTCATCCGCTCCGCGCACACCCAATTTCTCGACTTTTCTATGACATCAGAATAATATCGGCATGTGGGGAGTGGATGAATTAGACGCTACGAAAGTCCGCCCACAGTAAACGAATCCTAGGGTAAGTCAATTCCCCGCATACCTCAGACGCATAGTGGTGAACATTACGCCCTTAAAATCTAACCCTCACTTTCCACTCGATATAGTCAGCCTGCTAAGTAAGTCATCTACAGTTATGACCCAACCCTCTGGCTTAGGGCCGTTTTGGCCGACGTCTAGGCTCTGGCAAACGATCACAGGTCACGGAGGGTAGATCCTCCGTGCTCGCCACTCTTGTGCGACTGAATACTCCCGAGGCCAGTCGACGTGACGCGAGCACGCTGATTCAGCCCTGGAAGCGCTGCTCAGTTACCAACGGACTCGAGGTTCGAATCGGGGAGTGTGATTTGAATAGCACTAGCTGATGGCGCCATTCCTGTGTCGCCGCCATCTGTGTCGGAAAACATTTCTCAGCTGCTGATTGATAGTCGCCTTGCTAGCGCCGTCTGCGTGGGCTGTAAACATTCCGTGGAAAACCAATATCCTCTTCAAGACGGACCAAATGATCTATGAAGAGAGTCAGTTCTGTTAAGTAAAACAACTAACTTCGATATTAGGATTACATTGAAGACGGGGTTCATAGAGGTTTTGGAAGATTTTGAATAATTTCTATTGACCCAACTGGGAAAAACTCGGCGCCATAGGTGGGATTCGAACCCATGAGAGTATGGGGAAGGCTTTAGTACAGCCAACGCTCTAACCAACTGAGCTACAAATGTCCCGCCGGACGACACGAGTTTAATCACATTTGGGTCAAGTTTACCCGCCCGACCTACTGCAACGTCTGCAATCCACCAAATCTGATACAGTAAGCTTACTGCCCAAGCGGTAGGCTGGGCGGGTAACTTGAACCAAATGTGATTAAACTCCTGTCGTCCAGCGGGGCCTCGTAGCTCAGGTGGTTAGAGCGTTGGCCCGGTTCCCACTACATACACCGGGCTTTTGCGACGGCGGCTGGGAATAATCGTTCGGAAGGGGGAATCGTGACGTCTCGAATGGACGCAAACGTGCTTGTTTATACATGCTACGCGAAACTATAAAAATACCTTATACAGTCGCAGGCATTCAGTAGGTCCAGGTTCTCACGGAAACGACAAAAAATTAAACAGACTTACGAGACTCCTATCATTGTGATCATCGAGACTTAGGAAGCCGGTACCAGCCAGTTCCTTCGTTTCCACCATTGTACGCAGTTCGGCGAGCAGATTCACGTGTTTTGACATGTCAGTCGCCAACACCTGGAATAACAATGATACGGAACATTAAGACAAAATAACACCGGAAATCGACAACAAACAGTGAAGGCATTATGACTCCCTCTCTACAATTTTTTTCAAAGGAATAAATCGCAATCCTGTTTTGAGGGGGGTCCTAGCTGGAGCAGTTCTTAAAGACCCCGGAGATAGGTTTCGGTAGTTAACAAGTCCAAATCTCAGTGGTCTTTCGTAATCAGGTGGACCAATGACCTACCGGTTATGCATACAACCTTTCCCTCCACAAGATCGGATGTGGGAGGCCAGTAACCAGACAATGAGTGGGAATTCTTGAAACAAAATCGAATATCTGTGTTTATGCCTTCACCTGCTCCTGTGGGGCAAAATATATCGGTCGCACGAGTGGACGTTTTTCCAGAAGAATAACAGGACATCTTCCAGCATGGTTAGGAAAAGGTCAAATAAAGAACGTGAACAGCTATATCCTTGCGCACACGAAGAACACAGACCATAGTGTAGATGCCAGAGAGGTCTTCCGAATGATTTACAAGGTTACATCAAGCTATCCAAACTACTTTGGCAGCGTCTGATGGTTACGGCAGAGGCAAACCGGTCCTGTGAGCACAGAAGAACTTCACACAGATTCCACAGTTGCTATGGGTCAAAACCAGCATGCCATCCACACTCATATAATTACATTTCCCCAGACCCAACAATCCCTCTGACGCTGAGTGGAACTTTGGTGTTTCACTGCCTCCCACCAGAACTCGAGCAACAGAAAAATTCTCTACTGGCCTGCACGTTTTTATTTACGACTGTAATAGGAATATGAATGTACAGGCATGAAGAGAATTTATCGAAAGCACACTTATGTTCGCCAAACTGCCTTTTGAATATGGATCAGCTTAGGTAAGGAAAGGTGATTTAAAGTGGAAGAAGGTAGAACAAGGATATGTGTACCCCCGAAACTACCTTCCAATTGGTGGCTTGTCTAATGCACTAAAACAAGCTTGTGGCGCAAATGTGGCATTATTCCCTTTAATATATTTAAGAACAGCACGTTTCCTGTCCTAAAACCCCCTGAATGCCACCATTTCTGCTGTTATGCAATAATTGCCTGTCGGTCTTTACCCGAGTGGTTAACCGCCGATCGTCCGCGCCTTCCTGTATGGCAGATTACCCAACCCGGGCAAAGACTCAGTGCAGGATATGCGGGCGGGAGGTCATTGAGCCTATCGACCGACTGAGGGCCGGAAAAGCATGACTCTCGCGAAAATGTCAGCGTGAAGGTGTGACCTGTCCACGTCGAATTGCCCGCGAGTTGAGAACTTGTGGCCGCTACATGTTCGAATACTTGCGTCCGGAATTGTCCCCCCACCCAGTTCCTCCGATGTATTTGTTTTGTCCGCAACTACACCGGATTCGGTAAAGGACTCCAGACGTCTCTTGCCGGGAAAGTGGAACTTTTCGGCCTCATGCCTTGACAGCCGATAGTTGTGTACAACTCTAACTCCAAGCGGTGTGAGTAGACGGCGGACGGCTTCCGAGTCGTGCTGTATGTACCGGGAGGTTCGGCAAAATTTAGGGTCGGTGCGGTTTGCTCTCTCATCTGAATGGGCTGACTGACGGAAATGCGAGAGTAGTTACTCTCGCTGAACACCCATCGAAGACATTATGGTTCAACAACCTTGTCCTCTGCCAATAGAAGCGAAGAGACGAATCTCACGAAACAGTCTTGAAGAAGAAGACAAGATCGCCGGAACAAGAGCTTTATTAGTCTGACGTTTCGGATTCCTGCTCGAATCCATCATCAGAGACAAAAGCAGATAAAGGTGGTTCATGCATATGCGGCTGCGGGAGCTGCTTGAGTCATGGTTTACTGACCCCCAGTCTATTAACAAGTGCAATGATCTTCCCATTCAATACTTCGTGCTGAGACTTCGCCTAGGCGGAGTAATTGGCCACGCGGGGAGCACACAGGTGAACACTCTTTCCAACACCCTGGTCAGCTCGTCAGATGGTCGAGAAATCATCACACCAACATCCAACGCTCGTGATGAAGTTGCAGCAATTAACGACGCGAATGTCGGCCATCACGCCACGTGCAACGGTCCCTGATGAAGGGGGGGGGGGAGCCGTGAATATTCATAGGTATGCGATAGCATGGCTACTGCATCCTATAAATACTGCAGCCGCCTATGCATGAACCACCCTTATCTGCTTTTGTCTCTGACGATGGATTCTAGCAGGAATCCGAAACGTCAGGCTAATAAAGCTCTTGTCCCGGCGATAGTGTCTTCTTCTTCAACCTGTCCTCTGTTTCACTGCATTGAATCTAACTATTATGCTTATACGATACCGTCTTTGATGGTGGACTCGGGCATGTAAACTCGAAGCGTCGGGTGAACAAAATCCTGCTGCAAATATTTCCCTGTCTGGCCTGTTCCTAGCTGTCTGAGGCACATTTTCTGCACTAGGTGAGGGCCTGACAGCGAATCTGGGTCTTCTTACGGAAGCAGGACGACGACTGACCGGAAGATGATAATTGCTCAGTTCAGGACGCCACAAAGCAACAAGTTTGCGCACCACTTATCACAACACCGCGATGAGTCATTATGACCTTTCGCGTGTCGCGATCTGACGACGTCTCGGTTATTCAGTAGGCAAAGCGGCTCAGAGGTCAGAATTGAGAACGTCTCATGGTTGGTCGCGCGTGTGAGACAGGAGAAGAACAAAGGCTGGGGTGGTAGGATGAAAACGAGGGAAGCTGAGTAGAGCAAACCAGCCATGAAAATAACACGGAGATGCACAATAGGTGGGCTACCTCATGAAATGTCAACCGAAATTTCCAATTTTCCATGAAATGGCCGTTCATAAATCGTCATTTATCAATGTGGCTTGTACAGTTAACAACATGGATCAAATCCACGCCTAAATTGTATCAAACCTATATGGCCCCCCTTGATTACCGTAGATAAATGTGTGGTTTTTCGTACGCGGAAATTAAACGGCTTGTAGTTGGGAGCGGGTTCAAAATTATTCGGGAATTGGAAAAGCTTGTGAAAACCAAATTATACCCTTCCTTCGAGTAAATGATTGGCAGAAGACGTAATGATCTACCGAATGAGCAAAAGAATGAATATTTTTATGCATGTTTTTCGTGAAATATAATTGGACATTTAGGGGCACCGAAAATCGATGAGAAAAATGCATGCTACATAAGTAGTCATTTTTTATAGAGTCTAGTTTTTGCATGCAGCCGGAAGGAAGTTCGTTCGAAAGCCGGCATCCTGTGGTAACTGAAATATCATAGAATTATGTTGCAGACTGACCAGTTTTACAACCCTACTTAATTAATCTTTTCGAAACGAAAACGCATTTTGGAATTTCCGTTGGCATTTCATGAGGTAGCCCACCTACTGTACATTCTGGCAGACTGCCATGTCAGTTGGCAATAAGGTACTCGATTTTTCTAAAAAGTTGATACGTTGACAGTTGTCTAACGTTCTCCAGCATTGTTCGAATTGCTAGACCTCGAATAAACGAAGGGCATTTGAGCCTTCCATCCAAAGGGCCGTTTTGTTTCCCATTGGAGCAACCAAATAACCTCTCCGTAGTTAAGGGCAGCTGGTTCACACAGTCGTACTTGTTATTGGCTAGGAAACCAGCCCTGAAATCAATATCGAGATGTAGGTATCCGGATGTACAATTTTTCTAAAAATAGTTCACCCCTGAGGTCAGGAACTTCGCCTGGGCAGAATAACTAGACGCGTGGGCGGGGTGTGAATGGCTTAGTAATTATTACGCCAGTCATCAGCGTTGGTAATGACGTCGCGAATGCCAACGACTGGAATGTGAGCGAGTACGCCATTATCGCGGTCGAGTATACGACTATGGACGATGAATGGGAGAGGGCTGTTTCTTCTGATAGGCCGAACGGGAGATGTATCCACAAACAGTGTTCTCCCTGTGCGTCATTAACTGTTGTCAGTGGCTGCCTCTTGTCCTAGGTTCCAGTGGGAATCCAGTACGCTTCCACCGATCGCCTCTCTATCCTCTACAATCCACACTGGATCATGGCTCGTCGAGCAGTCACAACCGAGGTTCACGCCTATTATCATAACTGGACTGAATTGCCTGTGATGGCCAGCAAATTACACACTTCCGGCAGTGGGCCATTACGTGAGCCGACGGGAGGGGGGGGGCGGGGCGAATACTCCATTTTAAGCCTCTTGCAAGAGCAGATCGAAAGTCTGGGAGAAAGAGCTGCTCGAAAAAAATGGGGAACGGACTGGTTGCTAGCGGATAACTAGCAGCGCAGGCCGAGAATTACGCGTTGACCCCGGCGGGCGCGCCGTTCCTGTGAAGGCACCAACTGCCATCTTAGAAGCAGTGAGAAAACAGCGTCTTTGAGGCAGTTGCGACTGGGACATGAAGCGAGGAAATGCAAAACAGCACGAGGGTTCTGCAAAGAGCCATTCAAAACCCAGGAAACAACTGAAATGACACGATAAGCTCCCCTCGGCCACATGTAAAGCAAGTGGCCACTTCAGCCCCACGAGGACAAATCCATTCAGTACAGTCTTGGTCTCACTAAAAGCAATAGGAAGGTAAACTCTGAGAAGACTTCTGAGAAGACGGTATGGCGTTTCCACCGCCCGGTGCAAACTGCACGGCTCAACGACCGATGAAAATTTGATTGAAATGCTTCAGAGGGAGAGTGGGAGAGAGCGAGAGAAAGACAGGGGGAGAGAGAGACAACGGTAGAGATAGAGGAGGAGATGGAGAGGAAGAGAGAGGGAGGGGGAGTTAGAGAGAGGGAAAGACGGAGAGAGAGAGAGCAAGGGGGAGGGAAAAATAGAGAGAAATGGAGGGAAGGAGAGAATGGGAGAGAAAGTGAGAGGTAGGGACAATGGGAGGGAGAGATTTCGAGACAGAGGGAGAGAGAAAAGAGAGCGAGAGAGAGACCGAGGCAGAGAGAGAGGACGAAAGACAGAAAAATAAGAAGAAACAGAGGGAGAAAGAGACGGAGTGAATGACAGACAGAAAGAGAGACAGAGAAAGAGAGGGGGAGAAAGAGAGAAAGAGGAAGAGACAGAAGGAGAAGGAGGGGGTGAGAGGAAGAGATAGAAGGAGCGAGGGAGAAGCAAAGGGAGACAAAAAGAGACAGAGGAGGAGAATGGGTGGGTCAGGGGAAGAGATGGGAAGAGAGAGGACGAGAAAAAGGAACAGGGTGAGACAGGGAGTGAGACAGTGGAAAGAGTCAGGGGGTAAGGTATTAAAAGAGTTCATTGCATCCATTAAATACAACATTATGTAGAAACCTACTGAAAAATAAGTTCTTCTAGACAGCGCAGGACGGCGTGCATGGATTCCAGTGACTCCTTCGCTTCTGTCAGCCTGCACTTCAATTTGAAGACAGTCCTTGTCCCCTCCCCCCCACCGGCCTTCAGCATAAGTTCTATACCTCCGGGATTTAGCCAACTCCTTTATCGAAGTTCTTATCCCAAAGGACATGTGCAAATAATCTTAACACGGAAAATGTGTGCAAAGAGCTGAGGTGCGTAGGCGGTGGACGGGGGGGGGGAGATTGAATTGAATGGCAAGCGAGGCAATCCGCGCCAAAAAGAGACATACCGGCACATAAACCTAATTTTTCTCTCCATCTTAAGTAAATAACTTACAGACCTTAAGTAAACGAAGCAACCCTTCCCCCCCCCCCTTCTACCACACCTCGAGCACAACCTTCCGACCGAGCCGTTACCAAGATGAATGATGACAGTTCGATAAGAGTAACTGCTACTACATCGAATTTGACCCAAAAATGCCGCCAAAGGCAGTTACTTTACGTCCACGGCCAAAGCCGGCAAAAAGAGAGCGTGCTGCGGTGATTAGTCAAAATAAGGGAGTTCCAAGAACTTTCGAAATGCCCGGCTTGCCCAGAAAACAGGATTGTTCTTCAGCAACCGAGGTAAAGAGACACAATCAAACAGATATAGCATTTTGGAGAACAGGATGTCAGGACGAAATATTGCAAAGTGAAATTTTATTGGGTCTTTAAATATATACATATATACCATCTCATCTACACCAACTACTAGTCACTGTGCGACTGCGTGCGAGGGTTCTAGTATGAGCCCCAAGGCATAACGAAACGAGCAGGTCCCGTAATATGATCGGCGAGCACCTATCTGTCATAATTGCTATTCGCGATCACAACCGACAGGACAACGGGCTCGTGGCTCAGTGGTGGAGTGTCGAACCCCATGACCAGAGATCCCGGGTTCAAATCTAAAGTGATCCACACTTGGGGTCGGGTATGACTGGCTAATGACAGCCAAAAGCAAGAAGTGACCATTCCGATCTCCCTTGTCTTTGGCGGTACCATCTCATCTAAATCTGCTACTAGTCGCTGTGCGACTACCTGCGAGGGTTTAGTATGAGCCTCAGGGCACAACGGAACGAGCACTTTCCGTAACGGGATCGGTGAGCATATCATATAGCAGCAGATAATGGCAGGTGCCGGGGCGTTGATGCACTTCGGTTCGGTGAAGTGCTTATGACCCATCTGGTAGACCCTAGTGGTGGACCAGAAGTTTGCGCGCATGTTTGTGCTTCCGGTCTCTGCTGGTGGTGACGGCTCTGGTTGGGTGAGTGAATACAAACAAGCCCGAAAAAGTGTTGTACCACTCTACCCTTAGACTCTGTCGTTTTCGACTTCAGCCTCGTGGGTTGTTGCTATTCGTGTTTGCTTCGATAAGCCAATAGATCGGTGCGTTCCCATTTCTGAGTAAATATATATATATTTATATATATTTATATAAATTAGTAAGATATGCTTTGAAGTTCCACTATCAGACAATCAGCCGACAAATCTTCGGAAACTATTGATATGCCTTTCTTCCGGCGGATAAAATTAGACATTTCCTTTGCGTAATCCTTGACAGGATCTACTGCTGGTGTCTATTTGTGTGAGATTGAACTAGTGTTTTTATGTCCAAATTTGCCGACAGGAGGCGCAAGCCACTCTGTTGTCCTACGTCTGATCCTTGCAGCCATTCCCCCAGTTAACAGAGACGCTGAGTTAAAAACTAGATTTGAAGTTCAACTATACTCGTAAAAAGGCCATTAACTTTGCTCTTACCTGAGAAAGCTAAAGCACGAATAATTAGATGTCCAATTTTTTAATATATTTGATTGCACGAACTGCAAACTACTGAAGTGTTTGGCACCGTATGGATTTTTTAGTTGATCAATGGAGTAATCATCGGGGTGGCAATATGGGCGCTCACAAAAAAATGAAAACGAATAATAGAATAACCCGAAATAGGACTGAAACCTGAAGATGGGCCGGGTACAGGCGGAAACAGAGGACGGAATTTGTTACTTCAAGTTACTTCAAGTAAACTCTCTTTGATGCTCTCAAAGGTTCGAAAAAAACGGGAAAGAAGCATTCATACCGATGTCCTCTAAAATTAGTTCCAAGGTCATTCGTGTTAGCGATTTCCCTCCTTCGCGGAAGCGGCATCCTTTAAATGCGCCATCACCGATCGAAAGTCCTCTTTAACATGGCGACAGATTCTTTGGCAAGATGTGCCGGTGTTCACAGTGAAGAATATGACCCGCTGGGTCTGTGTTTGTTACAGAATTGCCAGAGCGTAGTTTTCAAATTCAAAGTGAAGTTGAAACCAGTCGCTTTAACGCCAATTATTCAAATCAACTTTCGGACTAAACCTACAAGGGCTTCTCCCCAAAAAATTACTCCAGGCTCACATATTAACGCATAAAGAAAATAAATGGTTTAACCCCAAAAGCTTGAATGCAGTCAGTAATGGATCTCATGAATCGTGTATCTCATTTGGAGGGGCTACTTAATAGGGATTGGAATACAGATTATTTTGTAGCATAGTCACGTGATATTTCAGGCAGTCAGAATGTTTACTTTTGAGTGGACTTTCTTTCTGCAGTCTACGAGAACTGTAATCGGTAGTAAGTGACTACTTAACTGGTATGAATTTCCTATATCGATTTCCGATGTCATTATAAATTCTAAAAATATTATATTTTCTACTCATTTGGTGGCAATTATGATTTCTTCAACTTTCCACTCTGAAAAAGGTATCTTTTTATTTATAAAAAAGTATGTTTTTGAGTTTTTTAAGAGCATGCAATGTCCATTAGAAAGGTGTCGTATGTCTGTTTAATAATACTTCTCGTTAAGTATACAGCATTGTCTAAATCTATTGAAACATTTTATGAGCGCCATATGGTATTCGCTTAATGGCATGAAAGAATAATGTTTTATTTACACAAAAGTACACCGCCTGTAGACTGGAAATCTGGAACAAACAAGGAGCGGCAGATCAAGTTCAGAATTATTCGGGGATGGGAAAACGTTTTTTTGAAACCAAAAGATACCCTTTATTCGGTATAAATTTTTAAGACCATGCGATTTTACACCAAATGAGCACAATAAATAGTACTTTTATGGAGTTTTTTACACAATATATTTGAATTCACAGGAACAATGAAGATCAATAGAGAAAATGCTTGCAAATTAAATGACGCGGTTTTTGAAGGTGGCTGGAAAGAAGAGTATTCGAAAGTCAGAATGCGAAAGTGTTTGAAATATCATGGGATAGCGTCGCAAAATGACCAATTTATGCAATTCCTCCTTATCTACCAGATTTCAGAATTTTGGTAACATTTCATAAGATTGGAAAGCGACAGAACTCAAACTTTCAGTGATAAGCTATTTATTTTCCCCATAAGTTAATGTGTAAACCCGAAGTAAACCCTTCGGGAAAAGCCCTTTTGAAGGAACGTTGGGGAATCCACTCATAGACCACCTCCTCTTAGTTGCGTCATTTAGCGGCACAAAATCGTTGAAACGTTCATATAGCAAGTCAACCAATATCTATACGCTACAGACTGTCTGTGGAAAGAACGTTGACATTACGCTAAAGCTGGCAAGTATCAGCTCAAATATGTATCCTAACATTTGCACCAAACCTATAGGGGTTTCTACCGGGGGATTTACTCCATGTTCACGTATTAATTAGGCGTCCAATTCGGATAGGACTGGTTTAAGATGCACACGCAAAAGTTATAATATTAATAATATTCGATATAATAATTATTATAATATTAATTTTCTTTTGGCATAAAATCATAATATTTCAGATGCGCCAGGATGTTGCTTTAGAATGCACTTCCTTTCGGCCTCAATCGGTAAAAATGACTACTTAAGTAATGCGCGCCTTCTATATTCAACTTTGGTGCCCTTGTAAACTCAAAAACATTATTTCTTTTATCGATTTAGTTGCGAATTTGCCTCCTTCAGTTTTTATGTCCAAAATAATAATTTTTCGGTTTTCAAAAAACCTCTTATTACGAGTTTTCTTTAAGACCGTGTAATAGCCATTCGAATAAAATTGTACCTGTCCGTCTAATGATAACCTTGTTAAGTATGCAACATGGTTCAAATCACGAATGGAAGAGAATATGCGCATTCCAGATTCTTGTTTGAAAGAAGGCGAAGGCATGATCACTGGGACAGTAGGTTTATTTGCCTGAGCTTTCGAACTCGAACTAGAGTTCATCATCAGAGGCTACTCGAGTGCAGCAAATTGTGAAAATTTATATCGTTCATCCTTGCGGGGGGGGGAGGAGGAGTACGTCCGTGGCTAGGTAGGGTTTGTGTCGCCTGGCCCACAATGGTCCCCCGGCGTGGTGACGCCGTTTGCACTTCGCGACGGTGTGAGCTGCGCCACCTGGCTGCGTGGGCGGAGCGCGTGATAACACGCAGGCAAATCGATGTGTCTGTTGATGGAGTTGGTGTCCGACACCCACGCCTCCAACAGCTCTCGCCCTGTCTTGTTGCCGGCTCGCGCCAATATCCGCGTGTTGGCGAAGTCGAACTCATGCCCTCCCTCGAGCGTGTGAGTGGCTACTGAGACAGTGGGTCGCCTCTCCGAACGGCCCGTTTGCGAAATTTTACCAGCTTTTTGGCAACATAAAGGAATGTATGTTTGTCTTTACTCTGAAAGTATGCAACCGGTTGACCGGAAACCCTGAACGAAAATGTAACGGTAGATCGCATTCAAAATTATCCAGGGTTTGAAAACGTTTTGGGACCGAAAGCTACCCCTTCTTCCAAAACAGATTTTGATAACGAAATTATTTTCAATCAAACAAATATAATGGCTAATATTTTTATGGAGGTTCTCTATAAAATTTATCTGAATTTACAGGGGCATCGAAAACCAGCAGAATAAACGTACACTACCTAATTAGCAATTTTTTGCTGAGTCCGATTATTTCCAGTGGCCGACAAGAAGTGCATGAAAAAGCCTGAATCCTGGCACTTCTGAGGTATTGTGTAATTAGGTCTCCAAATAATAAATATTACAACCCTAATTAGGTTGTACTTCCTAATGGATAAGAGTTTTCAGATTTTTGATCAACATTTCATGCGACTGGTCACCGAAGATACGCGGGAAACTCTGGGGTACCAATTCATCGATCCCCTTCCTTGTGGCTGCGTCGATTAACGGTATAAATACACGCATGTCTGGCCGTTTGACTAATGTCCGTGCTGAGATCATGGTATGGCAATTAGTATTTATCTACTTCGGACTGTCTGTAGGCAAAACGTCGATATTGCTCTAGAACTGGTGGGTATCAGCTCAAATATTCACCTAACCTAAAAGCATTCCTCTCAAAGGGTTGACTCAAAGCCCACTAGACGTCCGATTCGGATACGTCTGGCTTGCGACGCAGGTGCTGGGGTATTGGGATCTGTGGCTGTCTACTTTTTGCATCATACGACAGCTGGCGCCACAGAGAGTGCTTTATGCAAATGTCCGCTTCCGATTCTTTTTTTTTTCAGATAACTCTGCTCGCAAACTCCTTTTTTTTTTCTCCGTTTCCTGCCTGTACCGACGGCCGATTTGCATAGAGCAAGGAGCAATGAGGACACCGCCTTGTGGACGCCTGTGGTGTGCAAATGAGGCATTTCAATTAATGGGCCTCACAGCGGCAACCGTTGGTGTGCGCCTGAAAACAAGTCTATTGCAGTGAGGCTACCATCTTAAAGGGGGAGGCTGGGGAGGGGGGGGGGTCGTTTCGCAAGAGGTTGAGATGGGGGAGGGGAAGAAAGGCAGTACCTGTCAAAATCAAGCGAGGGTCTTCACCGCCTAACCCGCGTCATCACTGGTCGCTAGTCACCTGCCTGTAAGGGTTTTAGATTGAGCCCCAAGTATAACAGGACGAGCTTGTTCCGTAACCCGACCTTGTAAAGCTCATTCGCCGATGAGAAAGATTTGCCTAAGCAAGGGGGGAGGGTGCACATTCTGTCAGCTGTCGCAAAGGCGAATACATTTGTCAGCCGATAGGCAGAACAGGTGAATTTCTGGGCACACTGGTTGTTCGTAAAAAGATCTGCGATTTGAACCTTGGGCGTGACCCGCAGTAAACTCGGCCCTATCGCGAAATCTGCCGTTACAGGGTCTTTGAACCCTGAAACTACCCTGGTGCGAAAAATCATTAAATCTGTGACAACAGATGGTAACGTTTCGCCTAGTGAAGAGTCGCTTTTTAATTTCTTTCCGCTGCTCCTCCAAAGCCATACTCGGTGTCCAATTCTGAACAAACAGCGATCTTCATCGGTGGAGAGGTGAACGGAGAAAGGAGAGCAGTTTTCTGCCCTCCTGATAAGGAAGCATTCAGACGAACCCCTTAAAAGGGCTGTCCTGGGAGAGAAGACGCCTGACGCAATAATTAGGTGAGCATCCAATTACAGTTCCGGCAGATCTTTCAATGAAGCAGGCCGCACTGCACCGCATTTCCATTTTGGAACTGACCGTTTGAAAGCAGTGAAAAAAGCAACAAAAGCGAAAGCGGAAAGGTACACTGCCTGAAGGTCACGCGATGTGCTGGCCTTGAGGTGGGGGGGGGGAAGCGGGATAGGGTCAGATGAAAGTTCACCCGCCCCCGCCCCGGAACCGAACCTATCAAGTGAATGCGACCAGAATTTGCATCGCGTGGCGTCTGGCTGTCTGCCTACGAAAAGACCCTTTACTGTTTCTGAGTGCGAAAGAGGCAATTTTAAAAGAAGAGGACAAAAAGAAGGACGAATTAATTAGAGGTAAGGCAGACGCCAGTGGAGAGCCTGATGACTGGGCGATGATGGGATGAAAGAACGAGTTGAATTCCATAGGGGGGGGAGGGAGGGCGAGGAGGCATGACAGACGGGGAAGACGGAAAAAAGACGGGCACTGATATTAGAAAGTGCAGACAAGGAAGAAAGAGCAGGAAGGCGAGACGGAATTGCATCCCCGTTGCTGCTGCTGCTGTCTAAGAAAGAGTTTTACCCTCCTTCTGCACTTATCAGCTCTGCATCGGAGGCGTACTGTAAACGCCTCAACAAATTTGCCTGGAAAAGCAACGAAATTCAGATTCCGCTATTGCAAAAAAGGTCGGATCTTATTCCTTAGCCGTACCTGTAGTAGACAAGCCCCAGTCTAACCGCTAACCCTAAATCCAACTCATAGCCCCATCCCCTAACCCTGACCCCAAACTCTAGCAGGTACGGCTACGAAATAAGATCTTGCCCAAAAAGGGTTGAATACGGTAAATAGTGCTCCCCCGGAATTGTAGGTGACCTTCCCCGAGGGGGGGGAGGTGGTCAGTGCTAGGCTTTCGAAGGTTAGAACAGTGTCTATGAGGGTCAGTTCTGGGGTTAGGGTGAGAGCTAATGTTAGAGCTAGAACTGAAATCAGGGCGCGGAAGGAAGGGCCCTTGGGATTTAGCACGAGACCACACTTAGTACTGGGGGGATCCATATCCCGACCCAAAAGTTGACTTTTCCACACTAGACTTGTTACGCGGATTGTTGCTGAAAAAATGCAGTGTCACATATGGATATAAACGAAAATGTGGACCCCAGATGTAGAAATGGAAGAAGGAGATAAGGCGTTCTCTGGGGAGGAAGTTTTAATCATCTGACGTTTTGTACTCGTACTCGAGCACATCATCAGAGACAGGCCAAATGAGAAATACATGGTTTAAATAGGCCATTCGCACTCGCGCCTGATAGGTTGATCCCGTTCTCCTCTTATTGGCCTTCCTCTCGCGCGCAAGTGGTGCCTGATGGCCTCGTATGGCGCTGGTAGGTCAATACTGCGGTTAATCGAGTTGGCATCTGATTGCAAGGCTTCGATTACTTCTCTCGCCACTTGGGCACCGTCAAAGTCGAACACGTGATTATTTTCTAGGCTGTACATTGCGACGTACGAGCGCACATCCTTTCGCTTTACGGCTAAGGAGTGTCACATATGCATGAGGCTTCGGTGGCATCTATTTGTACACCATCAAATTCATCATTTTAATATCCTGTCTGGCAAGGGAATGGTATGTAGCCCATGGGAAACCGTAATTAACTGTGACATCCAACACACGTTATGAAATTGCAGCAAGTAACGAGGCAAAGTTCGGACATCAAACAATCATCACACCAAGTGCGACAATCCCTGATGAGGGGGGGAGCCGTTAATGTTCATAGGCATGCGGTAGCGTGGCGGCTGCATCCTATAAATGCTGCAGCCCATTGCGCTTGAACCACTCATATCCGACATTGTCTTCGCTAATGAATTCGAACAGGAACCCGAAACGTCAGGCGAATAAGGCTCTTGTCCCAGCGATCATGTCTGCTTCTTTTGACCCTAACGCCAACCATGAGCATGACTGTAGTGGACAACCCTAACCCTTAACGCGTAAGCATTTGGGGAAAACTCGAACGTAACCGCAGTCTTAACCCTAGGTCTTAAAGCCCTAACCCAGGACGTAAAACCCTAGTTTAAACTCTGAATCCTAATTCTAAACCCCAACCGTAGCCGCAACCGCAAATGTAAACTATAACCCAAACCTGACAACCTAAGCCTTAGGGATACACTAACTCCTAATACTAAACTCAACTCCAACCGTATCCCCAGCACTAATCTCCTGCCCGATCGGGGCGACATTGACGTCAATAATGTTAGTGAAGATTAAAATCAGCGCACCGCATAACCCACCTGCTGATCTTTTGTCAGGCGAACCATTATGAGACAGAATAGCTTAACTGACAAGGACGCTGGAGACTGGGATGGTCATTTCTGTTTTTTTAGCCGTCGTCAGCCAGCCATACCCAATCCCGAGGTGTGCAAATCCTGGGGCTCGATCACGCGACCCGTAAGTTAGAAGTCCAAAGTACCATTCCCTGAGCCCCCGGCTCGTCGTCCTGTCGGCCGCGATCGGGTATATACATCCCTAGAGTTGCATCCGCCGATCACGCTAAAGAACTCCCTGATCCTTTTATGCCTTTGGACTGGACCACACCTACCTGGATAAGATAGGAAGTTACATTTTTGAAAGTCCATCCAAGGGGGTTACATACCCTATCCTTACCTCCTGTCCGATGTATTAAGAAGCCTATTCCATGCATAATTCCTTGGGGAAAAGCTGCGAATGGGCCCCAAATAAAGGAGAAGACGAGTCCTGAGAAGCAGTTGCGAAGTGGGGGAAATGTGCTCGTTGAAACAATAAATTCGTTCGCCTGACGCTTCGCATTCACACGCGATGGCAGCAACACACAACTGACACGGTTGCTAGGCC
>CACRXP010000115.1:275801-296919 GCA_902702965.1 Spirometra erinaceieuropaei
CACAACAATGGATGGGGGCGGCGGGGAGCTGGGCAGGCTGTGGTTAGGGGGAGGGGTAAGCAGAGATGAGGGACAGTTGAGAGTGCAGAAATGCCACAGGATGCAAGGAAATGAAAACCGGCGAAACCAAAAGCAACAAAGTTGGGAGGAGCAATTGGTGCAGCGGGGGGAAAGGGAGACTGGTCTTAGTTGATAGGTCTCGGTCTGTCGAGGGTTGTTTGAAAAGTCAACCCCCTGGACGCAGGATACAGTGGGCCACTTAACAGGTCGCTTTATACATAAATGGTAATTTTGTTTTGGTTTGCCAGTCTTGAAGAGAGGATAAAGTTTCTCCTTCTTGATAGCGGGTTGGGTCGACTCGTCACATTTAAGCACTTTAACTGGTAGGCAGCTTTAGCCAAATCTGGGATGGTTATATGTGTAAATAGAAACGAAGAGACAAGTCCCAGGTAGCAGTCGTAAGGAAGGAGACACGATCGCTGGGACAAGAGCTTCATTCGCCTGACGTTTCGCATTCTTGCTCGAACCCATCATCAGAGACAATAGCAGATACGGGTGGTTCATGCACAAGGGGCTGCAGTATTTATGGAATGCAGTCGCCATGCTACCGCATACCTATGAATATTCAGGGCTCCCCCCTTCATCAGGGATCGTTGCACGTGGTGTGATGGCTGTTTGATGGCCGACATTCACGTCGTTAATCGCTGCAATTTCATCACGAGTGTTGGATGTTGGCGTGATCATTGCTCGACTATCTGATCCACCGACCCTGATGTTGGGAACAGTGTTCACCTGTGCGCTGCCCGCGTCAGAACCGCACAAAGACCAAGCTCGGTGCATTTGGAAAAGTCTGATTAGGGATGCAAGTTCCGGTCGACGAAACAACTCCTTTATTTCCGGGAAATCTGCAAGGTTTACAAGGCTCTGTGGCCATGGTTAAAAAATCCCACACAAACACGCACACACACAATGGATGAACATTTACGCCTCATTAGGCAGAGTAAAATTACCGCCAAAGGCAAGGGAGACTGGAATGGCTCTTACTGACTTATGAGCCGCCGTCAGCCAGTCATACCCAACCCCGAGGGGAGGAATACCAGAGGCTCGAGCTCCAAGGCACAACGGGGAGAGGGAGATCCGTAACGCCATCGGTTAGCTTCTGTCTACCATTTACACCCATTTTTGAAGAGGAACAATTCAAACGACGATTCAAAACAGGTGTTGCCCTTTTGCAGGGGATCGGCTGTACACAGAAGACGACATCGTCACGTGAGGCAAAAATAGGATCCCGCAATAGGCCGGGGACGGGGGAGGAGGAGTTTACTCCTGTATAAATAACCGGACCCTAAGTGCTTGTGAAAATCACCTCAGTCAAGGTCGTCAACAACTAGTGCGAACAGGTCAATGCATGTTACTGCGAAATTTGACCTTTAGAGGAGAGCGTCCAAGACGTGGAAGAACAGGCACACTCCGATGACATCCGCCCATGAAGAACGTGAGAATGCCTGGGGTGCTGTTATGTGCTATTGAGTTTGCGCGCACACCGTTTTTTGCGGAGGTGCGTGAGGCGCGCGGCGAGAGTTGGGGGAAGGAGGCGGGGGGGGAGGTGAAACGCTTTGACACATCTACAGTTGCACCAAATTCACGGCTGAGCGGAATGATAATCTCAATCTCACCCTGCCCGGCGCCCAGCTGTCATCGGAGGCTATCTCTCAGCGCGGTGGTCACACGTCGGCGACCGCCAACAGCCGCACGAAAACCGACATGGGTAGTCGGCGCGTCCCCGACAGACGTGTTTGTGCTTAGACCTAAAGATTTGTAAGCGTCAGCTATGCCAGGATCAGCAAACCATGGTGATCGCAGCTCGGCGTAAGATGGCAGTTCTCTGACACCTGGTTGCCTGCCGGTAGATGAGTGTACGCTTCCGCTGGATATACAGATCGTGAGCCTGACTGCCCAGCCATCCTTCTCTTTCTGACCCGTTGCTGTGCTGTTGGCAAACATCCTGTTGTGGACCAGGAGGTGTGTTAGTATGCCTCAGTGGGGGGGGGGTCTGATCGTGCCAGCCACCTGCGCCCTCCTCCGCCTCCGGTCTTATTGACTCTGTTTTGAAACCGGGCCCAGGTGAGGAGGAGAAGGAGGAGAGAGCGACGTAGATTCAGCGTAAATCTGCTGTCACTATTAACTAATTCATGCTTAAGCAACCGCGCCGACTTTACCTTGCTGAGGAGCACATGGTAGACATCGTCAGAGACGACGGTCGAACTGTCGTGCCGTCGTGTGCGTGTGTGTTGTAGTCGAAAGGTCCACATCGGACTCTGGCAGGCGTTATCTGTGCGCAATAACAGATGCCAACATTTTCGGGGTGCGCTGGCAGACCCTGTTGTCGGTATTCGTCGCACAACTGGACCACTGCCACCACCCCATTGTTTTGTGGTCAAAATCCTGGTCATTTGTGTGTGGACCAGGGGGTGCGGAGTGGAGAGCCAAGGCGAGGATCCGTCCGAGCCATCCACCTGCGGCCTCCCCCGTCTCCGGTCTTCTTGACTTGGTCTTGACACGGGGTCCAGGCGGGGGAGGAGGAGAGAGTGTAGGTAGATGCTACGCAAGTCTACTGGCACCCTAAACCCCTGAGTAAGTCACCGTCCCTGCTCCCACAATGCAGTCTGTGGGGCACACGGTGGACATCGTCGAAATCGACAGTCGAACTGTCGAAAGGTCTGATAGCGTGTGCTATGTCAGTATCAGCAAACCATGGGCCTCGCAGTTCTTTGGTAACAGACTCCCTGTCGGTGGATGCGTTTTCGCTCCCGCAGGATACAGGGGGGGGGGGTTGGAATGGCTGTCCAGTCATCCTCGTCCTTCTGACTCCTGCTAGTGCGTTGTTGTTGGTGAAAAAATCCTGGTTAAGTGTAAGTTGTGGACCAGAGGGTGTGGTGGCACGCCTAGGTGCGGGTCCGACCGTTCCATCCACCTGCGTCGTCCTCCGCCTCCGGTCTACATGACTCTGTCTTGACACCGGGTCCAGGTGAGCAGTGGGGAAGAGAGAGTGCGGTAGATACTTCGCAAGTCTGCTATCACTATAAATTGATTCAGGCGCAAGCGACCGTGCCTGCTGCACCTAGCTGTGTAGCACACAGTGGACACCGTCGGAAGCGACGGTCGAAATTTAGTTTGTGTGTTTTGCTCCCTGGATCGCAAAGAGATCAGAGTGGGTCCACCAGTGGGTCCGCACGAAGCCATAACTTCTGACGTATATCCGTGTGGCAAGTCTTAGATGCAGTTCATCAGCCACCGCGCCGAACGCCACCATAGCGCCGGATGATGCATGGGAATGAAAAGACAGAATGAAATAGACATTGGATAACTTATACCTACGTGAGGCCAGTCCACTCCGCGCTACAATTAATCTAGCAAGACGCGCTAATAGTCGTGGGATGGGAGGGTGTAATTTGTCGAGGTGACTCGGTTCTTCATATAACAGAAAGTCAGCCTGCGATGGATCCTTCTCAATGCGGCCTTTAAGATGAGAGACCCCAGCCACCCTTAGAGTGGCCTGTTACACACGCAGCGAGGGTCGGGTTGTGTGTAACACGCGTAGACGGATTGTTTAACCTTACCAGTCACTGCGCCCGGACCCATCCCTGGCCCTTTTAGCATTTTCCTGTTGTCGGAGCTGGGGGGTGAGTGAGATAGATGCTTCACAAGTCCGCCACATGATAAACAAAGTCACGCGCAAGTCCCCGGCGCTGCGCTCACCTCGTGCGACATTCCGCGAACGTACTGGCTTGCAAATGTCATCAGCCACATCCAACTGACGCACAAAAACCGAAGAGGGCAGTCGGCGCACTTCCCAAGGTCCGTGAATTTTCGTGTGTGCGCGTGTGTGCGGGGGGGGGGCTGCCTCGGCAGCGGTAGTGGGACTAGCCCTGTGGCGCAAAGCATAAATAGGAGCTTAATGTCCGGCCAGTCACTGTCCAAAAGCCCACTGCCAGTCGACGCGACCCTGTTATTTCCCATCGCTGACCTCCAGCTTCTGCTGGGAGGAGATTTAGGTCAGCGCCGGATAAGTCCTTCTCGCTATAATCCAGGCCACACACAGATGACAGCTAGACCGTCCACCGCGTGCTCCACGGCGGAGTGAGAGCGGGGACAGTGGCCTGCGCATGAATTAGTTTATAGTGACGGTGGGCTTTCGCTGCATCTACCGCACTCTCTCCTCCTCTCCCGCCTGGGCCCGATACAGTCAAGAAGACCGCAGGGGGGAGAGGGCGCAGGTGGCTGTGACGGCGAAAACCCGCACCTTGGCGTACAACCACGCACCCTGGTTCACAACAAACACTTGACCAGGATTTTAAAAAAGAACGAAAATTGGGAGGAATCGGCTTCGAGCCAGTTGACGTGGCGTTAGCCTGCAAATAGCCCTGGCACCGCGCCTCGGATGTTGGCGTTTGTTATGGGTGCGCATTCCTGATAACGCCTGCCGGAATTCGATGCAACTGCCATGTTGGTCCAGCGCACCTATCGCGTCACCCATTTGAGGAGCAAACACACAGACACACACAAGACATCTTCAACTGGATATCAGTTCTGACGTGGTGCGTTGCCGGGTTATGTGATGGGCAAAACAGCTCAAAACGCCCTGTTCGACTCAGATAGAACCTTAATGTTAGCGGATAAATTCCACAACGTAGACAACTGGACTGTGCGCTGCAGGATTGTTTCTTGCCGCTCATCTAAGTAGAAACGACAACGACTACACAGATGACAGCCAGTGTAAAAGCTGCGGATAACGACCTGATTGCAGTCGAAAATTCCGGGTAATGTGGCCATTAAAGTACCGGAAAAACTCGAATATCGCAGTGCGGCGATCAGTATCCTGCAACACTCCTCGAAGGACAAGCGAACCGACAAGTCTGTAGCAACAATTTTGGAGTCTGCCTGCGTCACTCAAGGATAAGGAGGTTATCCGGAGACAGAGAGAGAGAGAGAGTTCCCTGTTAACTAGGAAGATCATGACACCGACGTCCTGGAATCAACTGACGAGCCGGCTGCGAGGATAACTCATGAAAGCACGCACTTCCCTGATGATGTTACTAAGGTTCCGAGCAGGCAAGAAGGACAGGGATAAAAATGCGCAGAAAACTTAACCGGCTCGCCTAAGTATGCTTGCTGCAAACAAAGGATTCACAAACTTAAAAGGCATAGGAAACAATAACGCAAGACAGAATTAGCGATGAAAACCCCCCTATTGGTGACAACTCATATCAAAGATCTGTGTCGACCGTGGAATACCTTCGTATGAGCTGTAATACTAAGGTTAAGACACATTTAAGGGGCTCGCGGTCACAAACTACGACCCTGTATCTCCTGCACTGGATCCCTTCGGTCCACCTGCACATTATCACTGAGATCATCCCCGTGAACACAAGCCATAACGGCTAAGTTGGACGTATTCTGACGGTTGATCTAGCGTTAGGGGTTGAACTTAAAGGAGGCCTTCGAATGCACCTTAACAGGGAACACTAAAGCACTCTAACCATCGTTGATCCAAAGAACACCATCTGATCAAAACATTCCTTTTAGAGTACGGAAAGTAAGCTATCGCGGTTGTGAAAGTTACTAGGGCGTACTTTGCATTCTGATAGTGAATGCACTGTTGGCCAGTCTAATGTGGTATGAGCAGTGGCTGGCTTTGAATTCTTCCGTTTCAACTGACACGTCCTGGTTAATATTGTTGCATGATCGTGCGGGAAGGCGGCTCATAAAATGAGAAGTTAGTTTAGTCTCTGCTTCAAGGCGCGACAGAAATCCGAGCCGGACTGGAACTCAGGCTGCAAATACAGCTCACGCAACGAAAGTAACGCCACACTATCGAGACACTGGGTGTTATCAGACCTCTCCAACTCTACCTCAGCTCATTTTAACGGGGAAACTACAAGCGGTGGGTGAAGATCAGACAATTTGTGCACATTGCGTTTTCATGCAAGGGAGTCTTTGGTCTGAATTTGGGGTTCTTCCAACGGGATCAAATTATAAAGCAGGAGCCATAATCGCAGGACCGTGGTAGAACGTCTATCAGCTTGCAATGAGAAACAGAGTTCTTAAAAGAGACTCTGGAAATAGATGGCGTGCAAACAGCCAGAAAAGTCGTGTCCTAGAATAAAATTGGGCTAACAAACTCTCCACTGGTTGAGTAAATAATCGACATTTCCCGTTTTCGACCCCCAAGATGGCATATTTTCTGCAACGATAACGAGGATGAATTTAAGTCGATGGTACTGGAAGACCAATGTGGACGACACCTTCGTCGTCGGCGAATGAGAACAGGCAGCGGTATTTCAGGCACGTCTCAAAGACGTCCTCCCCGACAGAGGGCACACGACGGAGAAGAAGGGGAAAAACTAGCTGGCCTTCCTTGACGCTCGCGTCAACCGCAAAGATGGTAATGGCTCAAAAAATAAATTATTCAGGGAAGTGACAAATACGACGCAAGCAGCCAATCAGCCCCCAGATGCTGTTACATAAGGCCGCTACAACAGTACCAAGTTGCTTAATTTCAACCCGTATTTGGTTGGCTTTGAACAGCAAAGTTCCCTACCAATCAACACGACAAGCTAGCATGCGTGCCACTCCCATCGATGAGGGACGATCGCTGGTTGAAGCTTCGTACAAATGGAGATATGGCGCAGAACGTTTGCAGCATGTACAGACAGGCAGGCGGTGGCAGTCGTAGGAGCGAGTGAGGTAGATGCGTAGAAAGTCTGTCGCACTAAAAACTAATTCGCCCACACACATACACAACCAAGACACCTTGGTGTCAATCTAATGACAATGATGGCTGTCGGACTTTCGGAATGGGTTTCAGTTTGTCGACTGGTTCGTTGAGAATGAGTTGAAGGTAACGGCAGGGTGAAAGACTTCAGGACAGTAAGCTGACGAAATTCAGGAAAATACAGAGGACGGTCGGTGGCAAAAACGATACTTTGGGGTAAAATGTATGTAGATACGGTATCCAGCTGGATATTCTAAGAACCTTCCATCTTGATAGGGTGTACGATCATCGAACAACAGACATGTCACCCCCCGTCAGAAATCCCTCAGTTTATGCTTAGCTGACCGCTGTGTTTTGTTTCTGCACTCTTGGGTACAACCGCCACGCATCAGTACTTAATTGAATTTTGCAAATGCATCAACACAGGATCTATGGTCTACCGAAAGCTACGTGGGGTCCTTTAACCTACCGTTTCCAAGATGCAAAGCACATGTACACTACATCAGTGCCTTCACAGCGAGCAGTCCTCAGCCAGTTCAGCCAAACTTGAACACTCAACAGATGCATCATTATAGTGCAAAATGCATCCATCACCGTGGATCTGGATGAATCGTTTCGGGTACTATTAATTGCCACCGGTTTCGAAAAAAAGACAGTCACAATTTTAACTTCCCGTGAGTCAGCAGTTTCTTCTTTGGTAAGCAGACTTTAGATTCATCTAGCTACTACGGTTTCCCAGGTCGTAAGTGCTGCTGCTTTTTTTTAACAACAGCATGTGGTTTTTGGGTTGAAGTCATGGGAAGTTTCTAGTCGAAGGTTGTTATTACAAACTCTCACTCAGTTAAATCAGATGGTGCACTGTGTGAAGGCTGTGTAATTGGGGGATGGATTGACCTACCCGTGTTAATCAGATACTGATTGGTCAAACCGGGATGATTGGCATCGTGGATGGCGGAAGCGAAAAGGACGGAGAGAATTTCAAGGTCACTGAACACACCCTGTATGTGGAGGAAAAGGCATTTGCTGAGAGAGAGCAGGGGAGAGAAAGAAAGAGGGGTTGTACTGAAAAGGGCGATGGAACTTTGTAGAGAGAAGAACGGAACAGAAAAAAACGCAAACGAGAGAGAGCCTGCGGGGATAACAATTTCTGACCTGGATGTAGGACACGAGAGTGTTGCTTGGATCGAGTCCTAAAAACGTTTAGATTGCGGGGAATAATCGATAAAAGGGAAAACGCAAAAAACCGACCGCGGAGAAATTCGCATGTTTTTTCCCCACGAAACTGTCCTTAGTGCTGATTTCGGAAATAAAAACTCTTTATTGGGAGCTGGTATAAGGGAGGAATAGAAATGCAATCCACAAAAGCCGGAAGGAAGATCTGAACGGAGAATGAACTGACGGAGGGGTATTGAACTTCATTCAAAATACAAGGTTTGTAAAAAACAAAATAGAAACACTATGGGCGATTGTACAGTATATTGAAACGAAGAAAAAAACAGAAGCGTATTCGTTCTAGATGTAGAGGAATTTTTTCTAGGATCTTTTTAAGGCGTTTTCGTGACCAGTCTACTCAAAACTACGGTGTTCTATTCAACTC
The DNA here is from genome assembly GCA_902702965.1 of Spirometra erinaceieuropaei. NCBI lineage: Eukaryota > Metazoa > Platyhelminthes > Cestoda > Diphyllobothriidea > Diphyllobothriidae > Spirometra > Spirometra erinaceieuropaei. Next base: position 284,174 of record CACRXP010000115.1, read on the forward strand.
GTATGCCGCCTACATTATTTATCAGAGCCGAACACTTGGGGACAACGTCCGTCGAGTTAAAATATTACATTATCGAAATGATTATAAACAAGACATACGCAAATTGAATCGTGATTGGATAATTACGGCTCGTGAGCCAGAACCAGTCTCTTTGATTTCAAAAGCCTTTGTCTATATCAGTTTCCTATCATGTGAATAATAAGCATAGTATCCAAGAGGAACGATGTGGTCGTGCGTGCGGCACGCGCAGAGAAGCCGTTTTTCGCATCGGTCACTGCGTCCGCGTCCAATCTTGGTCGTTTTGACATTGACTTGCCATCGAAACCAAGTACATTTGGTGAGCTAACTCATGAAATGTCAACCGAAATTCGGAAATGCTTTTCCATTTCGAAAAGATTACTTAAGCAGAGTTGTTAAACTAGTCGGTCTGCAAAATAATTATATAACAGTTCGATTACCTCAGGATGCCGGCTTTCGAACGAACTTCCTTCCGACTGCATGCAAAAACTACACTCTGTAAAAAATGACTACTTATGTAGCATGCATCTTTCTCATTGATTTTCGATGCCCTTAAAGATTCAATTATATTTCAGGAAAAACATGCATTAAAATATCCATTCTCTTGCTCATTCAGTAGGAAATTACGTCCTCTTTTACATTTATGCTCAAAAAAGGGGTCTTAGTCGGTTTTAAAGAAGTTTCGAATTGTGGGACTTTTAAATATCGTGAAAGGGCCGTTCATAAATCCTCATGTCTCTGCATTTACCAATGTGGCTCGTAAAGTTAACAACATGGCTGAAATCCACCGCTGAATTTTATGAACCCCATATGGTGTCCGCTTAATGCAGTAGAGAACCATGTGATTTTCCGTACGCGGAAAATATATCGTTTGCAGTTTGAAAACCCTGAATGAGTGTATAACGGCGGCTCGGGTTGAAAATTATTCGGGAATTGGATAAGTTTTTGAAAAACGAATTATACCATTCTTTTGAGTATAAAATTGGAAGAAGAAACGAGCAAAAGAATGGATATTTTTATGCATGTTTCCTTGAAATATAATTGGACATTAAGGGGCATCGAAAATCAATTAGAAAAATGCATGCTACCTAAGTAATCGTTTTTTTACAGAATGTTGTTTTTGCTTGCAGTCGGATGGAAATTCATTCGAAAGCCGGCATTCCGAAGTAACTAAATTATTATAGAATTATTCTGCAAGATGACCAGTTTTACAACCCTACTTAATTAATATTTTCGAAACGAAAACGCATTTCGGAATTTCGGTTGACACTTCATTATTTAGTTAACCTACAGTAATTAGAGAAGAGGAAGTGCAGTAGATTCCACGTAAATCACGGTCTCCGCGTGCAGCTCATGCGACGCTCGATGGATGTCGTCGCTTTCGGCAATCGAAATATCAATGACAAAGTCCTAGTAATCAAAGCAATGTCGTAAATATGTCCCATTTCAGGTTTCTCCTGGCGTTACCGAATAAAGTGCTTCGAATTTAAGTAGGGTAAGCGGTGACTGGGAGTCCTTGAATCTGCATAGGATAGCTGCAGGCATTCGCTGAAACACAAGTTCTGATGTTCATGTGGTATGTGGTGTACATACATGATAAGCACGAAAAGTGAGCGACCGTTTCATAGAAAATGGGGATAATCGGGTTAGCCTCTTGGAGTCATATCGACCAGATCCTAGGAAATAATTTTTACCTAATAACCCTTGAAGAAATCGTGAAGTTCACAGACGAGGAAATCTTAAACCAGGCCAAAATGTGGGACCAACAAAAAACTGAAAGCCGTGCCAAAAAATAATCAATCTCTGAAAGTGTCAACCGTTGTGAGCAGAAGTTAGGAAAAACTTTGTAAATGTTTTGCTGGAAAAAACAGTCCCTGCTAGTCGTAGAACCAATCAAGGATCTATGCTTTCGCGGGATTAACCCATCCGTTCAAACTCAGGGTCAAGCCTAATTTTCAGTAGCAAGAGCCCTTTAGTAATATCCTACTGTGCTTGAACCTTTGCAAAACTAAGAATTCTTCGTGAAGTCACTCCTCTCGCAACAAACAGTGGACTACAGCAAAACATTTGGTGACATTTAACATCAACTTGTATTTAAAAGTCAACCCTAGGTAACTCCTTTTTCAAATGTGCAAATGCGATGGCAGAACGTAGACAAAAAGTACATTAAAGCAACCCAGTTGAAAGGAAGGTCGACGTAGAACATGTATTCTTTAACTGCTTTTGACAGGACCCATTTGCTGACAGGAGAGCAGAGCTCTTATCTTTGAGTTGACTGACTTCAGAGTTTAGTTTGTCCCCTTTTTAAAAAAAATCCCCCCCTCCCCTCTCATCCACTAGCCTGATCAGAAAATAACTGACTGAAAGAAGCCTGAACCTGCAGCAACTAAACAAATTTGCGTGAGAGGAAGTTTCGGCGCGCGAAGAATTCAACTAACAGCATCGCATTACCCAAAGCCCATCCAGTTCCAACGTTTGCCAATGAAGAAACAATTTGGGTAATTTTCTTGTATTTCTTTCATGCTACTTTCTTTCCAATTTTTCCTCATGCTTCCTCTGCGTGTAAAAAATATGGATTTCAAAGGTACGCACCTAATTTCCCTCAGATCGACTGAAGTGGGTAAGGATAGGGTATGTAACCCCCTGGATGTTTTATAAACAGTCACCTTATCATATATAGGTAGGTGTGGTGTGGCCACCAACGTACAACGGGACGAGTGAGTTCTGTAGCGTGATCGGTCAGCGCCCCTCTATCATGGCCAATATACCTGATCGTAACTGACACAACAACGAGCCCATGACTCAGTGGTTAGGAAGTTGACCCCCAAACTAACTGGTCGCTGGATCGAGCGCCAGGGTTGGCACACATCGGGGTCAAAGATGGCTGGCTGACGATGGCTAATAGACCGGAAACGGGCACTCCAGTCTCCCTGTCTTTGTCGATAATACTATTCTGTGATTCACAACAGTTTGCCTTCCACAAAGTCGGCGAGGGGGTCATGTAGTACGAGGATTTTAATCTTCACCGGCCTTATCAACGTCGAAATTGCCCGGAACGGGCTTCAGGTTGGCAGAGAAACATCATCCACGGACTCTCATTTAACAAATTTGACTCCGATTACTCAAAATTGCCGAGAGTCACACCGGGAGAGGGGGGAGAGAAAAAAATCAGCAATTCGGAGTGTCCTCAGGCAAAAAATTCTTAAAAATTGCAAGTCTTTTAGCGCACAGATGAGAGCTAGTATTAGAAGGAAGAACGATAAACAATCACACTCAGCTCTTCCCCATCGTGACCTTGACCTCTAGCAGAGGCTTCCGCATGCCTCTTCCTTTGCAACCGTGAGCAAAGCTCTTTTTATGTCGCCTCACAAGGTCATTTGCGCAGACAGTATTCCAACAAATGGGAACATTTGCAAGAGTTTGAAAGTCTTGAAAAGCAGTTTAGTGGGGCGAACTTTAAGAGGCATAGTATTAGTGCCAATGATTGCAGATAGGGAGGGAATGCTTGGCTTTTGTCCAAGGGACCGAACGAAGTTTCGACTTGCATGTGCGAGCTCGCCTTCACACAGTCGCAGGGCCTTGAATAGTTCGTGGCCTTGAAAATAACAATTCGGCGCCCCAAGTCACTGTCAAGTTTGTACGACGATGTCCACGTGTCGTGAAACCGCAAAAATACCTCACGAGAATTGCCTTTTGAAGCTACTGCACCTTTATGGTAATATGCATTCTGATATTCATTCCAAGTTTCGTTTACTAGAAAATTGAGTACTATCCTGAAAAGCGTTTTCTCCAAACTGTCTAGGAGATCTTAGATGGGCTGTTTTTGGGCAGCCAAGCATAAAAGCGGTTCAGACACGGAATGCGTAACTATACTGCCGTTCATGTTCACGGCTGAGATGTTCCACCCTTGAACGGAACATAAAGAACACGGTGAATAACAAAGATGTGTTGTCAGTGCGGTTTGATTACTAAACGAACACATACCGGATGTTAGACCAAGCCCGTCAACGTCACCAAGGTTCGACTGTGGACTGCTGAGATTGAAGAGGTAGTGGACTGACTTCTCCGCCGTCAGCAGAGTACCCGGACTTGAGGACGAGGCGAACCTTATGTGTGCACCGAAACTCGTAAATTGTCAGTTAGAAAAACCCTTTCGATCGGGAAGCTCCCTTCAGATGTGGAGGGGCGCTCAATGATTGCGCCAGGGGGTACACCCGTCTCGCAGTGCCTTAGGGCTCAATCTTGTGCCCTGGCGATATTATAGGCAGGATAACATCACTGACAAGAGAGACTGGAATGGCCATTTCTTAGCTTATTAGTCGTCATCAACCGGCCATTACCCACCCGAGGATTTTGCAATTTTTTTCCTACTGTTGAGGCTCGAACTCCTGACCATTTGGTTCGAAGTCTGGCACCCGACTCATTGAATCAAGTTTAGTAACTTCATCCAGTGTACCCTAAATTCTGACTAGTCTGGAACAGAATAACTAGATAAGCTATAAATGACACGGAACCGTCGTTTGGTTGGGCACCTGGGCAGCCAATCATGCTAACGAAAAAGACAGCCAGCATATTCAGTGTAGGCAGGTTTGCCATTGATATTTTACACTCGCACTTATGCGCATTTCATGACGAACCCCCCGAAGTGGACACACGGCCGCTGTCTTCGTCTGAATGTCAGGATTCGCACACTAATCCATCTGTGCCAATTCAGATAGGCCCGCAGTTGCGTGGCGCCTGCATCCTCTGAATTCTGCTACCCCTGTGCGATCCTATATCTAAATCGGTCTCTGATTAAGGATGCCAGGGTGAACGTGAAATGCCGGGAAAATAGCGTTCCTATTCTAGTGATTGAGACTGCTCCCTGGAACTGCTGTGATCGGCATATAGAAACCAGGTGTCTTGAGGTTTGTTCATGAGTTCGATTTAATCAGCCGCGTAGCCTAATCTCAGCGCTTCCATTAAGGGGGCATGAGACGTGAGTCCTCTCTGTTGCAGTAGTCTATGACCAACGATAATTCGACCGTCACGAGTGACGATGTCTACATTTGGTCCCGCAGAGTCGGAGCGGGGCTGGTGACTCACGTGTGAAGTGAAGCTCACTCCTCCATCGGCCATCTTACTCTCATTCCAAAACTACCGCAGATGGGCTCTGGAACAAGGGCTGAAAAATCTAGACAGTTGGTCTACGCGGGCCACACACACGATCTGTCCACGTGTGCAGAGTTTCTGTAAGAACGGTTCAAATGCCACATGGGTGGCCATGCTGAGATGGGTCCGTCGCAGTCTGATTCGCAGTACTGAGAAGGAACAGGTTGCCCCAGCAGCTGAGAATCTTCCAAGCCAGGAGTTTTGGGGCGTCATATATATTTCAGTGAAGGATACACAACTTATCAACCGACTAGTGGGGAGATTGGGCGCAGTGACCGGTGCAGCGTAAAGGCCTAAGTGCGTCCTAAGCAGTTATTTCTTACTGAAAGGTGGCCTAAAAGTGGCACATTGAAAGACGTTGTCCTGGCGTTCCTGAAATATCATGGGGTTGTACTGTATGATAATTAATATTACAGTCCCACCTAAGTAATTCTTTGTGGTCAAAACGCATTTCATTTCATGACTCACCGTTCAGGCCTGGTTAAACATTGCCAAAAAATGCCAATTGCTGGACCATCGTTTAAAGGTTACCGGAAACACAAATGGCTTTTTTGTAGCTTTCGGGAGTCTTTTCTTTGCACTCAAGTAAAATCAAACTGGCTCGCTTGCTGTCTCAAGCTCATCAGCTTCTCAGAAGAAATGACAAGTAAATTGAGGAGGCGATAAAAGCCTTAAGGAGCTAGACTTTAAAAAAAGTCCATGAGTAAATAAAAGCCATAAGTTGAGTGCGACACTCACGATCAACTGACGATCCAGTTGTTGACTTTCAAATTTGCGATCCCGTTTTTATGCAATTTTCTCGTTACTTCACGATTTCTTAATTTATAAGAAACCCAAATGCGATTAAACTCGCGTCGTCTAGTGGGTCATCGTAGCTCAGATGGTTAGAGACTTCGCAGTACTAAAGCTTCCCCTTGCTGTTGTGCGTTCGAATCCCACCGATGCGTCGAGTTTTCCACAGGTGGGTCAAGGTAAATTATAGAAAACCGCTTTTTTTTGGTTTACTAGAGCAGAACTCAGTAGTTGACATTAAAAGAATTTGATTATTGAGTCAGTGTGATGGGCACACTCGTGTTCACTGTGGTGTCACAGCAGCGGAATCAGTGTAGGTTAGTTTTAAAACAGAGGCATCCCAGGGGACTGTGAGGGCGAGACATCCTCCACAGTTGCAATTTGTCATCCGCATGAGAAAACATTAAATTTGTTCTGCTGGCTGTGTTGTACGTCATGCCCTCCGCCTACCACATAGTTCATTTTTTTGGAACGAGAGCAAGGCTACATGCCCTGGGACAGGAAAATCTTTCTCACTCTCTTAACCGAAACGCAGGTTATTAATTAATAAGTGAATGAACGCACTTATTTTGTCTCACTCCGTCTCGAGCGGTCATTGTGGTATGGCAGAGACGAGTGAATTTTAGATTTGAGGGTCGGCGAACGAGCCTCTTTTACGTTGTTAATCCAACAAACATTGGACAGCCGCAGTTATAACCTTTGCTCTCGTTTTAGGGTGTATATGCATGGTAGGAAACCAATCACCAATATGGTTACCGGGTGTGTTTGCCTCGCAATGCCATGGGGGTTAAATTAAGTGACTTCACGGACAGTTACACAGCGATCAGTAGTATATGCAGACTAACCAATGCTGGATGACGGAAGAACGGGAGTATGTGTAAACGAACTCCGTGCAAATATAGGAACAAATAAGATGCGATCAACTGACGATCCCGTTGATGACTTTGAACTCCGCGATGGCGTTTATATACTATTTTTTCGGTACTTCACGGCTTCGCAATTTATAGGAAATTGCGATTTTATTTTGTTAGAGCAGAACTCAGCAGTTGCCATTAGCATCACGGATAAAAGAATTTGATTGTCGAGTCGGTGTGACGTGCACGCTCGCGTTTACTGTTTTGTTAGTTGTTAGATTTAAAACAGCAGCGTCTCTGGGGATTTTGACGGAGAGAGATTCTCCACAGCTGCACAAGAAAACATTAATTTTTTTTCCGCTGGGGATGATACAATGCTACCTGAACGGATATTACACAGGCTTCAAATCTCATAATTGCTCCCTTTTTAAAACTGAAAGGTATTCTTTCTTGTAGTACAAGCTTTGAATAAGATGCGGGTTACCCAGAAAGGTATACAAGATGAGATATTGTCGGTTATGTTTCCGACAAAATAGATTCGAATTCACAAGGGCATCAGAAAGCAATGACAAGCACTCAGAGTAATTAAACAGTTCGTATTGACTGATTTTGTTTTCGGTAGTTGACCTACAAGGAGTGCATGTGAAGCCTGGCGTGTCTGAGATACAGTAGGTGGGCTAACTCATGAAGTGTCAACCGAAATTCCGGAACGTGTTTTCGTTTCGAAAAGATTAATTAACTAGGATTGGAGAACTAGGATTGGAGAACTGAATTGGATTCTATAATAATTCAGTTACCCCAGGAGGCTAGCTTTCGAACGAATTTCTTTCCGGCAGCGTGCAAAAGCTAAACTGCGTAAAAAATGAATAAGTAAATATCATGCATTTTTCTCTTTGATTTTCGATGCCCCTAAAAGTCCAATTATATTTAATGGAAAACATAAAAGACAATATTCATTCTTTTACTCACTCGGTAGAAAATTTCGTCTTCTTCCAATTTTATACTCGAAGAAAGGGTATAATTCGGTTTTTAAAAAGTTCCGAATTATGCTATTTTCTAATACCGTGAAATGGCCATTCATAAAACGTCATGTCTCTGCGTTTACTAACGTGGCTCGTAAAGTTAACAATAGGGCTCAAATCTATCGCTGCATTTTATGAACTCCATATGGTATCTACTTAATACCATAGAGGAACGTATGGTTTTCCGTACGCGGAAAATATATGCTTTGTAGTTTTAAAACCTTGAATGAGAGTGTAACTGCAGGTCGGGTTAAAAATGACTCAGCGATTGGAAAAGTTTTTGAAAACCAAATTATGCCCCTCCTTCGAGTATAAAATTGGAATAAGGTGTAAGTTTCTATCAAATGAGTAAAGGAATGAATATTCTTATGCATGTTTTCCATGAAATATAATTCAATTTTTAAGGGCATCGAAAATCAGTGAGAAAAATGCATGCTATCCACGTATTCATTTTTTACAGAATTTAGATTTCCATGCTGCTGGAAAGAAATTCGTTCGAAAGCCGGCATCCTGTGGTAACTGAATTATTATAAAATTATGTTATTTGATGATTAGTTCTCCAACTTTACCTAATTAATCTTTTCAGAATTTCGGTTGAAATTTCATGATTTTGCCCACCTACTGTATGCTGGAATTGCGCTGCTGAGTAATCAGTCTTATAACCCCCCCCCCCCTACTTATTCCGTGTGAATGAGAAATGCACTTTATAATTTCAGTTACCATTTCGTGATATTGACCACCGACTGTAAGGCAAGCGGAAGAACCAAGTATGCATCTTCCAGCATAAGCCTTACCTCAAGTGTTTCCGCCTGCAGAAGAACGTGCACAGCCTGAAGGACGTCTGCCGCATGCACGTGATTGTGGTAGGGATTCGAGATCTGGTAGGCGGCTTCCAGCCGGAGGATATAATTGACGAAGGTCGCAGGGTCGATGTTGAAGTTGTTGAAAAGATCACGGTTCTAGGCAAGGGGGGACGTGGATAGCAAAGACCAGATTTTACACCGCGAAGACCAATAAAATGCATTGTTAGTGTAACAGAAGAACTGTACTTTAGGGTATGGTGATACAATATAAACAGCACAGGTACTAGCCAAAAGCCCATACACGCGTTTTTCGCTGATGTTTTGCCGCTGCATGGCGCAGCTGCGAGGGTTTCGGCTCGTTAGTGAGCCCCCAAGCATTCCTCGCGCGTTTTCTGGTACAGTGCGTGACCTAACTCATGAAATGTTGGCTGAAATTCTGAAATGCGTTTTCGATTAGGAAGGATTACTTGGTCGCTGTTGTAATACTGATTATCATAAGGCATACTCTTATAACATTTTGGACTCGGCAGGATGTCGGCTTTTAAATGCACTTCTTTTCAATCTCCTGTAGAAAGCGTGCTCGGTAAAAAATGACTACTTAAGTAGCATGCATTTTTCCCATTGATTTCGGATGGTCTTGGAAGTTCAAATATATTTTATAGAAACCATAAATAAAAATATGCTTTCTTTTAGTCAATCAGTAGAGAATCACGTCTTTTTTATATTTTATTCTTACGGAAGGAGTATAATTAGGTTTTGAAAAGTTTTCTAATTGCCGAAAAATTTGGAGCCTGATCATTCGTTGCATTAGCGCTTAGTGATTACACTCTACAAGGTGCATGCGTTCCGCGTAAAGAAAATCCCATATTTTTCTATGTCATTAAAGAGATATCATACAGCGTCCATAAAATTTTGCAGTGGATGTGGACCATGTTGTACATTTCATGAGGAGCAGTGTTAAACGGCCAGGTACGATGCTATGTGAATGGACATATCGCGGTCTTAAAAAGTCCCATAATTAGAAACTTTTTTAAAACGTAATAATACTCCTTCCTTAAGTACAAAATTTAAAGAAGACGTGATTCTCTATTGATTGACTAAGAGAAAGCATATCTTTGTCTATGGTTTCTATAAGATATATTTGAATTTGCAAGACCATCGGAAATCAATGGGAAAAATGCATGCTACTTAAGTAGTCACTTTTTACCAAACACGCTCTCCACAGGAGATTGAAAAGAAGTGCATTTTAAAGCCGACATCCTGCTGAGTCCGAATGTTTATAAGAGTATGCCACAAGATAATCAGTATTACAACAGCGACCAAGTAATCCTTCCTAATCGAAAACGCATTTCAGAATTTCAGCCAACATTTCATGAGATAGGTCACGCACTGTAGATATTCCAATCTAGAAATCATCGCTTTTAAATTTCTTAAGAAATTATCTACGTAGTTGGAGTAGTTCCGTTTTTATTCAGCGTCTATAGGCTCAGACCAAGAATTTTATTCATGAATATTAGGGCTAAAGTCCATCAGCCACAGCGGGTAACCGCGTAATATTCATTAACTGCCGACAGGCAGCTTGTAGTATACTTTAGGTAAGGTGATACCATACTAACAGCACAGGTACTAGCCAAAAGCCCATACACGCGTGCTTCGCCGATGTAGAGGTGGCCTGACTCTTTTTAGGCCATCGTGAAAAACTCGGCAGCTTTGTTGGGTGCTCCAACCCACAGCAGAAAGTGCACAGTATGTGTACAGCTACCGCTCTCGCCATTAGAGCAACAAGGCCTCAAGCAGAATTGGTGCATTCCACAAATCGCAGTAAGTTGGACGAGTAATTTGACCCAAACGCGATATTACTCACGAGACACGCATTTGAATGAGATGGGTGTTTATGTCCGACGAAGAGTAGCAGCAAAATAGCAGCCTTAAACCCTGCATGGTCACGATTTGGCGACGTTTGGGAATGAAAAGTATCCTATAAGGGCCTCGCCGAAAATGCTCGAAAAGTTGTTTATGTGAAAAAATGTCAGCAGAAAGACTTACGATAGGGCTTGCAATACTGAAATGGTGAGCCCAAGGAAACTAATTTTCCCTGGTAAAGGATAACTGTCATGCTAAGACATACAGCAGACGACTGAACAAAAAAAGAGGTTTCACTAGGAGAACTGCGAAAACAATTTCGACATGTGCATTTCTACTGTCAGCTTGACTGAACTTTCCACAGCTCAGGAAAGCAAATACGTCTTACGAGCAGTGGACCATATGGAACGACTGGCGCTCAGATAACATGACCTCTGTAGGAACTTCTAGGTTTTTTAAATCCGAGTACCAGAATGTGATGAAGGAGGTTTACAGGAACGTACAATCACAGATCGAATAGCCATTTTCGACTACCGATCATACAGACCCTGATTTTTTTCTGGAGGACCTCAAATTTGTAACCCGACTCAGTTCTTTTTAACGAAACTCACCAAGTACTGATTCCTCAGTGAGCAGTGATCGTTTGCCAGAGCCTAGACGTCGGCCAAAACGGACCTATGCCAGAAAGTTGGGTCAACACTGTAGATGACTTCCTACGCAGGCTGGCTGTATCGGGTGGAAAGTGAGGTATGCGGGGACTTCACTTGTCCTGGAATTCGTTTATAGTGGGTGGACTGCCGTAGCGTCTAATTCATCCACTCCCCACACACCGATATCATTCTGATGTCAGAGAAAATTCTAGAAAATCGGAAGTGGGTGTGCGCGGAGCGGCTGACAAAGATAAATGGAATATTTACGTGTGCCACTTAAGCGTTAAGTGGATCAAAGTTCTACCTTTAGGTTACGGACCCGAAACACTAACAAACGTGGAAGGGTTGTTTCTTGATTGAAAGTACGGAGTCACAGGAGAAGGGCGTGGACCGATGATCTGCCCAAGTTGCGGGAGGGAAACGAGCTGAATGGCTACAGCCCACGCAGACCGCGGCAGCAAGGCGACTATCAATCAGCAGTTGATAAATGTTTTCCGACACACACGAGTTCGTTGATCGCTCCGCAGCGCCTCCACCGCTGCACCAACGTGCTTGCGTCACGTCGACTGACCTCGGGGGTATTCAGTCACACAAGAGTGGCGTGCACGGAGGATCTACCCTGCTTCTAGGAAACGTTCATTTTACTTGTGCGGTTAGGATGACCGGCCAAAAGCCACGGTAATGTGCGTGTATAGTGACGAGTCAGAGAACTCTTTTCAGTGCAGGTGACAGGGCATGTTGCCTTAAGCACGCGTATGAATCGGAAGGGTTTTTTTAAAAAAAAGCGAAATAAATTCTGCCTGCAAGCACGCAATGTGAAGATGACGCAATTGCCTTCAAAACGACTGCATGAAATGAAACTTCAGGCCATTCCGTCCGGGAAATCACTGAAAACTCACGAGGATCTGTGCCCTAGGTGGGCAGTGTTTTGCTCGCGTACACAAATGATCGCTGATACACCGCGAAGCTCAGCACTGTAGCATCACCTCAACTACATTTTCGGCTCCAAATCATGCTCGAATCGAGGATCCCATTGGCCGGGTCTCACTATTCCCAGCGATTGGTTACTCGTCCACGATATCACAGCTCGAGTATCGTTTTGCTGTCCGAGTTTTTAAGCTCAATCCGGACGTTGGCGCACTGTCGTGACGTTTTTTACGAAATTTGCTTAAGCAGTCATGAAATTTAGTAAACCACAGAAACACCAAGAAGTGGCTGTCGACGAATTTACGATTTGTCGATTATGCCTGAAGATAAAGTGGCCTGTTATCATTAACATTCTCTGTCATCCCCACTGATCCGGGCATACTTGGTAGGTGAAGGCCATCACAGCGTACAAGCTGTTCTGCCAGAATGGAGATCATCAACCCACTGTAGGCCAGATTATCAAAAAAACATACCAATTTTTCAGTCATGGGCAATTGCAATCAAAAGAGAAATTCAAACTTCATTGGGTGCCGGTAATCGTAAAAATTTACTGGAGCGGGTACACTGTCGTCTGAGCGTGGAGGCAAATTAGATCTATTCACAGCGTTGGCAGTGATGTCGTACGCCGGCCTCTCACATACATCAGGAAAAAGACGTAAAGCGGTA
>CACRXP010000115.1:297099-311683 GCA_902702965.1 Spirometra erinaceieuropaei
CAGCAACAGCAGCAGCAGCAGCAGCAGCAGCAGCAGCAGCATCATCATCATCATCATCAGCATCATCAAGATTGTATGAGTGCGCTGTGTTACTGATGATCCACCCATGCAGGAGACGGAGACTAACTTAAAAACAATCTCTAGCCGCACTTGCGTGGTAAAACCTCGTTTGGGCTTAGAGTCGATCTGATTTTGAGGTCCCCATTTGTGCCGAAATTATGAAATCCTGCATGCATTTCACGGGAACAAATCGCTCGTTGTAATCCGGAATCGGAGACAATGGCATTGAGAGCTTCCTCTCAAGGGACTTAACGATTTACCCGCCATTCAAATACGACCCGACTGTGCGACCGAGACCATTTGTCAAACGGACATCTCAACCCCTGGACGACCCTGGCAACCTTTAGAAACCCCGATGCCGTGTATTTTTAGGCAAAAGAAGCAATTGCTGATGATTTATAATTCTGTCACAAATTGTTTTGCACCTTCAAATGACGCTCTGGTTACAAGGTCAGTCAGGCCCTACAACGACATTTTCGCAGACAGCTGATTTAAGAAGCAAAATAACTCAGCGGAAAACCGCGTGAAGGACGTTAAGAGTTGAAGCACCCCGCACCATCTTCCCGGATGTTTTATGCCGTCACAAAAAATCGGCGAGACACTCGTCAGAGCTGTGACAGCGAGAATGTTTCCCGACCCGTTTTGAAGTCTACCAATGATGTAGCATTCCGAAAGATACGTCTGTTTCTAAGGTAACAAATGTCTTCTGGTGATGCCTAAAGGCAAACCTGAAGGCCCCCATGTCCGGACGGATAACAATTAAGGCATTGGCGAGGGAGCTGTGTTGTTTCTGGGGGTTGTGGGCAGGTGAACCATTAAATACAAATGATTATGTAGGCATTCACACTAATCGTCTCCAAGAAAGCTTAAGCCAGCTTTTTGGTGCAAAGCTGTCCATGTTAGCAACTTCCTCTTCTTTACAAAAGCAGTGGCCTCATCAATGAGCATGGAAGTCGTCATCATCGTTAGAAAATCCTGTCACAAATAGCGACACACTCTGCACAACTGCGGTCTTTGACGGCATCTACTGAAGTTCTTTAGGGAGGAATTTGACTCGTCCTTTAAATTGCCACAGTGTGAATTTTCGGCCCAAAGATAAGCCCAATTTAATGGAATTCGCCCCCAAATATTCAGACCAACTTTCGTACTAAACGCAAGAGGTTTTGGCTCGAGGTATTTACGCCAAGTTAACATATAAATCTCAGAGCAAAGAAAAAAACAGTTTAGTGGATCCCCGGGACTCCCTTATGAGCCGATACTCCCACAGTTGCATCAAAAGTAATAAAATTGGCAAAAAACGAATCTGAGTTTCCAAGCAGTGCTCGGGCTGGGAGCAATGGTAAGTTAGTCGGTGCAAATATACTACTGACTGCTTGTGGGCAGAATGTGAACATTACGCTGTTATTACGCTCAAGGTGTTGGATAATAGCCCTAATATTCATGCAAACTTTAGGAGCGAGTCTAAAAAACTTTCGTCCGGAGGATTTTCTTCAATTTTGCACGTTAATTGCTGGATAAATTGAAGCAGACAAGACTAAAATGTGACTAAATCCCTGAAATTCATGCGCAGATACGGCTGCTACTTACTTTCTTTGAATAAACATGTGCATTTGCCTGTCGATCTCCGAAATGAAAATATTGACAGTACGTTCACCATATACATTCCCTTGAACTGCAGCTGTTCAATCAACGTTTAAATACCTATCCCGAACATGATGCATTTAAAACTATGCTGACCCTAATTACTAGCATGATGATCAAGTAACAGAAACGAGAAACATGGCAAGTTTAATCGGCGAGGTACCGGGGATTTATTCCAATCATATTTACGAAAGGTTCAATACTTAAATACTTCAGAGCTATTCAGGAAATGCCCATACAAGAAACGTGTGACTTCGTCTTGACACTGAGCCCAGATGGGGAGTGGTAGATGGTCCGCAAGTCTGTCGCCACTGTAAGCTTATTCACGCGCAAGTCATGGGGCCTGCTCCTACTTCCTGTAGAGCACACGCTGGATATTTTCAGATACGACAGTCAAACCACCACCACCACCATCACCACCACCACCACCACCACCACCGGCGACAGGGTCTGCAACTGCATTTCGAAATGTTGGCATTCGTTATGGCGCGTGAATCCGATAACACTTGCCAGAATCCGAGATGGCCCCCACGTTGGTCCAGCGCATCTACCAGGTGGCTCGTTAGGGGTACACCACTACTACTACTACTACTACTACTACTACTACTTCTACTACTACTACTACTACCACTACTACTACTACTACTACTACTACTACTACCACCACCACCACCACCACCACTACTACTACCATCACCACCACCATCATAATTATCATCATCATCATCAGCATCGTCGTCGTCGTCATCATCACCACCATCATCATCGTGAGGGTTATAGTTAGGACACGCGAATAGGTACGCCCTGATCAAAAGGTTTTTGCAGTTTCAACCAAGCAGACTGAGCATCACTCGACTTCTGGCCGACCAGCCTTCTTTGTGAGCTGTCATTTTGGAAAAATCACCTAGGTGAAAAAACAACTGGCTACTCTCTGATAGTCAGGTTAACATCTTTACGGCAGATACTGGCTTACCGAAAATATTCGATAGGCGACGACTGTCAGGGCGTGCCGGGAAGAGAGTTCATCCACGGTGAAAATATTCAAGCTCCAGGTGTCCAATGACTCTTCCAGGATCTGCGTTGTTTGAGAAAAAGGGAGAGGAGATTATTTGAAACTTGCAAAATATGCGCACAAAAGTATGAAGGACACTCACACGGTTTACGATAAGCCCTGATTTATAGGCAGAAAGGGGAGATTTGGGCGAGCTGTGCACACTGCAGCACCTTAAATCACTGGGAGAGAGGGGGAGATAAAGATGTAATCGGTCACGTTTTCCAGTATCTCAATTAGGGGCCGGAAACGGTGTCGCACCGTCCCGCGTCTACTTCGCTGTTTACAAGCACACGCCAGGGCATAGTCACACACACACGCGTACACAGACGTGTACAGTAAAAATCATCTACGCGACAATCTTATCCCCCCCCCCCCCAGTCGTCATCGTTCTGACTTCCCCCCTACTCTCCCCTCCTATTACACATGGTGTTCTGCCGTTGTGAGTGTGTCTGTCGGCGCCATGTTAGCATACAAGAATGCCGCCCCGGTGACGGTGTGTTGAGATTAATGGAACCTAGGCGTGTGGCAGAAGTACCTCTGCCTACGAGAGTGGTCGGGATTGCAGAGCTGTGAGGGACGAAAGCATCAGAGACGCCATTTCCCTCATGGCGCAGCAGTGAATGGTAGGTGAAGGCAGCGGGTGTTACTTACTGCAGTGTATTAATCTAACTCTAATGGTACCATCAAGGGTAGGGACCGCTGCTTCAGATGGGACAGGCTCCTCGCCTAGCGCGAACGGCGGAGGGGACTCGAACGGAGCAATAAAGCCATTAAGTGTAGGTGTGAGAGAAAGAGAGAGAGAGATAACATGACCCAGTTTCCAGCGAAGCACCGCATTCCTCCCCCGAATTGCCTCGACATCAAAATGGGATGGGGACGAAGGGGCTTCCACGCGTGCAAACGTGACCCTGGGATCCGTAATCTGATCGGGGTTTGCTAGATATTGTGGAGCCTTAATGTTTTTGAGCGTCTGCTATGCCATTATTTAGCAAACCGTGGGTATCGCCGTCGGGTGTGCGCTGGCATCTGGTACCCCACCGGTAGATGTGCTAGCACTCCCGCTGGGTATACAGGCCTCAACCATGGCTGCTCAGTCATGCCCCCCTTTCTGACCCGTTGTCGTGTTGCTGTTGGTAAACATCCTGGTAAAGTGCCAATAGATGCGAAGAGACGAGTCCCAGGAGGCTGTCTTGAAGAAGGAGACACGATCGCTGGGTCAAGAGCTTTATTAGCCTGACGTTTTGGATTCCTGCTAGAACTCATCATCTGAGACAAAAGCAGATAGGGGTGGTACATGCATATGCGGCTGCAGTATTTACAGGATGCAGTAGCCATGCTATCTCATACCTATGAATATTCACGGCCCCCACCCCTTTATCAGGGATCGTTGCACGTGGCGGGATGGCTGTTTGATGGCCGACATTCGCGTCACTAATTGCTGCAATTTCATCACGGGTGTTGGATGTTGGTGTGATGATTGCCCGACCATCTGACGCGCTGACCTGGCGCTGGGAAAAGTGTTCACCTGTGCGCTCCCCGCGTTGCTAATTACTTCACCTAGCGAAGTCTCAGCACCGAGTATGGAAGGGGAAGAGCATTGCACTCAGTGCTGAGACTTCGCCTAGGCGGAGTAATTAGCCACGTTGGGAGCGCACAGGTGAACACTTTTCCCAGCGCCAGGGTCGGAAGGATCAGATGGTCGAGCAATCATCACACCAACGTCCAACGCACGTGATGAAATTGCAGCAATTAACGACGCGAATGTCCGCCATCACACCACGTGCAATGAGCCCTTATGAATGGGAAGTCGTCAATATTCATAGGTATGCGGTAGCATGGCGACTGTATCCTATAAATACTGCAGCCCCTTGTGCATGAACCACCCATTTCTGCTTTTTTGTCTCAGATGATGGGTTCGAGCAGGAATCCGAAACGTCAGGCTAATAAAGCTCTTGTCCCAGCGATCGTGTCCCCTTCTTCAATCCTGGTCAAGTGTTTGTCGTGGAGCAGAGACTTTTGCTGGTCCGCCGATGTGCGGGTCCGGCCGTGCCAGCCATCTCTGCCTTCTCTCGCCTCTACTTCTCTTGACTATGTCTTGACACTGGGCTCAGGCGGGGGAGAAGGGAGTGGAGTAGATGCTGCACAAGTCCATTTTCATTTTAAACTGATTTACGCGCAGGTCACCGTGTCTGCCTTACCTTGTTTTTGAGCACATGGTGGACACTATCGAACAGGACGGTCGAACTGTCACGAGGCATTGTTGTTAAGACCCTAGGAATTCTCATATACTCAGCCCTCCGCAACTACTGGGCAATAGTCGAGAGATCTAGAGGGTCGTTATTGTGCCATTGAAAGTTATCTCGTTTCACAGCCTCTGCTTCGCTAACATTTATTTCGAATAGGAAAAGTACCTTAAGGGAGGGAGAAAGTCCTATCTGCGTGTATGCAGAACCCCTCAAAATGAACCTCCTGTCCGGGTAATGGTGCAGGTTTTTCCCTGAGCATGAATTAACCTAAACGGGAAATCCTTCAAAAAGAGGTCTTTGCTGACTTGAAAGCGCGGTTCCCCTGTCCGCTCAAGTATGATGGACAAGATAGCAAAGTCCAACTTCCTTTCATGAAAGTGGCAGCGCTTTCGGCTTTGAAACTCTGGTCAAAAAGTGTACATGACTGCTTGTCCTGAGAAACTGAGTCATTCTGCTAACATGACTACTGGGACTGAATACGACGCGTATAAATCGGTTGGACAGACAAGGAGGGAAGTAGACTTAGCCAAATTGCCGGTTGGAGGCCATCCAGATGAAACATCAATGCAGAATGCTATTAGCGACAAAGAGAGGGGAGACTGGAATGGCCATTTCTGGCTTATCGGCCGTCGTCAGCCAGTAAGTGGTTATATATATATATATATATATATATATATATATATATATATATATATATATATATATATATATATATATATATAGGCAGAATTTGATTATCGACTAAGACAAGGGAGACTGGGATGGAACAGCAGGGTCGCTATTCCGTAACCTGTTGGTTAGAAGTCCAGAGCTCCTACCCAATGAGCAGGACCGAGCCCCCAGGTGTTCCACACTTCGGGGTTGGGTATGACTGGCGGACGACAGCTAATAAGCCAGAAATGGCCATTCCACTTCCCATCGTCTTCGTCGGTAATGATATTGTGCCTATATCACGCGCCGCTGTGCGGCTGCTGGCGGGGCTTGAGAGAACCCCAAGGCCCAGCCGCATGAGTGAGTCCCGTAGCGCGATCAGTGTGTGCGAGTGTGTGCATTCTCAGCACCACAACAATCAGGGCAAATCCCAGTGTTGTGGTGAGAGGACGGAAGGCACCAGAATGAGACGGTTATTGTGCACAGAACCCGTAATTGTCCTCTCAGGCGGCAGTGGAAATTGGCGAAGCCAGAGCTGGTGGTGACTGCGTGCAGCCATGTCTGAGAGGCCTTGAGATAGTGGTGGCAACCGATTTTGTAGGCTCATGGGCCAAGCTCAAGTGGTGTCCAGTCAGTGTGTGTTGCATCTGCCGAGGGGTGGTATCCCAGTGCCTTGTTTTGCTGGCTGTAGGGGGTGGCGCGTTCATGTGGCGCATGGGTAACCGCGACGCTGTGTGGACGCAATTGTGTTCGAGCTGCAGTCGGTCGAGTGGCTTCAGGTCAGCTCGTCTGAAACGGCTCGCTGCAAGGGGTGAATGACCTTGAGGCAGCGAGGTCTTGAACAATGACGCCCGACCGGTCATGATGACTGCCCGCAACAAGTGAACATCCTCCTATCAAATATGAATGCGTATAGACTCATTAGAGTTCACAGTCATTCATTACTGAAGCCACATTGCGTCCTTCGAAGTCTTCCCCCCACCTCCCCCTCAAATCTCATCGAAACTGCTACATGACGCATATCCGAATGCAGTCCACCGGTTCCCTGACTTGTTGAAACTATCTCCATCTACGTCACCGTTTGGTGACGCAGGATTTAGCATAAAACGAACGGTCCAAGTGACAGGAGGTCAGTACGTAGAACACGGCGAGGGGGTTAGAAGAGATGAGGTGATGCCCTCTTCGCTGCAGTGGTCGTGAACAGTCCAAAAGATACAATATAAAAAGTTGAACAACATTCAGGTTGACACAGCCACCTAGGCTAGCAAACTAGTTGGACTTACGTTACGAAGTTTCTCATCGTTCTCCGTGTTGATGCCGTGATAGGGGAGCCAGGATGACCGCCGCGAGGAGAGACGCTTCTCGGGTTCCACGGAAGTCGGGGTCTTCAGACTGTCGCTGGGCCTTAGTGCGAATGTGACTGAGCCCACGGATTGAGTTCCCTCTGTGGAAGACCTCGACTCGATTTTGACCTGCGTTCTGGCTAGGTGAAAGTGCACTTTCTCGTTGCTAGAGTCGATGGAGGCACGCTTCAGGACAAGCCCCTCACTGTCGCCGTCCTCAGGCTTGTGATCGGGCGCGTCCTCTTGCTCGGAGAATTCATCTAAGCCGGAGACGGAGGAAGAAAAACAAGACTAGAATGACCGTACTACACGGCTGAGTGGGATACAAGTAAGTCAATCTCAAATGCAGAAGATAAACTGGGTTCTACATCGGTGAATTGTCTGCAGACCCTATTTCAGAGGACTCCAATTCGAAGCACTAAGCCAATAGGCAACCTGATCGGTACAATGTGACGTCGATGGGCGCTTTAAGCGCACTTGATGCCTAATAACTGCAGTCGATGAACTCAGGGCCTTTCCAGCCGGAATAGGCGCACAACGATCAACACGGGCTTTGCTCGCGGATTACTAATAATTGTTGTTCTGAAGAGATCCACTACCTCTAGTGAGAAGAGCCAATTGTGAATGGACAGTTCACGCACGTCAATGTCTTTTCCTATTTTTAGTACCCTCCATCTCTTCCTGCACGCAAAGACTGATCCCGGCCTAAACCAATCCTCGACCTCGAAGTAATTAACCAAAAACTAGCTGGACCTGATCTCCTTTTCGCCATGCCCTGGTTGATCTCGGGAGAGCGATCCTAGGGTATCTGATATCTGATAAAGAAACGTTCCCTTTTCGAGGGGGAAGGGAGTCGGTCTATTTAATCACCACCATCTACCTCCCAAAGCAGAGGTAGGAATGAGAGGGGAGCACTTACCCATAAAGGTCTTTGAGATATACTCCGATATTTGGCTCCGCGTTTTGTCCGAGCTGCCGAAGTTGCCCAATTTTTGACTGAGCAGTCTCTTAAACTGTAAAAACAGTATTTGTAAAGTAAAAAGTATGGAAGACAGTTCTGCAAAGAGCAGCGGAAAGTTGTCATCAAGATACAACCTGGATTCTAGACAAACGTCCGTCATCTGTCCCAAAAAGAACGTCTGAACGTGATCCTAACCTGTCTTACCGCTAAATTTAAATCTGGCCTAAAACCTAATCCCGAAACTAACCCTAACTCAAACCTTCATTTCTCTAGAAGTTGGCTCAAAGGCATTCATATTGCGGGCGGTTCCTATCCTCATGTCCCGTTTAGACGTCCACATAAATCTGTCCTACCGCAAGTTCCCAGCGCCAGCTTCAAAATCCTGTTCGTAATGTTCGCAGTCACGCTCGAATTTCCTATGCATGGACAGTCAATGGGTGCGCTTAAATCACCCAGCATGAAAGATTTCGACATAGTTTGTTGGAAAAAAGACGGGCTTCCTCCTTCATTTGCTTCAACGAGAGAAACTCCAACTGATAGACAAATGTGTCGAGTTTAAAGCAGGTATGGACAGCAGAATTTATTGGTACCAGTATATTTCGCGACGGCTTCTCAACTGCAGCCTGTCGTTGCATAACACAGACAACAAGAGAGAAAGATACAGAGGTTTGAAATTCCACAAAGAAAATCAATGTAAAACAGCAAGGTCATCGTATACTGCACGTAGACTAATCAATAAAATGGCAACTTGAAAACACAACAGAGGAATGAAAATGGGGCAGTTAACACGCCGAGGGATTTCGTAAATCAAAAGGGCTCAGATCTATCAGGGCAAGCTGAGGTTGATCACGTGGTCTAACTGTTTATATAGGCCGGGTTTCTCCCGCCGTATGTAGGCCGCCTCCAGGTAGCGCAGTAACCGAGTTGTTCGTGCTCGAAGTAATACCCGAAAAGATGTTTTGGGGTCAACCGAATGACCACTGCGCCCACTCCCGGCACCAGTCATCCGACCGACTTGGACAGTGGACTGGTGCGTGGAAGTGGATAGGGAAGTGTGGTCGACGTCTCAGCCCACAAATCCCAAATTATGAATGATCAGACGCGTTTAAATCTATCACAGTGAGCTGAAAGCTGTGGCTTGTAAGGCCACCAAATGAGGGCATAACTCGGACCTCATAATCAGCTCAGACTGGTGCACTAAGAGTCAGGCTGCATTGGCTCCTGATTAATACGACCTCTACGGCATTCTCACCTAGCATCCAGTCCCTAGATTCCTGTGTTCGATGGCAGTCTGTTCTCACCTACTTTAAGTTGCCAGCACGAGTTACGATGCAATTGCTACCGCCCTCACCCCCCCCCCCCAAATACTCTACGAATGACTCGTCAGGTGACTTCCGAAATTACTGATCTTCATTTTCGTTTTTCAAATATTTAAAAACGGATTCAGCCAAACTTTACCTTTGTGGAAGCCATGTCGGAGACTGGCCGTTTTGTCTGAATGTTCTCCAGCTGCTGCAAACACCATTCTAATTCCTTCTGCGTTGCCAGCGATAACCTTTCAAATTCCTCGGCTGCAATGAAAGGAGCACAGATGTTAGGGAACTAATAGACTCGTCCTCAGAAAACCCCACCAAAAGGACATTAAACAAGCAGAGTGATCCTGGGCTGTCAGAGATTCAAATGAACCTTTTAAAAGCGTCCAATCAGGGCGGAGAGAAAAAATGGTCCAGAAATTGCTCAGACGGGTGCCACTAGACGGACCATTCTTAAACTGGGCACTGATGCATAAGACGGAGCCATAATGCCCTTACACGAAGGGGTTGATGTGCACAGGATGCTATGGAATTTAATGTGACTACTTTGGACGGATCGAAAGTATGAGAGGAGGCATCAGTCGGACAAAATGGCATCAGGTTCACGCCCTCGCGGATAAAGTGCTATGCGCGGCGGATGGTGCATTTGCACGATTGTCTTTAGAGTTGGTTCTACAATGGCAGTGAGAGTCTGGGAACCTCGTAGAATGTAAGTATCCATGAGAAAAACTGCCTAACAGTTGTCTATGGAGACAGGAGAATTGAGATACATGCAGCGGTCCATGGACGCTTCAAGTCAAAAAAACGTGGAGTAGAAGAGTGGTGTGGAGGGTTCCCGGTTTGGATTATCCACTCACCTTTGGGAACCCCGGGCATCGTGGATAACTCACAGGAGAGATATTAATAATATCGGCAAAGAGCGCATATATGAGCTTCTAGCTAGTACCTGTGCTACTAGCATGGTATCCTCTTACTCTACAATATACTATTATCTGCCTGTCGGCGGTTAATAAATATTAAGCGGTTATCCGCTGTGGCTGATGGACTTCGGCCCAGATATTCATGCATTAGATTTCGGTCTGCGCCTACAGACCCTAGTATGTACTGATCTCCTCCAAATCCGCAGTTAATTCCTGAGGAAAGTAAAAAGCAACAGTTTGTAGACTAGAGTATCTACCAGAAAGCACACGGCGAATGCTGGGAGACCGACCGATGAGCCAAACGCCTCCCAGCTGTGCCATGCACCCGCAGAATATCCGCAAAACACGCTTGTCTGGGCTTTTAGCTAGTAGTCCTTTCCCTAAAAGATACTGATTTCGCTGTTTTTAAATTATGCCATTAAT
Source organism: Spirometra erinaceieuropaei (assembly GCA_902702965.1). NCBI lineage: Eukaryota > Metazoa > Platyhelminthes > Cestoda > Diphyllobothriidea > Diphyllobothriidae > Spirometra > Spirometra erinaceieuropaei. Next base: position 307,712 of record CACRXP010000115.1, read on the forward strand.
TTTCGCATCAAAAGTTAATTTTTTCACAAGCAATGTTGGCTGTAGTGACGGCTGGGTTGCAGGTTAAGCGATTGCCCACGCCTCCGGGCTCATTTTTGCCAAAAAGGCCAGTTTTGTGTAAAAAAACTGGAAAAATTACATGCCTGATAAAACAGAACAGGAATTCAATTAAATCTCATTTGGACGATTCGATTCTAGGGGTACACATTATGAATACGGCGACGTCAATAGTCACAAAGTGTGTTACTAGCATTTCCTACTGGTCACATTCCTGAAAAAACGCCAGTTTACGCAAAAGAGCTAGAAGAAAACTAAGTCGAGTTCTTCTAGTTGCGTACAAAATGGATGTATAATTGAGAATTGTGGAGCCACTCATCGGATCACCTACTTACAGTCCAACCAAGCGATTATAAACGCACCTAAAGCATCTGGATAATGGACCGTAGTACAACATCAATATGTCGCGGAGAATACAAGGTCTTAACGTAACTTTGAATGAAACTGTTTCATAGTTCGATACGGCTGCCCTCAACACTACATGACCTCGTAATTGAAAGTGTAGCCCAATGCCTAGAGCAAAATCCCAGTGGCATTCCCATGCGGTACGTTTTAGGCATGATTGAGGTCTGCTTTAAGCACTGTAGCCCCAATGAGCTTACTAATACTGGCGGCACTCTCTGAGCTAGTCTTACAAAGAGTAAAAGAGGATGTTGTGCAAACTCCCAGTCCAATAATGTAGGTCAGCTAAATAGTGTACATTTTAGTTGAATGACGTCTTCCCAGCTAGGAAACTTATTCACAAAGAGGTATTGCAATACACCCTCCCGCCTCTAGATGTGGGTAAACGAAGACTGAGACAGAGCGGCCAGGCAATATGCGTCGATAGAAAGGTCACTAATGCTGAAATTATTCTTAACTATGGAGAAAACTATCCTGTGGCTTACATGAGGTTCTCTGCGCGAACGCTTCACGCCGGGCCTTTCGGTACTGTTGCGATGATCATTTGAGCAAGGTAGAAATAGCTTACGGTTCAAAAGATATCCCATTAGCTTCGTGAAAAACAGCCCGGAAGCCAGAGACAATCACAAGACTTCAGTTCTAGCAAAGGAACGGTGCCGACCAGATTCTCCTGCCCGGTCAAGATGAAGGGAATTTACAAAGCGGCCACCGGATAGTTAAATCGGCTTGGCATCTGCATTTGGCGCAAGCAGACACCCTCCTTGCGCGCTGCAGGTAGAGGATGTCATAACACAAAAGCAGCAAAACAATGCCATCTACCGCTTCCCATGCGCAAAGTACTTTATCATGTACGTGGGCAGGAGAGGTCGATGACTTGGGGCGGCTGCATTAACGAAACGCAAGCTAGCTATCCGTTGAGAGAGCCTCTTGTCTATCATGGTTGCGCATGCATCCTACGGTTAAGACCGCTTGCATCGGGACGGTACTGAAGTGATCGCCATGGTTAACACCAAACAGACCCGAGAATTCTCGAGGCTTGGTACTCCAAGGGCGACATTATTAACCGTAATGCTGACCTAGGCAACCTCTGCGAGGGTCTGCAACGGCTAATAAGTCAGAAATAGCCATCCCGGTGAGTAATTTCTTTTTTCCCAAAAGCACAACGAAACGAGTAGGCCCTGATTGCCGATTGGTGAACGCGTTTTTAACATAACTAACAATCCATTCACACAGAAATTCTATAAACGGCTAAAATGAACCTCTATGGGGACACCGCCTCTGGCTTTCTTGCTGAGGTCACGGGGCAAAAATTAGAGTCCACAACCCTACCATTATTTATTAAAAGAGATTAACTGGAAATGCTCAACAGTGCTACTAAACCAATACTATCAGGAATCTCGTTTACGCTCGTAAAAGAGGCTGACAGCAAATTCCCGTTCCTCAACCTCCACCTGCAGCGAAAGACTGATGAGACATTTCACACGTTAGTTTAACGCGAAGAAACTTATGCGGGAGCTCATCTACAGTACGAGGGCATATTGACCGCCGTAGCTGTCGATGTCCACCGTATGCACCACAGTCGGGTGAAAGCGGGGACGGTGACCTGCACGTGAATTTGTTTACAGTGATAGTAGACTTGCACTGCATCTGCCGCACTCTCTCCTCCTCCTCCCCCGCCCGGACCAGGTGTCAAAACAGAGTCAAGAAGACCGGAAATAAGGAGGGCGCAGATGGCTGACAGGACGAAAGTACTCATCTAGGCGTCCCATCACACCCCGTGGTCCACAACGGACACTGACCAGACAAAAACGGGGGACGAATCCGATCCCAGTGGAGGCGACACAAGCCTGGAAGCGAACCATTCCCCACACTCTCTTGTTCGCTCACGTTATGGGTGCACATTCATGATAACGCCTGCCGGCCTCGGATGCAGCGCATCTACCGTGAGGGACCATTTGAAGGGTACAGCGCAATCACCATATAACTCACAAAAGAAGTGCCTTCAAAAGCCTAGTTTATAGAGCAAAAGGCATTCGAAAAAACTGGTCAACAATTTCTTCCATTAAGGATGCTTTTGAGTTCTCTAAAAGGTATCTGAGAAACATCGAACGCAAGCGGCGCAGAAACTAATGGCTACACTGCGCAGCCGGCTTGTATATTCTAAGGATAGGGTAGGCTATTTGGATAAGAAGATATTCGCTTATAAGATACCATGTGACACCTGCAATACAGGTTACTGTGGTCAGACAGGAAAATCTGCCTCTAAAAACATACGTAAACACCAATTAGCACCAAATGGACGAGACCACTCCTCCTAAGTCGCCATACATAAGCCAAAAGGTGGGCACAAATTTGATTGGGACCAAAAGTCTCATCGTGGGTTAATGCCCGTTTGAGAAAGGCCGATCGCACTGCGCTATAGGCGTGTTATGTGAGGTACATAAGCTTATCAGGTAGGCTCTGTGTCCTCTGAGACACCTTTGCTTATCACCAGTAGCCCAGCTAGTGGGCGGACAGAATGAAATCGCAGCAAGTGAGGGTCATGTGCAAACCTGACAAGTATATATACGTGAACAAATATACGTGAACAAATATAGGCAGAATGCTATTACCGACAAAGACAAGGGAGACTGGAAGGGCCATTTCTGGCTTATTAGTCGTCGTCAGCCAGTCATATCCAACCCCGAAATGTGTGAAACACCTGGGGCTCGAACTCGCGACCTGTTAGTTAGAAATCCTACGCCTCTAACCACGGGACCACGGGCCCTTTTTACTGTCGGTTTCGACCGGGAATGAACAACCGGGGGGGGGGGGGGAGGGACGCCCAATGATCGTCCTTACGGAACCCACTCTTCCCGTTGTGCCTTACGGGCTCTCTTTCCTAAAGAGCCCTTTCCTTCAAATTATGCTTCCTGGGGTGCCAATTTTCCAACCCATGTTTATATGAATTGGAAGACGGGCATCCAAAAGATCTTATTTAGGCAGATGAAATTCTTTGGGAAACTGTACCTCTTATTATGTAAATTTCGAGACTGGTCCTCAAACTCGTCTTCAGACAATGGGTGTACAAAAGTAATTAATTTCTTAACTGTATCCAACAAAAAATTCTACGATTGGTCGAGGTCTGTGCCAATACGTCTTAGTTGCAATTTTAAACCTCCTCGGGATTGGTTGGGCCAGTTATGATTTGTCCTTAACGATTTTTTGTGTCATCATGATCGATATGCCGATTGATGCATGCCTCATCTGAGTGCATTGCCTTCAGGAATTCGCAGCCATTCCTTATTGGGCAGGCGCCAACAATGCGGGTGTTCTCCCATGCAAATTTGTGTCCAGTGTCCAGTGTGTGCATGGTGACTTAAGAAAGATGGTCGCGTCTCTTTACCGCTAACTAGTACTCATTTATACGGGTTGAGGGGGATTCCCAGTTTGGTCGCAATAGACGGCATCACAACTAGAACATGGGATTTTGTAGACAACAGCTTTTCTTTCGAGCTAGCCAACCCTGTCCTT
>CACRXP010000115.1:311843-345127 GCA_902702965.1 Spirometra erinaceieuropaei
CTTCATTAGCGCTTTTGCCAGGAAATCGGATATGGGTGAACACATGGGGGCGCCTTTTAATTGTCAATAGCATTGCTTGGAAAAAGAAAAGTGTTTTTCCAGACAGAGATCTAGGAGTTGGAGTAGAGCGTCTGCAGGCACCTCAGAACTGTATGTTTGGAGAAGTTCTTCGGTGCAGCTGTTAGCTAAATCTAGCGGAATCGAAGTGAAGAGCGAGACCACATCAAATGATGCCGTTACCTCGTCACATGAGTGCTGACTTCTTTTAATTTGCCTAGAAACTCTTTTGAATCCTCAGTAAAGTTCTCGGAGTTCTTCGTGAGTGGATGTAGCTGTCGAAATAGCCGCTTCAAGATCTGATAGTTGGGTGCGCCGATTAGGGAGCAATCGTCAAGACTGATATAAACGTTACATACTGCCCTAATAACCTAATAAATAGCCTGGTGCTCATTACTTTGGGGTACAAAATACCGCCGGGCTCTTGAAGTTGTTGGTGCACTTCGAAACCTAGTTCGACAGGCGTATGCTTTAGAAACGCTACCGTCAGTGCGCCTACAAGTATAAAACGCTGGTGAAAGATTCGTCATAACTGCGGAACGAAAGTGAGGCCTGATTATTCTGCCTCGGAGCTGTGGATGCTGACACTGGAACGTTTCTTTCCTGACTTACTAGCCACTACCAGCCAGCGATATCTGATTCTAAGCTGCGGAGGCACGCGTTGGCTGAAACCGGATACGTTGATCACATGGAGCGCAGCATGCGATTAAGCTACTGGATCGCAGCCCGGCTACTGGATCGCAGCCCGTGAAAACGAAAAAGCGAGGTGCTAATTTCGTCCGTAGGCTTACACCGATTGCTGCATATCACTGTGGTCGGGTGACTGGAAGTCATTATCCGGTGCAGGATTGTACGCGCACATACGGCTAATTAACCTTTGCTAGTGGTCATTGTAGGGTCTGCATGCAATTCGGCTGCACGCGGAGTACGAACGGCAAAACTTTCTTGCCTTCGCCTTGCCCTTAATATCTTGCGGGACTTTGTAGAAGCCTTCAAAAGCTGCATAACAACAAACGTCCACCGGTGCAATAAAATAATGTCACTGGCAAGCACTCACGTATGGTGCGAATAATCGAAAATCGTCAGTCGTATTTTCCAGCGACTTGTGATTTGGGTTGCACAGAGACCGAAGTTCACACCATGTACTGGGCAATAGAACGAAAAAGGCCAATGCCACGTCCAGAAAAATATGGAGTCCTTTGCCGGATTTGGTGTAGCTGTATGTGTAAAAGATGCACCGGAGAAACCGGTACGCTGGACCCGGATGACCGAGCACGCAGCAGCAGTCAAGAGGAATGACACCAGCTCCGATGTCGTAGCACCTTCCAGGGGATGTTCAACAAGGCCGAAATCCTCTCGAGAAGTGGCAACCGCATGATCTACGTGCAGCTTGAGTCATGAACCTCCGTTCCGAATTCGACCATAAGCAGTGCAATCGGTTCACGCTTTTAAATTCCATTCTGAGGTCTTTTCAGGGTAGAGTGATCAGCCACGCGGAAAGCGCGCAGACGAGCACTGTGGGTGGACCGAATCACACCAGTAGCCGACAAGACTGATGAACATGTGGCAGCTAACGACCTGGTTGTAGGCAATCAAGCAACTGCCGCACCCAGTGCAAATATCTTCGATGAATGCAGGGTAGCCATTTCGTGACAGGTATGCATTGGTATAGCGGGTCCGTACTATAAATACTGCTACCCTTGCGCAGACGATACCCTTATCGGATGTCGTATCCGACGATGGATTCCAATGTGAAGCCGAAACCTCAGGCAGGTAAAAGCTCCTGATCCCGTGATTGCGCCACCCTCATCTCAATGACTGACTAACTTCGGATCACCTTCTTCTGACCCCACCAATAGATGATCTCTTGTGTCTCTGAATAATACCAGCTCGATCGACCAAGGAAACTTAGTCTGCAGGTACAAAGAGGAAGAGGGAAGGATAGATACGAACTGATGAAACCCTTCTCCACCTATAGTAGGAACAATGTCTGGACCTCCTTGTGTAACACCTCGTATCAAATCAATTTTGTTATCGGTGATAGTGCTGGACCGGATTGTTCTTGCGAAAGGGAAACGATCCTCCGTTTCGTCATCAGCGATTGTATAATCGGTACTTCAGCATGAGTAAGAAGGGCTGAGAACATAGAGAGTGCTGTAATTTCAAAGTAAATATGTCATCTCTCGAAAGGTGCGGCAGCAGTCAATCGTCGCTTCGACCCGCCGGCACCAGGTAGCAGGTCTTTGAAGTACTGTGTCGGTTGTCAGATGAATCCAAACTTCAGGATTCCGACATCGACACACATGCGGAACGATAGTGAATTCGGCACCCGGTGATGAAAACGAGCTATAAATGCCTAGGTGAAAAATGCCACAGCTGATGTTTCTCGTGCACCAGTCTGACGAAAGTAACATAAACTGTCATGGTATTAATGACCACTTTCAACTGCCAAATGTGTGATTTTACGGTTTTGAGGATACTTTAGGGTGCAGTCGTAATAAACGGGCTGAAACATAGCCCGCGGGGGAAGTCCAGAGGTACATCGCCCAGCGGAAAGATGGCATTTAGGAAATGGACAAATAAAATAGTGATTCGCTTGCAAATGGCTGATTTTACCTTGCCCATAAATATATGTCAATGCAATAAAACCAGAGTGCACGTACACTTACAGAAGCACCTTTCCACAACGAGAATGAACCTGTTTAGTAAGTCCTACTTCGGAGGTTAAACAGTCCCAACTCGTTTTGGGTTTAGAAGTGTGTGCTGCGCTAGAGAAAGCGCATCACTTTTTCTGTGTCACATGATACAGTAAGAAGGAAATCTAGGTAGGAGGATGACATTTTAACCGTGTTTATGAAGACTCTAGCTCCCGTAACTCAATTACGAAGGACTGAGGGATCAATGGATTGGATAATGCATACTTTTTAAGGACCCGAGCTCGCGTGTTCACTTCGGCATCCAGTTAAGTTGCTAAAATCGACAAAACATCTAACAATTTTCCCTGCCTGACGATCATTTCGTGAATTATAGATTTATTACTAAAGAAAACTATGTCGGGTTTCGTACGTTGCAGCGGGTTGTGCAGACAGCTTAAATGTGACTATATTGACGGCCCCTGTTCGGAACCTGGTGGCTCAGGTGGTTAGAGCGATGGATGTTCACAAGTCATGATTCTGCTGTTCTGGCGGTATGGAGGAGTGACATATACCAACTCATTTGTCCTGAGTAGTCATTCCACCCACCTCACGGGTGCATTTAGGCAGCTTCATGCCCCTAACTGCAAATTCTCGCAAATAAACCATATATTTCTGATATCAACCGCCTAATCTCGCCTAGTCTCTTAACTATGAGTCACCGCTTGGTAGGAAAGAAATAAGAATATAGTAGACTGAGCCTTTAATCTCACCTTCTCCTACTCGGACGATGATCTGAGTTTTTGGTGATTCACACATTCTCCTCTGGTTTATTAACCGGGGGTAGCCGCTGCATACTCAAAATCATAAGAAAATTGGCATCTAAACGACAGTTCGACTGTCGTTTACGACGATGTCCACCGTGTTACCAACAATAGAGCGGAAGTAGGGCAGGAGGTTTGTGCGTGAGATAGTTTACAGTAATATCCGACTTGTGTGGCATCTGTTGCACCCTCTCATCACACATCTTTCTGCATCCGGTGCCAAGACACAGTCAAGAAGACTGGGGGGGCGTGATCGGGCGCAGGCGTTTTGCGTGGCGTAAACCTGCGCCTAGGCGTGCTACCACACCTCCCCATGTAGGAATGAAAGCTGAACGTAGGCCGGACCCTGAGCTGGTGGGACACAGTGTCTGGCGCGACGTGAAAGGTTTCGCCTTTTTGTGTAACACGCATATGTGGCCGTAGTTTTGGACTTACTACAGCTCGAGCAACGCATGCCACGCGCTTCTTTTTAAGTCAGTGCAATAAGTTCCATTACGGCTGGATGACGAACAGCTGTGAGTCGGTTCGGCGAAATTGAATTCGATTCCACCTAGACTTCGGAGTTCCTACCTATTGGGGGTTCGGAATGATTGCCCCAATCGGCCGAAAACACTTATTGGATGTCTAACCCGAGAGTGATTGAGCTCAAAACTCCCGCTTCAGACCCCGTAGCTCAGATGGTTAGAGCGCTGGCTGTACTGACGCCCTAGCCTTACTGACGTGCGTTCGAATCACACAGAAGTCGCCGTGTGCTCCACAGCAAGCTGAAGCAAGCACGTTGACTTGAGCGTGAATTGGTTTATGACAAGTGCGGACTTGTCTCGCATCTACCGCACTCTATCCTCCTCCCTCACCTGAATCGGGCGCCAAGACGGAGTCAAGACGACCGGAGGCGGGGGGTAGGGCGCGAGTGGATGGCGCGGCCGATCCCGCACTCTGGCGTTCCACTCCATACTCCTTGGTTCACACAACAACTGACCAGGATTTTAACCAACAACTACAATACCACGATTCATAGATGTGATTAAACTCGCGTCCTTCGGCGGGGCCTCGTAGCTCAAGTGGTTAGAGCGCTGGCTGTACTAAGGCCTTCCCCTTACTGCGTGGGTTCGAATCCCACCGAGGCGCCGAGTTTTCACAGTTGGGTCAGTATGAATACCACGATTGGTCAGACGGAGTATGAGGATGACTGGGCAGCCATGTTCACGATCTGGATACCCAGAGGGATCGCATACGCACCTACCGGCAGGGAACCATGTATCGGGGAACTGCCAACGCCTACTAGACTGCGAGAGCCATGGTTTGTTGATCCGGGCATAGCAGACGGTTACTGACGCTTACGAGCGTTGCATATGCCAGTCTTGGACGTAGGGTGGCTCGGATCTCACATACAGTGCGTGACCTATCTGATGAAATGTTGGCTGAAATTCTGAAATGCGTTTTCGATTAGGAAGGATTACTTGGTCGCGGTTGTGATACTGATTATCTTAAGGCATACTCTTATAACATTTTGGACTCCGCAGGATGTGGGCTTTTAAACGCACTTCTTTTTAATCTTCTGTAGAAAGCGTGCTTGGTAAAAAAATGACTACTTAAGTAGCATGCATTTTTCCCATTGATTTTCGATGGTCTTGCAAATTCAAATATATTTTATAGAAACCACAAACAAAAATATGCTTTCATTTACTCGATCAATAGAAAATCACGTCTTCTTTATATTTTATACTTAAGGAAGGAGTATAATTTGGTTTTAAAAAAAGTTTCTAATTATGAGACTTTTTAAGATCGCAATATGTCCATTCACATAGCATCGTACCTGGCCGTTTACCACTGCTACTCACGAAATGTACAACATGGTCCGCATCCATTGCAAAATTTTACGGACCCTGTATGATATCTTTTTAACGACATAGAAAAATATGTGATTTTCTCTACGCGGAACGCATGCACCTTGTAGAGTAAAACCACTAAGAGCTAATGCAACGAATGATCAGGTTCCAAATTTTTCGGCCATTAGAAAACTTTTTTAAAACCCATTTATACTCCTTCCTTAAGTATAAAATATAAAGAAGACGTGATTTTCCATTGATTGACTAAATGAAAGCATATTTTTGTTTGTGGTTTCTATAAAATATATTTGAATTTGCAAGACCATCGAAAATCAATGGGAAAAATGCATGCTACTTAAGTAGTCATTTTTTTACCAAGCACGCTTTCTACAGAAGATTAAAAAGAAGTGCGTTTAAAAGCCCACATCCTGCGGAGTCCAAAATGTTATAAGAGTATGCCTTAAGATAATCAGTATCACAACCGCGACCAAGTAATCCTTCCTAATCGAAAACGCATTTCAGAATTTCAGCCAACATTTCATCAGATAGGTCACGCACTGTAAGTGACAGTGTCCTTTAGGTCACACCGGGAAGGTGCCACTGAAAAGACTAGCAGTCTCATATCTGCCGGAGATTCAACAGTTGCCGGTGACGTTTGACTAAATTTCACTCAATGAATACGGCAAAATCGCAGTCACTGTATCCAACCGACTCAATGCAATCGACCTGGATTTGTGCAGATCGATAAGAAGCTGTTCGAAAAAACCTATGGGGCATTCGTCCGGTCTCACTTAGAGTATGCAGTCCAGGCCTGGCGACCGTGGTTGAAGAAAGACTATCAACGACTGGAAAGAGTACAGACGATGGCTACGAAGATGGTCAAGATGCTTCATCATCTGCCTTACGAAACCAGGCTGACCGAATTAAATCTGTTTCCTCTCAATTACAGGCAACTGCGCGGCGAACTCATTCAGACCTACAGGATTGTGTTAGGCCGTGAGTATGCCCTAGACTTTGAGGAATTCTTCGAATTGGCCGGGGCTGACCGTCTGCGTGGTCATCCCTTCAGACTGCAGAGGAAGATGGCTCATTCGGACTTCCGACGGAACGCCTTCTCTCACAGGGTCATTGGGGCATGGAACGGACTCCCTGATGCGGTGGTTCTTCCCGAAACTGTCGAATCCTTTAAGTGTACATCAGATGCTCATTTGCTGAGAATCTATTGTACATATAATCGCGATTGTTTTAGCGGCGGCAGTTTGCGCCTGGCCCAGACTTACCGCAAAATTTTAAATTTCTGCATTTTCTGATGTAATTGATGATTCTATTTCTGTTTATCGATATGAATAGGGGGCCCAAGGGCGGAAGCCTCATTCTCTTAATAAACTGACTTAAAATGACTTAAAGCCAGATCTAAAAGCAGGTCAGTGGCTGCGGTGTTTCTGATGAAAAGAGTTGCGCCTGGGAGCTCCTACTGTGTATCCAAGCATGACTGGGGGGGGGGTGGGGGAGGGCAACCTACCGAATTCTAAAAATCTCAGAAGTTTATCAAAGGTAGGACATCGGCGAGGCAAAGTGGTCTAACTTGCCTGGAGGGGGTCCTGCGGCGTCCGATTTTATGTTAGTCTGGGAGCTGGCGCCAGTTCTGAAATGGAAATAGGACAGGAGTGAAAACAAGAACCTCACATTAGCGAAGAGCCGGGTAGGCTCGGGTACTCCTCCTGTGTCTGTTTTCGCAGCAATAGCCAGTTGGGGACGTTATCGATATGCTAGTCTCCTAACGCCAGCCCAACATCGGTTGGAGTTGTTGAATCACAGTCTGCATGCTATGGAAACATCTGAGTAGTCATCAGTCAGAGATTGACGGTCGGCGACGGTTCAGCGTGGGGGTAAGTTGACATTTCGACCGTCGATTTGGACGATGCTCACAGTGTGCTCCACAGCAGAGTGCGGGCTGGGACGATGACTCGCGCGTGAACTAGTTTAAAGTGATAGTAGACTTGCACAGCATCTACCGCACTCTATCTTCCTCTCCCACTTGCATTCGGCGTCAAATCAGACTCAAAAAGTTCGGAGGCGAGAAAAGACGCAGATGACAGGCGTGGCCGGAGTCACCCCTTGGCGTGACATCAGACCAGACTCGGCTCCCACCGAGTGAGAGTGCCACTTTAGGAGGGTGTCCTTACAACCTGATCCGCAGTCCACTAGTCTGGCACTCCACACAAACACACATTGGGCTGGCTGACAGGTCAAAGTTATCCAGTCTGTTGGCAGTCTTCGAAGCCACAGCTTTTAGAGCACCGTGCTAGCTTCAGGCGCGTCAGGTTGTTTGTATTGAAATAATTAAGCTGAGATGTCGATTTTACTTTCGTTTCTCACCCCCGTGCACCAGTCAACTGTTCGAGCCGGTCAGATGTCTGATGCCGGGTGTGGGTGCAGTGGCGAGCAGAACTAGACAGCCACGCGGAGAGAGGAGGCTAAAAGCACACTTTCCGCTTGCGCTAGATGTGCTGGTTATGTGGAATGTTGGAGGGGTGTATGTGTGGTGCGTAAGGTACCGAAAAAAAAACAGATCCGACTAGAAGGACCTTGATGTGACCTTCTGATGCGACATGGTGTTGGTGTTTGGTGAGAGTGTGACTTCCCAGACGTACGACTTTCCCGAATGGAGAGGTTATGTAACAGCAGAAAAAGTGTCTGTCTTATTATGCTAGCAGAAAACGCATGCTGATCGTTAACCCCACTGCCTCCTTTACTTTCTTTACTTCCGTCAAGACGTTCCTCCACCGGCGAGACAGAAAAAAGGAACGTTTTAAAAATTTTAATTTTAGATGAGCCAGCTTAAGTTCAAAGGAATAAAATCTAATTAACTAGCCGTAGTTAGATAGTCTGTCCATCACAAAGAATGAAATTAGTGAAACTGCCTTTGCGACTACCCCACATAAATTACAGATGTGTAGTGCGCGTGAACTCGTAATTATCCGTACGATTTAAAACAAATGAGATTAAGCTCTATGCAAAAAATAAACATCCGGAGAAGAAGAAGAAGAAAAAGAAGAGGAAGAAGAAGAAAAGGAGGAGGAGATTACTGGAACAAGAGCGATATTTGCCTGAAGTCTCGAATTCACGGCCAAATGCATCATCAGAGACTGTCGCACATAACGGTAATGTAAGCAAAAGGGGTGCAGGTTTTTTGAGACGCACTTGCTAAGCTGCCCCGACATTCTGTGTTGGTTGTTGCAACAAATGCAATAATTGCCTGATCGTTCACATACGAGTCATTAGTTGCTGCAATTTCGTCACCGATTCCGATTAATGGTTTGATAATTACTCTGTAACTGCTGAAAGAAGCGAACAGGCGAGTTACAGGTAGCAGTTCAGAAGATGAAGATGCGATCACTGGAACAAGAAATTTATTTGTCTGACGTTTCGGATTCTCACTCGAATCCATCATCATCATCATCATCATCATCATCATCATCATCATCATCATCATCATCATCATCATCATCATCATCATCATCATCATCATCATCATCATCATCATCATCATCATCATCATCATCATCATCATCATCATCATCACCACCACCACCACCACCACCACCATCATCAGCGAATGACTCTGATGATGGATTCGAGTGAGAATCCGAAACTTCAGGCAAATAAATTTCTTGTTCCAGTGATCGCATCTTCATCTTCTACTCTGTAATTTGTTCGTCCACATCCCCCTGCGACCCAGACAAAGCCTCGGCACAGAATATGAAGGGGGGGGGGTGGGGTCGCTGTGCTTGCTAATAGACTGCGGAATGGAGAACCATGACTAAAGCAGCTCGCATCCCACGCGGATATCATCCCTCGCGAGAGTCCCGGTCTCGTCGAACGTGAGTGTGTGGTCGGGTTCAGTCGATCTGAGATCTGACGTCACACCTCATACGCATCCTCTAAGTACTACACCCCTTGCACACTGATCACCCTTGCCTGCCACAGTCTCTGCCGACGGGTTCGAGTGAGAGTCAGAGATGGATAATATTCTTGCCTCGGCGACCGCATGGGACTGCACATGGGCGTGCCGACACATCCTTATTTTGGCATTTGTTACGGGTGTGCATTCGCAATAATGTCATTCGGACCCCGATCCAGCCCCCATTTTTGTTCAGGAAATTTAACGCGTGGTCCATTTTAGAGGCAAAAGAATGCCCACACCGCCACGGAAATAAGAGAAAAATATTTACTAATCCTGTAAACACTAATAAACAGAAGCATGCACCTTTATAGACTTGGCAGTTGAAGTGGCTAGCGAACTGCTTATGAGCTAGAGACTGATTAAATGGTGAAACCAAAGCCCCATCAACCAACTCTATGAATTCTGCCTCAAAATGTCCGAACAAACGGACACTGAGAGGTACACAAACGGGATTAGCATCCCAGGGCAAGGAATAAGGTTAGTGCGTATACGAACGATGGTCGCCAAAGTTCGAGAGCCGCCTTTCGACGAAAGAACGGAGACCGACCATATTCGGTCACGCTGTCTCCCCCTCCCCCAGGATGGCTGCAGAAATTATCCCTGTACCTATGCGGGCGATGTAATCCAAAGCCAGAGTACCGTTCTCCCAAATGGTGGCATGATTATTGACAACTTCGCCTGGGTCATTCATCTGCAGTGCTGATTTCTGGTACAACCCTACTTTACTAACCTCGTATTAACGTGGTCGTGATTCTAACAAATAGCGTACGACCTGGTAAAATACTACCCCCTAACGATGGAACCTTGTCTACTTTCAAAACTTCATAACAATACGGTCGTTGTTACGGTCGAAATCGCACTTTATTCAGTTATGTCCGGGGATGCACAGGTTCGCCCCTATCATTAAGTGAGGTGGTCATTTCTGGCTTATTGAGCGGCATTAGCCAGGCTTACCCAACCACAAGTTTGAGAGCATATGGGACTCAAAGCCGCGATTTGTTGGTTAGAAGTCCAGCACCGTAACCATTAAGATAAGCGCCCATTGTTCTGTCGGTTGCGACCAGGCATATTAGCAATGGTAGGGAGGGCCTCGCTGATCGCGACTCAGTCTGGAGCCTTGCCAGCCGCCGCACAACGGTCAGTCACGTAAGCAGAAAGATTACGCACAAACAACAGAGGAACTGGAATGGTCATCCCTGGTTTAGTAGCCAGCCATATCCAATCCCAGGTTTAGCGAGCCCTGTTGCGCAAACCCCCATTTCGCCGGCAAGAAGTGCGAAGCTGCAATCGGGATTACGGGGTTTCAAAACTTGTAGTTGATTAACCATGGATGATGATGATGATGATGATGATGATGATGATGATGATGATGATGATGATGATGATGATGATGATGATGATGATGATGATGGTTAAGAAGCCAGGGATGGCCATTCTAGTTCCCTACTCTTTACCTTAATGTTATTCTGTACTAGCTGAACCCGGCCACGCATTGCTGTGGCTTAGTGTGATGGAATGAATGAAGGTGTTTCTTACTGCAAGCAGCGTGCCGTTGCAAAGCTTCGGATGGTTGATATTACGCAACATGATAATCAGCACGTCTGCTTTCAATTGAAGAACGTGCGGCGACATCCCCAGCCGATCAAGTAAATTCATAAATCCTATGGGCTAATTAACTGCCTCGTCTGCTTCCACGGCAATGTCGATGGAAGTGTATGTGACTGCCTCGCTTTGAATCCTCGACTGAATAATATGGTTAAGACAGTACACATCTTTGTTTTTGGCAGCAAGAACAGCTCGTCCGTTCAAGCAATCGGGGTTTGTGTAATTGGTCGGAATATTAGGAAACACGACTCTAAAGTCGCCGACGTTAAGAGGTAGTGAAATGCGTCCTGAAGTCGGATCGACCGGCACCGTTCTGCTCCCAACTGTCAGCAGTTAGTGGGAGAATATGTCAGCCGCTCGGTCGTTTTGCAGCTGGACACGCATATTTGCGGTTAATTTTACCGTCTGGACTTGACGTCACAACGCAGAGTATTTAAGGCAGGCATTTATTTCGTCCGCTGGTGTTGATTGAGGAATTACAGGCAATGTTTGCCTGAAGTCTCCTACAAGCAGTAGCAATGCATCTCCAAATGGTCTGGTGTTAACGCGCAAATCTTGCAGTGATCGATCAAGGGTTTCGAGCGCTTCCTAGTGCGCCATTGTACATTCATCCCCCAAAATAAGCTTGCATTTCTGCAGTACTTTTCCCATGCCGGATGCCTTGGAAGCGGTACACATGAGAGTTTCGATGAAGTAAACTTTCAACAGCAAATTCAGAACTGAATGAGCTGTTCTTCCACCAGGTAGCAGGGTTTAAGCTATTCCAGAGGAGGCAAGAGCTAAGGCTATCTCATTTTTGGATCGCATTGCTGTCAGAATAAGTTGTAGTGGGAACGTTTTGCCAGTCCCTCCTGGCGCATACAAGAAGAAGATTCCTCCTACCCCGTTATTGGCAGTTCGCATTATTTGATCGTAAATGCCATTCTGCTCCACTGTTAACTTAGAACCGTTTGATTGCAGATACGACAGAAGGTCAAGCGTGTTGTAGTTTCGCTCACGGCGCGAGTCCACATCTAACGGAGCAGCACCAGAACGGTTTGGTGATGACATTCCCAGTTTATTAAGAACTTTGTTCGCGATTTCAACGCACATATCCCCGATTATTATTAACGCCTCATTGTAGATTTCTGCTGTGAGATCCGCATTTGAGTTTTCCTTGCGTAGTCGGCGGAAGATGTCTTCAGCCATGTGCGATTTATGCTTTTCCCATATAACTGTTGGAGATGAGGGAGATTAGGCGGTCAATATGATTGCAGACAATGCACGAATTTGATGTGGATGGGACGTGTTGCAGGCGTTGTTAATACATACATCTCAGTGTTGATCGGTATCCAATAAATTAAGAGTCTGGCATGCACTACGGAAACTGGCACCCGTAACGCCGTTGCCAGATTGCAGCCGCTGGAAAGACGTTAGTTGTACTGGGCGCATTCACCAACAGCATGCGAAGGAAGAAGCATTCGTCCTGTTTTTAATGCACGCTGTACAGTCTGCCTATCGCAGTTCCTTTGAATATGCCTGGGTGTCTGTCCACTCGGCCTCCTCGTTTGCGTCTCTCGAAAGATTTTCTACACGCATTCCATGCGTAATACGTAGGCACTTCCAAATACAGCATTGTTTTCGCAATCACGGGGGGAAGGGATGGTGTTAACTTTATTCAGCCATCACGTCCGAGAATTCCAGAGGAAGCGGTGACAGCCCTATTACGTGGGTTGTGTGGCAAGTTAAAGTGGTTAGCCTAGCTGTCCATATTGCATCGACCCAGGGAGGTGGGGAGGGCATGTTCAGGTGTCTGCAAGTGGGGTGGAGGGGGGGGTGAGCGCGGACGTCGGGGGGAGCACGTGCGTTTGAGCAGATGTCGATCAAGTGGCTTGGCGAGCGTGCGTGTCCAAGTGAATGCTGCTCAACAGGCGGCTGGCTGAGGCGCCCAGCCGATGGCGTTCTTATGCCAGAGCAAATCCGGTTTTTTTTACCCATCATCTGCAGCCCTATGCGCAGGCAAGGTTGTGTCAAAATTTCAGGGCAATCGGTTCAGTATTTTCCGAGATTACCGACGACACACAATGAAGCACTTCTATTTTTATTAATATAGATATATTACTCTCCGCTGTGTGGCGGTTGGCGGATCTCTAGATTGCGCACGTCCTACAGCATGATCAGAGAGCTCCCTCTTGCCATAGGTAATATTTGGAATCAGTACCGACTGATTATCAAGTACGTGGCTGAGTTGTAAAAGCGACAGACTCACGAGAGCACAGTAACCAAAAGAATGAGAGTTCGAGTCTCAGGCGTTGCAATACCTGGGGTTGGTTAATACTGGCTCCTGACGGCTAATACGCCAAAATGGTTATTACAGTCTCTCTTGATCCTGAAAGGGCTCTTTCTATAGTATAGTAGATGTACTATCCCATGAAATGTTAACAGAAATTCAGAGATGTGCTTTCGACCCGAAAGGTTTACTTGAGTAAGGTTGTAAGAATCATTAGCGTACAGCATAACTATCAGGTATTTCAGCCTCACCAAGATGCCGGCTATTGAATGAGCCTTTTTAGACGTCTGAAAAAACTAAAATTTGTAAAAACGGATACTTAAGTACAATGAAATCTTCCCGTTGATTTTCAACACTATCCTACATTCAATTACATTTTGTAGGAAATCTGCATATTACGTCTTTTTCAAACTTTCTAATTGAAGACAGAGTGTCCTGTGGTTTTAAAACAGTATCCTAAATATTTTGCGCGGCCGGACAACCGAAATAAAAAGAAAAAGACGAGGAACTCGACTGTTACGATCAGGCGCCCAAACCAAAAAAAAACCAGCTAACACTTCTGTACACTATGAATGTGTCCGGGATCGTTGAAACATGCCTGAGAAAACACCAAACACATGTGGTGCACAAACCAACGACCACACATCGCAACCAGCTTTAACTCCGTAAGGTTAGGGTTGGCTATATAAAAAAAGAAAGAGGTCGTCTAAAAGATGTCACGCGACACCTACAATATAGTTTACTGTGGTCTGACTGAAAAATCTGTCTGTATACGCATACACAAACATCAGTTGGTAGTAAAAAGGCAAGCTTTTTATTCCAAGTTGCCATGCATACGCTAGAAACTGGACACACTCGCCTGGAACAAGACTCGTATTATGGGTGTCTGTTCATCTAAGAAACGGCAAGACCCTTTGAAGGCCATATATTCCGACAACTCGTGCATCAGTCAGTACACGGAATTAGACGTTGTTCACAACAATCTCAAGGAAAAGCGGAAAATACAGTGACCAATCAGAACGTGGTGCCAACCCGCAGTAAAGGCTGGCTGGCAAGAATGCGAGAGCAGTATCGATTTTTAGGCATGTTTAAATCATAAATGTTTCACAAGCTTAGTTCACATCTGAGGATTACTTTGGGCACCAGGGTTGAAGATTTACGAAATAAAATTTGAAGCAATATTTCCCCGGAATGAATTTAAAGCAGGCATGGGCAGAAGAATTTAGTGGTACCAGTAAATTTCGCGACGGCTTATCAACTGCAGAACACTGTGTTATGCACATATTACACATGTTATACACATATTACCCTAAAACGCGAGCAAAGGTCATAAGTTTGGCTGTCCATCGTTTGTTGGAGTAACAACGTAAAAGAGGCTCGCTCGCCAACCCTCAGACCTAAAATTCACTCGTTTCTGCCATACCACAATGACCGTTCGAGACGGAGTGCGACAAAATAAGTGCGTTCACTCACTTATTAATTAATAAACTGCGTTTTGGTTCAGAGGGATAGAGAGATAGAGAGAGATTTTGCTCCCCCAGAGTGTGTAGCCCTGCTCTCGTTCCAAAAAAACTGAACTCTGCGGTAGGTGAAGGGCATGACTTACAATACTGTCAGCAGAACAAATTGAATTTTTTCTCATGTGGATGACAAATTGCAACTGTGGAGAATGTCTCGTCCCCAGGGATGCCTCTGTTTTAAAACTAACCTACACTGATTCCGCTGCTGTGACCAGACAGTGAACACGAGTGTGCCCATCACACTGACTCAATAATCAAACTCTTTTAATGGCAACTACTGAGTTCTGCTCTAGTAAACTAAAAGAGCGGTTTCCTATAATTCATCTTGACCCAACTGTAGAAAACACGGTGTTTCGGTGGGATTCGAGCTCACAGCAGCAAGGGGAAGGTTTAGTACAGCCACCTCTCTGACCATCTGAGCTACGAGGCCCCACCGGACGACGCGAGTTTAATCACGTTTGGGTTTCTTATCAGTTAAGAAATCGTGAAGTTACGAAAAAATGGCAAATAAACGGCATCGAAAAGTTGAGAGTCAACGACTGGATCATCAGTTGATCGCATAAAGTCGAGTCCAGCCCAATTCAGGCAAATACCGACTTTATTAAAGTCTAGCTCGTTAAGGCTTCTATCGTCTCCTCAATTTACTTGTCATTTCTTCTGGGAAGCTGAGGAGCTTAAGGCAGCAAACGAACCAGTTTGATTTTACTTGAGTGCAAAGAACAGGCTCCCGAATGTAACAACAAAACCACATGTGTCCCCGGTAACCTTTAAACGATGGTCCAACAATTGACATTTCTTGGCAAAGCTTAACCAAGCCTAAACGATGAGTCATGACATGAAATGTGTTTTCGAACAGGAAGCATTACCACTTGTCCTGCAGCACAACCCCATGATATTTCAGTAACGCCAGGACAACGTCCTTAAGTGTACTACGTTTAGGCCATCTAACAAAAAACGCAATCAGTAAGAAATAACTGCGTGGGACGCACTTAGGCATAGGCCTTTACGCTGCACCAGTCGCTGCGCCCAACCTCCCCACTAGTCGGTTGATAAGTTGTGTATCCTTCACTGAAATATATATGACACCCCAAAACTCGTGGCTTGGGAGATTCTCAGCTGCTGGGGCAACCTGTTCCTTCTCGAGACTGAGAATCAGACTGCGACGGATCATTCTCAGCATGGTCATTATTACACCCTCACCCATGTGACATTTGAACCACACTCACAGAAACTCTGCACACATGGATTGATCGTGTGTGGCCCGCGTAGACAAGCTGTGTAGATTTTTTAGTTGCCCTAAGTTATAAAAAAACCATATGCTTTATGGTTAAAGGATACTATTCTATCAGGTACTCACTAAAAGCCCAGACACGCGTGTTTCGCCGATATTCTGCTGCTGCATGGCACAGATGCAAGGGGTGCGGCTATTCAGTGGGTCCCCCAGCATTCCCCGTCTAAAGTCTGGTAGATACTCCAGTTTACAATTTGTTGCTTTTTAACTGCCGCTGAAACGGACTGCGAACTTGGAGTAGGCCACTGTATTCTAAGGTCTATAGACCCAGACCGAAATTTGTATGCATGAATATTTGGGCCGAAGTCCATCGGATACAGCAGGATAACCGCGGAACATCACTAACTGCCGACAGGTAGCTAGTAGTATATGTTAGAGTTGTAGTTTACTGTTCTAGCCGGATAGATACTAGCTTAAACTATGCTACTGGCTGCCTATCGGCAGTTAGTGATGTTCCGCGCTTATCCCGCTGTAGCCGATGGACTTCGGCCCAAATATTCATGCATAAAAATTTCGGTCTGGACCAATAGGCCTTTGAATATACTGACTTGCTGCAAGTTTAAACTTAATTTACGAGGAAATTAAAAAGCAATATGTGTTCCTACTAACCTTTAGATGATGGCTCGGTAACCGGCACTTTTTAGCAAAATTTAACCAGACCTGAACGATGAGATATACTTTCGGTCAGTGGCCAGCCTCCTGAAATGCGTTTTCGACCAGGAAGAAATACTTAAGTGGAGTTTTTACATTAATTATCATGCAGCACAAACGCATGATATTTCAGTCTTGGCAGGATGCCGGGTTTTGAATGCATTTCATTTTGACTGCCTGCGAAGGCCGTACTCTGCAAAGAACGGTCATTAAAGTAGCAGGGGATTTTCGAATTATTTTTAAATGCGCTTATAAATTCAAGTATATTTTGTACAAAACATGCACGGCATGTTTCGTTCTTGTGCTCACTTGGTGGCAGTCTACGCCTTCTTCAAGGTTTATACCCGATCTTTCAAATATTTGGTATCGTTAGATCCCCTAAATGGCAGGAAATAAACGATTCTTCTTGCGCGGGTAGCAGACTGTAAATCTTAAATGCAAATGCAACGCCACATCAAACCCAGAATTTGTCGTGAATCGCAAAACATCTTTAAAACCCTAACATACGTTTGGTGGTGTATAAAGTTTGAAAACGCGTTTTGCTGCCAAACTAGCATAAGAAAGGATGCCGTCGTGCATGCTTTCTATAAAGTATATTTCAATTTGTGAGGACATCGAAAGTCAGCAGGAAAAAATCGTAACATTTAAGTAGTCCTTTTTCGCCGACTGCGGCTTTTCTAGGCGGTCGAAAAGAATTGCATTCAACAGCCGACATCCTCGTGTGAGTGAAATATCTTGGAATGACACCGCACGAAAATCAATATCGCAAGGTCATTTAAGTAATCCTTCCCAGTCAGAAAGGTATTTCTGAATTTCGCCGAACAACTCGTGAGATTGGCTAGTGGCTTCATATATGCGTCTCAATTCAAAACGATCTCCCATTTGTGTGTTGGGCAAAGGTCTGCATGTTTCGGAAGCCTCCGCGGTTGGCGCTTTGACTGTCCCTGCTAGTCCGTATTTATCCAACCCTTTCGCCTGTCTTCTGTTACAACCGGGCTTGACGCTTGCCGCTGACTAGTTTTGACCCCTTACAGAACGACCGCTGCAGGGTTACGTGACCTTTGTCTTCTTTGTGGCCGCCAAGTTGAACCCACGTCAGCCTGCTTACTGGATTCCGTCTCGTCAGCCAGCGGGCTGATTAGTCCTTTCTGCTTGTGCCTGCCGATTTCAGCCTCATGGCCGCGCCGGTGTCGCAGTGCCACGCTGGTCACGTGACCTCCAGCCGACCCCTCCCCTTTGGCCTCCCATGACTTCGCTGGCTTGCCCTCTGGATACTGTGCGAACTGATAAGAGACGTGTGTGCAGCGCCTAGATGTAGGCCTACGGTTTGGTCAGGTGTGCCAGTCGAGGAGCAACTGTGGCGCACTAATTTGGCCATCTTACCCTTGGCTCGGCCAATCACTCTCGCCTTATCAAGGACGAAAGTAAGCTTCTGCTGTCGTATGTGGCCACAGGCCACAGACAGCTTAGCCTTATAGTGCGGGCATTCAGGTAGTGAATCAGCAACTTCAGAAACTGCAGAATCGACACGAGAGTCTTTTGCGACCAGAAGATCAACCTGCGTAGCCTGAGTGATGGCGCTTCTCTGATGTCCAGCAGCCCAATTATACCCTGTAGATGGCAGGAGGGGCTGTATCCCAACGGTTTCGTATCTTCTTCAACCTGGGCCGAGTCTTTCGACCAGGCTAACAAGCGGGGAAGGGGATACAAATATGGCGGGCAGACTTTTGCCCAAAAGATTTAGAACAGAGTTAGGAGAGGACGTTACTTAAACATTTGCCAAAGGAAAAATCGGCTAGATCGCAGTTGGTAGCCAGGAATGGAGCGGCGGACGGCGACATTAACCCTAATCCTAGACTTAACCTTAGCCCTAAACTCAACGTTAAACGTTATCCGTTAACCTTAACGGCCACCCTAACCCTAACCGAAATTGTAAACGTAACCATAGCCCTTAGGCATAGCCGTAACTGAGAAACCTAACCGTAATATGGAAACCTAGTCGTACGCTCAAACCCTAACCGTAACCCGAAAAACTAAGCCTAAAGGCATAACCTAACCCGAAAATCGGAAACCACTGACCGGTACCCCAATCTTGACCTCAGACGTAAAACGGAAGCCAAATGGATCAGATGTGATTATGGAGCCCCAAAATATAGCCCCAAAAAGCAAACCCTCCCGCCACCCTCAATACGGGTCCTGGCTACCAACTGCGATCTAGCCGAAAAGTCTACAGAAGGGGCCGAGTCAGCCGTTTTTCAACCAGACCTTTTCTCTGAGCAGTGACATCTCTGGCATCTTCGTGTTTCGTAGTAAGAGATATGTCTGGGAAAACGTCTTACTTCGGGACAGTTGGAACTGTACCAATGTCCTTTTCAGTGCCATACGGCGAACAACTCCTTCTGACCGCCCTCATCAAGTTTCGCTTTCGACTGAGACGACGTACACAAAATATCCACACTTGCGCACTCTACCGAAAGGGGTCTCTTTCTAGGAATGATTTCACTTACTGTCCGTCAAGTTGTCGTCTTAGCCGAGCTGTCGTCTTAGCCGCCTGAACTGTAGCGACAAATAGGCTTGACTCATCGACTAAAGTGTCGCAGTAAATTGGGCTTAGTCTGACGCAATCATAAAAATACAAATTGTTGCAAATGAACAGGGAATTCCACCTGGAATAGTTGTAGACGCCGAGATACTTTCCGCATATGTCTGTCAGAGCAGTTGCTCGCACTGCGTGAAGTCCGCATTCAGGACGCAACACAGTAATTTCTCCAGCTTGTCCAATTATACCCCGCTCCTGTAGTCAGCTTTCCATGTACCCGCATATGCAGTTGACAAATTCTGTCACGGACACGTTGATGAATTGTGATTTCAGATTCGATGAGAACCCAGTCTTGCTCTAGGGCCCGGGGTGTGTTTCTGCTGTCAACGAATTTCAAGGCATCGCGATGGTGGCACTGCAACCCAGGCTTCGGTCTTTCCATCTTATGATGCTTAGTCATGACTTGCACTTGGTACAGTTGCGATCATGCCTGATCTAGCCGGCCTCGATGAGATCCCGAACTGCACCTCTCCAAGCGTGGCAATCCGTGGCAGGTGATCTGGAAAATTCCCTTCGCCAACGACGACAAATTACACGTAAGTAGAATCGTACGTGCCGGAAGGTCTTTTCGGTGCATTTCCACCGAATATAAGGTCGACGGATTTGCATTAAATCCGTCTGAGTAGCTGTAGAAATGATTATCGAACCATCTTCTATTTCGGTTATTAAATGATTATGAGGAAGTCACGCAGTTCTATAAATTTTGTTGAGAAATACAGTTGATTATGCATTAACTCCAGTTCAGTAAGTGACATGTAATCAGATCTTTGATTACTAGTGATGCAGAGGATGCTAAAACATGGGGCTAAGCACGACTGTGTAACATAAAAACAAAAAAACTGTATCGTTTTTTAAAAAAAGATTTGGATGAAGTGTATGTCAGCGATTTCAACACAGTTCTGAGAATTAGGTTTTCTTCAGTTATTTAAAAAGGCATTGTTCCGCCACCTACATGTAGCAGTGATTTCCGGCAAATCTAAAGGCCAGCATATGGAACCGGGGTGTCAACCAACCACTCCTGCATGCATTTTAAACACATAAATTAGCCCTCCTGGCCTAGTTGTGGAAAACTCAGCAGTCTAGGTGGCGTTCAAACCCACGAGATAAAGTCAAGGTTTGTGTGCAGCCAACACTCTAACCAAATGACCTACAGGGCTTCACCGGGAGCCATCAGTTTAATCTTACTTTGAATCAAGTTACCCGCTCAAGCTACTGCAACGTATGGAATCCAGTAACCTAACGCCCCGAGGGGAATCCCCTAAGCTGATCGGAATAGGATCCGCCAGATGACTGCCAGTCTCATTCGGTGCTTCAACCCAAAAGCCATACACCCCTCGCGCGGCACAGCGGTTTCAACAAATGTGTGAGCCGTGTTGCAAAAGATCATTTCAAGAAAATTCGACTTGAATTGATTACTTTCCGACTGTTGGTCGTCATCAATAAGTCACATTTCAGCCTTGGAGAAATAACTCAACCACACAGTAGTCCCAATCTGCTGTGAAACAAACAGGCTCATGCGACCCGGGCGGCAAATCGATACGTGAATAGTCATCCGAGTCTATAATATGCAAAGGACTTCAGATCCTGCGACGGGGAGAAATCGTGTCTGCACGTGTGTGCGTGACCCCCTAGTCCGTACGATCCTGTAGAAATCTGTTTATTTTGCATGAACGCTTTCCAACTGACAGTCTTTGCATTAAATCATGCCGGGGAATAACTCCCTTATCCTACGTCCTGGCAGTTCACAGCGCTCAAACTACTTGCCTAGACGGCCTCCGAATTGAAAATAAATATGAACGGATCGAAAACAGGGAATTAGGTGAGGGTTAAGGGTGCGTGAAGAACCCTTGCCAGAAAATCTACCGGCTTTTAATTGAATATGATTCATGCAGGCGTCTCAAAAACGTCTGGTATTTTAACAACTGATAGCTGAGTTGATAGTGCTTTCTTTTCAGATTTTACTCTCTGGGATGAATGGCAGCTTTTGGTATGAAGAGTTCTAATCCCATCAAAAGAGCACACCCCAGGCTTTACCGATGCTATCAACGAGGGCTCTCGATTGAGCCCCCAGGTGTCCCGAATATGTGAAGCAGTGTGCAGTCCGATATGATATTATGAAAGCGCAAGCTCTTCAACCGCTATTTTTCATGAAATTGAGATCGTTGTGACATCCTATTCGATTATATATTGCGAAATAGGTAGACTAGACCAGACCTCACACCCATAGACTTTTTATGGGGTTACTTAGGCGGTAAGCTGTACATTACGGAACAGCAACAGGAATTTAAATGAGCGTATTCGTTGAACAAGAAGGCAATTACGTTCCAAACGAATCTTTTCTTGATGTTTTCTATTTCATTACTCTGGGTTATCAGCAATACCTAGGCCAGAACGGACACCAGTTTGAAGAGACATTGGCAAAATACTAAACAATTTCTGTAAATTTTGTCATGATTTGCACGTGGGATGTATTTTGCTGGGTTTATAATTACGGAAATTATGCAAATCTTTTGGAAACCCTTCGCACAATTCGAAAGAGGAAAAGTTTCAATCGAACCCTTGTAACAGAATATTGAAACAGCTAGGTAGCTGTCATAGCGCGTACCACATTAATTCCTGGAGGACATTTACATTGAAGACTATCAAGAAAGGTTTTTTTAACCGTTGCTGCGCTTATCCTGTTCCATTTACCCTGACGTTTGCGTGCTCTGATTTCTTCCCCAAATTAAGATTACTTGTTTGGCATTCACCGATGCGCTTTTGGAATTTCTCGTCTATCTAAGAAAGCAGTTTTTTCTCTTTTAGCACACATTTTTGTGTCTTCATTTAATTGAAAGCTGTTCAGTATTATTTGGAAGGTTTCGTCGGTATACGTGGTTGCTAAGAGATGTTGTGTGACTTAGCACATATTGCGTGCGCTACCTGTCCTGCTATCTACGGTATGTGCGAGTGTCCGCTGTATGGCAGAAGACCCCCAGATCTCCGTAATTACGGGTTATATAAAGTGAGTCTGCAACAAGCGCATGACAGTTCAACCGTCGTTGCCGACGATGTCCACCGTATACTACGCGGCAAGGTTAAGCAGGTACGACCATTTGGGCGTGAGTTGGTTTGCCATGGCAGTAGACTTGCACAGTATCTATCGCACCCTCTCTTTCCCACTCCTTACATGGACCTGCTGTCAGGACGCATTCACGAAGACCGGAGGTGGGAGAGGACGCAGGCGGATGGCACGACCGAGGTCGCATTGAGGCATACCACCAAACTCCCTGGTTCACACAGCAGATGCCCAGTACTTTAACCAATAACATCATCAACAACAACGACAGCAGCAGCAGCAGCAGCAGAGAGACGAGGATGGCTGGACAGCCATACTCACGATCTGTATACCCAGCGGGAGCGCAGGAGCATTAGCCGGCAGGAAACCAGGTGCCAGAGAACTGCTAGCCAACACCAGGCTGCGAGTGCCATGATTTGCTGATCGTGGCGTAGCGGACGCTTTCAGACCTTAAGCAACAAGCACATTACAGACACTTGTTAAATACTGCGTTTTGAGTCGAACTCGAAAATGTAAAAGGGCGCACTTTTGTTACATCTATGGCTACCTTACGAGTTCTCAGCTTTTCTTCCCTTAGAGATACGAAATTTTCGATTGGGCAAATAAGTTTTTGAAACAGAACGACACGCGAGATTGAGTCGGTAATCAGGACACTGTCGACATGATAAGAAGTGCTGAAACTTTACTCATGAACGGAGATATACAGATGCTATTATGCTGGGCTCGGACAACTCTATGCATCTATCCAAACACTGGTAGGGCAGGGAATACGGGTGGCCTTGAGGGCTGGGGTAAAGGTTAAGTTAAATGCGCAGTCAGTTTAGGGCTGGGTTTGGACGCGGGAATAGGTACACTTTGTGGAATCTAACCCAAAGTGACGTGCATTACGGGGGCATACCCAAAAGCCTGAATAACATCAGGCATGAATAAATCCTTGTCAAAAGCCGGCGCGTTTTAGCATTGACTGGCCGCCGGCATCATCACATTCATTCAGGCATCGGTGGTCGCAGCATCCAATCATTCATGTTGAATTCCCCTACATCAGCCTACCCACGGACTGTCCAGGTTTGCCTCAACAGTTACCTCTGGCCCGCTGCCAACCCCAATCCCTCTAACCTCCTCTTCCTCCCGCCCCCCCCCCCCACCCCGGATATTCTGTTAAGGCTTCTGCGCCGCTGACCTGCTTAATCTGGGTGGACGCCCGCCTTGGCTTCTGTTGCCGAGTTGGGGGCGTCGGAGTATAAGTCAGCCTTTGGCCTCAGTGATGAAAGAATCCGGTTCTCCTATTGGGTGCTCTGTCATAGATATGGAAACCGCAAATGCATTTCTAAGGAGATCGAGATAATTAATTTTACGTCTGATGGATAAGTGTTCGACTGGAAACAAACATGCGACACTAGGCCGGTTATCAGAGCACTGTCAATCTCACACGAAGTACCGAAACTTTACTAGTGGACGGATGTATTTAGATATTGGTCTGTCGAAATCGGGAAACTCTACGCATGCGTTCAAAATATGCGTTAATATTGGAAATTAAAACTTGTAAGCAGCGAATTATGGAGTTACCCGGAACATGTAGTTAGAAAGACCGTGTGTAGTTGAATCGATGCGACAGCTGGAACTTTCTTTACTATTCGCGATTCTACCACCCCATACAGTCACCGGCAGTTCCTCCAAACTATTTAGCTCTAATCTTTGTAAAAAGGATCACGGAGCAGGTGCGTTAGGTCAACAATAGGATGGGATCGGAGTCCGGTAGGCCTTACTAAGACTGTGCACTTATAGAAAACGCCAACATTTAAGGTGTATTGGCACGCCCGTTTGCAAGCTAACGCCGCGTCAGTCGGGATCCACGCCGTCGTCTTTCTTTCCTTGTTGTATATAACAGTGGTCAGTGGGCCTTGTGGACCGGGAGGATGTGGTGGTACGCCTAGGCGCGGGTCCATCCCGCGCTAGCCGCCTGCGCCCTTTCTTGTCACCAGTCTTCTTGACTCTGTCTTGACGCCGGGCCGAGGTGGAGGGAGAGCAGGAAGAGCAGAACGACGCTGCGAAAGTCCGCTGCCAAGTCATAGTACCTCCTCTCACTCTGTCGTAGAACACTCGGTGAACATCGTCGGCAACGACGGTCGAACTGCCATGGACAGTGACCAATAGCACTTTGCCTTATCGAGACCGGAATAGATTGCGATAGGGGGAAGCAGACTAAGAACACCCTGTGTATTCTGGTGGGTAAAGGCACGCGAAGAGAAGGTACATATTCGTCGAGGGAACTCGGACGGCTTCCTTTACTGCCATATGAGTTATCACGGCAGCACAAGGCCTCTCCAGTTGCCTGCTAATAATGCTACTGTCGCCACTACGATAACAGTCAGTTGCTTCTTCTACCAGTCGTCATAGTCTGGTAGACTGTTCGTGTCGCTGCTATGTAGGTTGCAAGGGTCTAACCCTCGAGCTTGCATAAATTCCTGCTAGAAGTCGGCGCCTTTTTACCGACCGCCTCCACCACCCAGTACATGCCTGCACCAGTTTGCACGGCCTTTAATCATGCCTGCCGAATTCCTCTGCGCCAAGCTACCCGAAGGTTTTACCTCTACAGTTAACTTCAGCGCTGACCTCTCGCATACCGCCAAACTAAACACCTCTAATCTCCTCTGCCTTACCCACGCCGGATGTACTGTCAGGGCTTCTACGCAGCTGACCTGCTTAAAATAATCCAAGTGGGCGCCCATCTCGGCATTTCTCACATCGCGGGGGCGTGGGGATAGTAGGCAGTGCTTAGTTCCCGTCTGCACCGCCGCTACAGCCCAGTGAGGCTCCAACTGTTGCACTCCTAGGGATACGGAGACCGCAAGGGTATTTCTAATGAGATATTTCATAATCCGCATATAACACGGAGTCCTCTAGTTGCAACATGTTAATTAGCTAGCAGAGGAAGTCCACCTTTGCAGGTGTTCCCTGACTGTAAGGTGGAAATAACCGCTTGGAACACTGGGTCCAGGAATTTTTGTAGACAGTCGCATAGAGAGGAATGATCAGTAAGCAAGATCTGTTAGTGACTCTGAAATAGTAATTGCTGGTGTGTTTTTCATCATCAGTCGGTCATATCCGAATGTGAAGTGCAATGTACCCGAGGAGACTTGTGTAGTACCAACCGCACACTCTCACACTCATATATATATGTATATAGTAGATGTGCAAACTCGTGAAATGTTAACCAAAATGCTGAAACGGGTGTTCGATTCGAAAAATTTCTTAAGTGGGATTGTAATATTAAGCATCATGCAGCATAACCACAAAGCATTTCCGTCAAGTCGAGATGCTGGCTCTTGAATGAGCTTATTTTCGGCCGTCCGAAAAAGACTACCAAAATAGTAAGAACTTTTTCCATTGATTTTCGATGCCCTAGTGAATTAATTATATGTTATAGAAAACGTACACAAAAAATATTCTCTCCTGTTCGCGGTCAGCAGCAAATTATATTTTTAGTTTGTTTACTTGAGGATAGAGTACTATTCAGTCTTTGAGAACTTTTTTCATTTCCCGAGTAATTTTGACCCCAGCCTGCCGTTACATTTGCATCCAGGGTTTTCAAAATACATGCCGTATGTAGACAGTCAAATAAGTAACATACATATCTCCACGTTGATAGCAAGAGCTTCTATAGCACTCATTACATTTTGTAGTGGAAATGAACCAGGTTGGATAGTTTATAAGTAGCACCGATAAACGTGTTAATGCGATGCAGTATGGAGACTTTACAATCCTAGAAAATCACATTATAAGATACTTCTTAAAAGCGAAAGATATTACTTCTTTGAGTATAAAATTTGAAGAAGACGTATACTGCTACCAAATGAGTACACTGGGGACTATTATTGTGCACGTTTTCGTATAGCATAAGGGAGTTTATGTTGTCATCGAGAATCAAGGGGGGAAATTTACGCTTCATAAGCAGACATTTTTTGCAGAGTGTACATTTTTAGACGACCGAAAAGATGCTCTTGTAAAAGCCAGCATCCTGCCTTTGCTGAAATATATTGTGGTTATCCTGCAAGATAACTTATATTACAAACTAACTTAAATAATATTTTCGAAACAAAAAGATACCTCATATTTTGCTTAACATTTAATGAGATAGCATATCTACTGCATATATACACGCATGTATATATATGTAGGAAGTGATGAAATTCCTTGGGGAAAAGTGCGACTTTTCTGCGTGTATTTGCCTACTGGCCCCCTAGCCAGCCGTCAAACCTTGGGTGGTATACAAAAAACACTAAGCTAATTAACGATGCCTAAAAAAAGGATTCTACGGTTGGACGACGTCTGCGCCAATACGCCTTTATGTATGAATTCAGTTTATACTTCTTGGGACGCCTGCCTACACTTCCCTACATTAAGAATGTGTCCGAACTTGTTGAAGGATACCCGAAGAAGCACCGAATACATGAGGCGCACAAACCGACGACAACACCTCGTAACTAGTTTGTACACCCTGGGGATAGGGTTGGCTACTTAGATAAGAAAGAAGTCATCTATAAGATACCATGCAACACCTGTACTGCGGTTTACGGCGGTCAAAATGGGAAATCGGCCTCTAACCGAATACACGAGCATTATTTGCCGGTAAACAGGCGAAACCACTCGTCCCAAGTTGCCAGGTATACGCTGGAAACTGGACACAAATTTGCCTGGGACAGGACTCGTATTGTTGGTGTCTGCTCATCTAAGAAGGGCCGTGAATGTTTAGAGGCCATCCATTCTGATAACTTATGCATCAAACAACACGTAGAATTCGATGCGGTGTACAACAGCTTCAAGGAGAAGTGGGAAAGGTACTGGCCAATCAGGACATTACGCCAGCAGGAGTGACAGGACGAAATCAATTTGTTCGGTATGTTTAAATGTTAACTGTTTTGCACAATTTCTTCACGTCTTAGGACGACTTGGGGAAGCTAAGTCAAAAATTTACAAATAAACTTGTTTATCGTTCCAAAAAACTTATTTCTTTCGAATTATGATTCTTGGGATGCCCGTTTATATATATATATATATATATATATATATATATATATATATATATGCAAAATGTTAATTAGCTAGCAGAGGAAGTCCACCTTTGTAGGTGTTCCCTGATTGTAAGGTGGAAATAACCGCTTGGAACACTGGGTCCAGGAATTTTTGTAGACAGTCGCATAGAGAGGAATGATCAGCAAGGAGGGACGACAGAGAATGCGAATAGATTGTCATATATATATATATATATATATATATATATATATATATATATATTATAACAGTGGGCGCTCGCCGATCAGATTACGGAACATGCTCGTTCCGTTGTGCCTTGGGGCTCATACTAGAACCCTAGCAGGCAGTCGCACAGCGACTAGTAGTAGACACAGATGAGTTGATACCGACAAAGACAAGGGAGACCGGAATGGCCATTTCTCGCTTATTAGCCGTCATCAGCCAGTCATACCCAACCCCAAGTGTGGATCACTTGAAATTCGAACCCGGGGTTGAAGCGAAAATGCGCGTTCCCGCATATACATGAGAAGATAAGGCGATCACAGGAACCATGGTTCCTGTGATCGCCTTATCTTCTCATATATATATATAAATTGAAAAACAGGCATCCCAAGAAATATAATTAGAAAGATGAAGTTCTTTGGGAAACAGCAAAATTTTATTGTGAATTTTCGAGACTGGTCCCTCAGCTCGTCTTCAGACAATGGGTGTACAAAAACAATTAACTTTTAGCATGAGTCTAGCAAAAGGAGTCAATGATTAGTTAAGATTGTCATCTCGGGATTGGCTGACTCAGTTTGAATCTGTCCTTAACGATTTTGTATGCGGCATCTAAATCGATATGCCGGTTGATGCATGCCTCATCTGAGTGCATTGCTTCCAGGAATTCGCGGCCTTTTCTTGATTGGCAGGCGCCAACAATGCGAGTGTTCTCCCATGCGAATTTATGCCCAGTGTCTAGTGTGTGCATGGCCACCTTACGCACACAGCTTGTGCACCCTAAGGACAGGGTCGGCTACCTTGAAAGAAAAGGTGTCGTCTACAAAATCCCGTGTTCTAGTTGTGATGCCGTTTATTGTGGCCAAACTGGGAAATCTGTCTCAACCCGTATACATGAGCATCAGTTAGCGGTGAAGAGACGCGACCATTTAGCCCAGGTGGCCATGCACACACTAGACACTGGGCATAAATTCGCATGGGAGAACACTCGCATTGTTGGCGCCTGCCAATCAAGAAAAGGCCGCGAATTCCTGGAAGCAATGCACTCAGATGAGGCATGCATCAACCGGCATATCGATTTAGATGCCGCATACAAAATCGTTAAGGACAGATTCAAACTGAGTCAGCCAATCCCGAGATGACAATCTTAACTAATCATTGACTCCTTTTGCTAGACTCATGCTAAAAGTTAATTGTTTTTGCACACCCATTGTCTAAAGACAAGCTGGGGAACCAGTCTCGAAAATTCACAATAAAATTTTGCTGTTTCCCAAAGAACTTCATCTTTCTAAATATATATATATAAACTGCAAGAATTTTAGAATGCTTTCTACAAGACTCTAATATATCGCCAAATTTCTTTTCTTAATTTGCCCGGGTCGTCTTCATTATTTTTGGAATCCGCTTACGAACATTTTACACTCCGCTTCAGTGCCCTTTCCTGAGTGTCCCTCTTCGTCTTTTAGCAGGCAGTCACTTCGCTCATTTTTACTTTGCAGTAACAATGTAGGCGGTTTGAGCTGAAATTTTTCTTGAGTTCTGAAGCTTTAATGGTCGCTTCTTGGAAAACGTAACTTGTTGAGATGCAGACAGGTAGATCAAAATCCCACGTCTTACCTGCTATGCGTTGTCAGCCAATATATATTTGATTGCACAGACCTCAGTCCCGCAAGTATTTGGGCATAGGGTGTTACAATGTTTGAGTCGTTGAGAAAGCGTTCCACAGAGGGGTGACTAGTATCCGGCGTAGTTGGCCCATTTTGACTGGTGCCTGTAAACGTCTGGCTTGTACCCGACTCGGCAGCATACGGTCCTGACAGCACGCCTAGTGGCAGGGGTCGTGCAGACCGCACAATGAGGGAGCCCCGACGAACGGAAATGGGATTGTAGCTAGCCATCAGTCGGGCCGATGCGCGGCGTGATTTAACACTCAGCATGTTGGGGTACGTCCGGTGTGGGTTGGTAATGTCTGTGTTCAAATTGAAGGCCTCCTCGGATTCCATATCCAGGGAATGATTACGCAATGTAACCGACTGCGTAGCAGGCTCGTCAGACGACGTGGTGGAGTATAGAGCAAAGGTGACAGGGAGCGACTGTCCCGCATTCGCCGGCTGCTCAGTGACCGAGTCCTGATCATCATCCTCTGGACTGGCGCAGATCGGCGCCTTGGCCAGCTTGGTTAAGTCTCCGTCATTAAGACTTTCTCCAAACTGCGTGGCAGAGGAGTCACTCGGCCTCTTTTTCTTCGCGTCGGCACCGCTGCCGCCGCCGCACTTAGCGGCGGATCTTCCCCCCGCGCCTGAGTGTTTCTTCCAGGGCCATCGGAGGTGGCCTGGTGAGTGGGTATGCAACGGCTCGCCGGGTCGACTGCCCACACAGCCGCAAAAGTTCCGCATCCTTCTGCGAGGTGCCTTCAACTATGAGAGAGAGGTAGGTCCGCTAAAGCTGAATGGCCGAAAATCCGCAGCTGCGATTGAAAATTGTCCCTCTCCAGCTGGTTGCCTTCCGGCATGTGCTTCAGGGTGTCCGCCTGATAAAAATCACTGCGGCACGTGCTGTGCGAGCTGTGCTTTGAGGGGGCGCCTGTATTCTCGCGCCTGGCACGCGTGCACACACACACACACACAGACCGTGGCGGTGGCGTTTTCAGGAGCCTACGCAGATGTGTGCCATGTGCGTGCGCACGCCAACTGGGCGTGGCGGTAGCTCCCGCCACGTGCACGCGTTCGCGCCTGTGCATGTGCGATTGCATACACGCCTGTCCGTCCACACGCACTTGCTAGCGAGCGCTGGTGTAAGGTCACCCAGTGCTGCAATTTTATTGGTCCATCGGCCAGCCAATCGGGATAGGGCACTTTCGAGGCGAAAAATAGTGAGTGTATTTTTAAGGCGTCATCATGACCCGGAAACTGTTGAGCCGCTGCGAGAAGTGTGCTCGACTGGGGGTGGCCGACGCTCACGAGGCTGGGGGGGATTTGAGAACGGAGGGAGCACGTTTACTGCTGCGAATGCTGCCACAACAGCCGAAACTACATTAAATGTCCTTTTTCGTACTACACTTGTGGGCTTGTTGGCGCCCTGGGCTATTTTACTAGTCCATTTTTCTGTAACAAAAATGACACTGAGCACTTATAACGTCGACTGAAAGCGTTTTTCCATCAAATTCTCATTTTGGCATACTGGTTGTATAACTTGCGGGCTACAGTATCTGGAAAAAAAAACAATCTATCTCATAATTGTTGCTTCCTTTAGCTGCATTATGCTACCTCATTTTTCCTTTCAATTCAATTTTCTATCCTCGGAAATTTCGCCCAAAAGAAAAGCTTGTGAAACCCCACCACTTTATGGGCTTTTTGCGAAGATCAAATTCTTATCTCGACACTAGAGTAATCTTTTCCACCTCTCGTCCGTTAATCCTACCTGCCAAATTTGTCCAGTCATTTTTAAAGCTTTTATGAGATGTCCATTATACGTGCGAAAATACAATTTTCATCTCCACACTAGAGTAATCTTATCCACCTCTGGTCCACTAAACCTAATAGCCTAATTAGTTCAGTCAATTTAAAAGCTTTTATAAGATGCCCATTATATGTGCGAAAATACAATTCTCATCTCCACACTAGAGTAATCTTATCCACCTCTGGTCCACTAATCCTACCTGCCTAATTTGTTCAGTCATTTTAAAAGCTTTTATAAGATGTCCATTTTACTTGTCGTCTGAGGAGATGCCCACTTCCTGCGTATCAGCACGTAAACAATTTTGTCCAAAATTATAACTGACTCCTTTAATGGGCAGCTTAAAGACGAAACGCAGTCGCTAAAAAGTGAGCATATGCAACGAAGGCCTGCAATAAATGAGCACTTGATCTACTGATAAATTGTTCCTTTGTAAAGTGCGTTACTAAAGTATTTCGCTGGCTATTTTTCGCATGCCTCATTATTTTTAACTGTAAGTTCAAGGATAATATTTAAACCCCTTGCTCACTAATGAGTTTCACAGATAGCTACTAATAGCATGCACGTCGCAAACTGCAAGATTATTCTTGCGCGTTATATCTGAACCGTTTGCGTTACCCTTTTTTACTTTTGCTTACACATTGTAATATTCCTCAAACTTCAAATGCCTTCTCGTTCCGCATTTGAATTGCATATTATCTGAAACTAGACCATGCAAAACATGCAACCCTACGTGCCTAAAAGTCAAAGTGGGCGTTTCATGGTGAGGGGCTTTCCTTTGTGCCTGCGTAAAATGCGGATACATCGAAATAAATGAATTCCAGTGCCGATTTTTAGGCGAAATAACTTGCAAATAATTCCAATGTTGCATTTTTAAAGGGGTAAAGATTTCCGGTTTCCTGTAAATAACTTGGTCGCTCATATCTTGTTTCACATGATATATGGCGAGCAAAATCGATTTTTGAGTGAAAAATAGTAGTCCTGGCAAATATTTACCGTTCAAATTGGTGTCTTTTAGTTTAAAAAAACGCCCAATCATGCGCAAATCACATCTAGGAGTTATTATCGCCGAAATATCAGCGTAAAAAATACGGAATCTCAGCGTAACAGGTCGTGGGTTCACTTTTATGCATCTTTAAGAATGAACGATCTATGGGCACTGCCCCACATAAAAACGGGACACAGATCATGGTGAAAACGTGTTTCTGTTTATTCTGACACAAAATCCGAGCACTTTCTCGCAAGGTAAAGTAAACTTAATAGTAGGGTCTTCCAGTATTCCACAGAGAATTTACAATTGACCTATTTCCTTCAAAGTAACGCACCCACCAACTCCTATTCGCTGGTCCTACAGGTTTGATAGATCTAACCTTGGGGATCCCTCTCTCATCTACCGAAGTCACCAATTTAAGCGTGCTTAAAAAGCCCAAGGAAGGAATATGCACGCAAACCTGCGTTTAGATTTAAAGGGATATTAAAAAGTTCATACTTTTGAACCAAATAAGTGAATTGTTACTTCTATCCATTCGCTCTGACAAAATATACTTGGCGAGATGAATGCCCGTTCAGCAATATCTATCGGCAATTTCACATGCCAAGTGACTTACTATGAATTAGCAGTGAATTAAGTAGCCCTACTATCGCGCCAATAAATGTCATTTCACCATTCGAAAAATCGAATTCCGGTCCCACATCGCCTAATCCTGATCTATCAGACAACAGGCTGGATAAAAACAGTACGTTTTTTTACTGCAAAGACAAGGGAGACTGCAATGGCCATTTCTGGCGTATTAGCCGTCTTCAGCCAGCCATGCCCAATCCCCAAGTGGGGAACTCTTGAGGCTCGAACTCGCGACCTGTTAGTTAGAAGTCCACGCCTCTAACCGCTGGATAAATTTGCGGTATTCGTTTTCCCTAAAGTCGCATGCAAATTCGCCTTTACAGTAGCAGCAGCAGCAGCAGCAGCGGCAGTGAAAAGGTGATCGAAAAGACTGGTGATCGAGAATATGATTGTGGCCTTCCGCGCAGTGCCTATTCGTGTGTCCGGCGTTACTCTCCATATGCAAATACCGGATATGCGAGCAGTACGATTATCTCTCACCATCGGCCATACAGTCAGAGAGCAGGTCATTTCGCCTGCTATGGACCTACGCACGCGACATAACTTGCTAACTGTGCGTGTTCGAGGGGTGTTATTAGTTTGTTGTACACTGTGGTGATTAAGATTTGTCCCATTTTTCTGTTCTTTGAACAAGTATACATGCCAAGCACA